>OX401422.1:20714234-20870702 GCA_947846245.1 Cerastoderma edule | reverse complement strand
TTTGTAATAACGGGCATTGTACGGCGATAGTATTTTGAAAAAAAGTTTTGATTTGGTTAAACATGCTTCAGGATATCTTTAAACCAGAGACCTAGATGTATCTATGTCTCTATTAACACTAATAATATTCTGGTTCTTCTACTTCATCAACCCCTCTTGTTGGTATTTTATACTGATAAAGATTGAAAATACTAATGCCAATCCTATATTTACAATGAATATATTTATGTGAGGTTCGTTTACTCGGTTGTGTTACGGAAATATCCGTTTTCATTACGGATACGTTCGGGTGTTTCCGGAATGTATGGTCATATATATATATATACCGCTAGCGCGGGTTTCTTGGTCACCGACGTTCAGAGCGGGCTATAGTACAGACGCCCTCCCTCCCGCCCAAAATATTCAGAAATTAAAGACAAGTTCCAAGTCTTCATCCTCCATTTGCATTACCAGCTTGATGTACAGAAAAATACCAATGGTTCTCATTAACCAGGGCAAAAACTGTTTCAGAAGTAGCGATTACCAGTTGTTGCCGATATCTAATTCGACAAGAATACTGCGTGGTATGGGTGGAGTTGGTTTAGAAGAGGATTCCAAGAACGCTTATTCAGCAATCAATGTCTATGATTGCTTATTGTGTTTTTCATATTAATAATGCCTAAATGCATGGACACATTATATTGCCGTAGTCAATTGGTAATATGTTATATGTTGGGAATCCTGAGTGAGATAGTACATTGCTAATTAAACTGTCGCCCGTTCCGGACACTACAACACTTGATCGTTCTGTTTTCCTTTTACCCGTAGTAAAAGATTACTATATGAATGATTCATATTTGGCTGAATGAAATGAAAGAAAATATAATATACATATTCGACACTTTCGGCCTTTGATTGCGTAATCAACTCCCCGCGTGTAGCCAACAGACGTCACTGCAGTACAGACATGTACACAGACATATGCATGCTCTCTAGTTCTTAGCAGAAATAGAGATCTATGTCTCTTGCAGAAACGACTGAAGAAATCGTCTGTTATTTTACAGTTTTACAGTGAACCCATGCTTCTACCAGGTTTATGAAATGGAACTTTTCGATTTTCTTTTTAGATTTTTAATTTTATACAGAAAAGCGCTGGTGACTTAAATCAGAGACCCTGTCTTTTCCCTGAATGAGCAAATTGTGTTTTGCTAGAGACATACATGTAGATAACACAAATTCTGTGTCGCCTGAGTCTGGTTGCGTTGCTTGTTTTATAAATGATATAAACTGAGTTTGACAATTCTGATCTGTATCCGCGATCTCCAACTACCAATTATTTATGGCCGTTAAGAGTCGTCTGAAAAATCTCAGTATTTATACGTCTATAGGTCTAAAGTTGTCAAATATTTAAGGTTCTCGCAGGGTAAACGTTGTAAATTCAAACCATCGAATAAATTAAGCAAATCTTCATGGGGAAGAGAACTTTTGTATTGGCTAGCCTTTAGAACTCGTTCACTCTTCATGTATCGGGTTTGTTATTCTAATGTCCTAAAACTACAATATCACGGAAATAACATTCCGTGATCACGAATTTCTATTACGCAGATTCATTAAAAATATTTAACAAATGTTAGATTTTCAACTGTCACAAATTGAAAGCGTTTGCAGACGACATCTTAAAATGTGATGAAGTTGAAAAGGAATCTTCTGATAGAGCAGAAAACATTGTGGGGAAAGGAGATATTGCTCGTCAACAAGTTTTCTAGAGTCGTCTGCAATAAACTGGTGAAACATCGTTAGTGTTTGGTAATTGGTTAACATACCCCCATTCCAACATTTCTCCCCAACCTTTCTTCACAACCGGGTCGTTTAGTATTCAGATGTTGTTCTGGTGCTATTATGTATGATTATTTCAAGAGTAAAATGTTAGATAATAAAATTGTTTTGTTCTTTTTTCAATGAGAAAATTAGTTTTGTATGAATAGAAACAAATTATAGCTAATATAGTATCAAGAGTTTGATAATTGAGTTGGTTTAGCGTCTAACCTCCAGTTATGGTTCTAATATTTAAAAAAACATCTTTTATTCCGAACATGCATGACTTGCTCATACATGTTTATGTCCAGAATGTTTACCCCATTACCAAACAATGACGACATTTAACCATTTTGTTGCAGACGACTCCGGAAAACATTGTGGAAAAAGGGGAAATTACTCATAACAAGCAATTTATCTTGTTCCCACAATACTTCCTGCCCTATCAGAAGACTATTTACCAATTTCGAATGTAGTCTTCAAACTCTTTCAATTTGGGACAGTTGAAGATTTGGCATTTGGGAAAGGGTTTACTCTTGATTGATCTATGAAAAGTTGTTATGATTGCGTTGTAATGTACAGTTGGCATTTTTTTGCTTTCAGTATCTTCCATTTAATTTAAGTAAATACAATATGGAAAAATCTGTAGCTCATCTGTTAATTGTATTGTCCTGATCAATAATGTATGGATAATACTGGGGAAAAAAACGAGCAAAGACAAAATCACAAATGAAAACAGAAACTAAGAAAACAGAAAAAAGTGTATTGGAACATAAGCGTATATGCTCATTTTTCTTAAGCTTCCAGTTAACTGCGAATCAATGGAAATGTTATCATTTCGTATATAATACTCAGCTTAACAATTAATATTGCCCTGAAAGAGACAGCAACAGCTAGTACACTTCTATCAGAAACTATGATAACAAAAGAGCGCATAGGTTGATTCGCTGTGTTTTTCCTTGCCTGTGCATATATTACATTTTTTCCATCAATGCTTTTTCCATCAATGATCTGACTTATCCAAATTAACAACAACAGCCAATAGCCAAAGAATGACCTTTGTTTTTTTTTTTATAGTTTTGGGTGAGAAATTGTAAAAATCACACAATTAAGCAGATTACAAAGGTTTTGGAAAGCAGACGACACAAACATCTATATTTAGAGATTTACCACATATTAGAGTTAAGAGCAATAAGTATTTTTACCGCATGGGTTTCTCGGTAGTTCTACTGCAGGTGGATTCAACAGAACAATTTTACCGCCTAACGTTTGAAACACGGCTGGGTTAACCCTTTACCAAACGCGAACTTTTCGACTGTCTCAAATTGAAAGAATTTGCAGACGACATTTCAAAATGTGGTGAAATTGGAAAACAATCTTCTGACAGGGCAGAAAACAATGTGGGAAAAGGAGAAATTGCTCGTTAAGAGCAATTTCTCCTTTTCTCACATTGTTTTCCAGAGTCCTGTGTAACGAACTGGTCAAATGTCGTTATTGTTTGGTAAAGAGTTAACTGTTTTGAAATCGTTTATCCGAAGAGTGTGTCATATAATACCTCGTTACTTAATGGGTACTCTGTATAATGGAACCCAATGGGTCCCTTAATGATAGAAACTTAATATTTCTACGAATTTGTCCAAAGTGTCATTTTTGCTTGGTAGAAAACGTGTATCATTATGTTAGTATATGCCAAAGTTTTCAGAATTAAGAAACAAATACATAAAAAGGTATTTCTATGCATGGCCAACACTACAAAAAACATGTCAATGTTATATCTTCAAACACACTCATTATGTTGAATAATTTAGCTAAATGCATCTTCTTTGCAGATAATCCGAATCACTAGAACGTGTAAATCATTCTCAAAAGAATATAACATCTTTTGGAAATGAATCATGAGTTAAAACATACGCTTTTTAGCATTACTTGCTCTTCTGCTAACAAAGTACGCTCTTATATATTCTTTGTAATGAAATAATTGTATTATACGGATATTGCTATAAACTGTTACTGTTTTTGCAATTAATCAATAAAAAATGTATGTGTTTGTTAAAAACTTGGACTATAAATTAAGTGCACATCAGATTGCGCAGCTCGTTTGTGCTTGTTGGTATCGCCATGTTCATCAATTCTTTAACCCTTTCCGAAACAACACATTTTCGACTGTCCCAAATTGAAAGAGTTTGCAGGCGACTTTTCAAAATGTGATGAAATTGAACAATATTCTTCAGAAAGAGCAGAAAACCTTGTGGGAAAATGATAAATTGCTCGTCACGAGCAATTTCTCAATTTCTCACAATTTTTTCTTAAGTCGTCTGCAATAAAGTCGTCAAATGTAGTTATTGTTTGGGAAAGGGTTAAATCTATGTTTGATGAAGGTCATCAGTATCAAAGAACAGAAAAGAACAGAACAGAACTTATTTTTATTTCACGACTTGTACATAGTTTGGTCTGTTATAGTAACATTTCTTCAAATACCTTTCCCTTGATCATTAAAACAAATGCAGACATAAATAAAATGAATTTCATCTTCGATGCCATTTGAATCACAACATGAACAATATTGTTTATTCTTATTTATTCTTTTTCTTCCAAACCTCCCTGTCTGTATTCACAAGGAGTGCGATGACAATCTTAATCTAGATAAAATGATTCTAAAGGAGTTTAGCAACACGTCTAAATAGGTCCATAATCAAAATTCGTCTTAAAACATTTGTAAGTATCTAAAAGAGAACAGTTATCTGTGGAATGATGCCATTGTTGAATGGAAGTTCCAATCCAAAGTTGCTTAAAAGTACGTGGATAAGTTTTAATATTTAACTGTTCTGGTTTATAAAATGCATACCCAGATCCGTACATATCAAGATTTTAAACATCACTTACCCAATTAGCAGAACTGTTTTTACTATCAATTAGACAATGACAACGACAATGTTTTATTCAATATGTAAACTATACAGTTTCTTAGCACAAAAATAAGTACAACTGAATAGTAATATAAAGTACATGTGATATCATAAAAAAGGAATTTATTGTATTCACCTTTGAACTATCAAAATAACCAAATTTGTTATATTGTATTTAGCTACTGGAGGAGTAACTCCGCATAGTGCGACAAACATTATACAACTAAACCCTGTACATTGTTGACGCATTAATGTTGTGCATGCTACAAGCTCTTAAGGTAAATGCTTTATAAACGTTGCCAAATTGATAAGAATTTGTCTATTATTGACATTTAAAAGTTGTATGAATTTGTACATATTATGTCTTATTATCTTTTTAAATATATATGTCTAATTTCTGCATATAATGGACAAATAAGTAAAAAATAGAACTCGTCCTCTATTTCATTAATATCGTTACATATTAAACAACACCGTTCAGATCTTTCTATCCTTTTCGGGCCATATCGCCAGTTCTAAGATGGTGAGATGAAAGTCGGAATTTTGAAAAATAGATTCTCCATTTATAGGGTAATATATTAAGATACTGATCTATACCAAGGGTACTTTTTACAAATGTGTACATAAAAAGCACAGTAGAATGATCTAATGATCTTATCAACTTTTGTTTAAATTCGTCAACTGCCCTTTGTTTGAAAACTCTATGAAAGTATTTATAGTCGACCAAATTCGGGTCGAGCCAGACATAACCAAATCCATATTGAAATAAAATATCTCTAACATGACTGCACCAATTCAATGTTCCTCTATCACTGCTATCTAGTAAGTTCTTATACAAAGTAGTTATATCATCAGATGAAATAGTTTTACCCCAGCATTTGATGATTCTAGCATATCTAACTACGTAAAGGGGGTATCTGTCTAATTCATAATAAACTGAGGAAGTACATGTGGTCTTCTTGACACAAAGAAGCCTTTTACAAAATTTTAGATGAATACGTTCTATTTCCTTTGATTTACAGAAGACCTTACTTATAGACCTTGGTCATCAGAATGTTGTCCGAAGACAGTATTTTGCACCAATATTTAATATTACATACATACCTACTTATATAAAGAGGATAACGACGCAGTTCGCCATAAACAGCGTTTGAGTGAGTGATCATCCGCACACCCAATACCCTTTTACGAAATTTTAAATGTACCCTTTCTATTTCTTTTGACTTGGATAATCCAAAAACCTCGAAATCTCATAATATAGACCCACAAAAGATTCAAATAGCTGACATAGTATCTTTGGTTTTAATTTAACTTGTTTTTGCAATCTGCCAATAACGTATTCAGCGCCGTTAAAGCATTCCCAATATTGTACTCTTGTTTTTTCTCAAAATTTACCACAATAGTTAAAAACAATACCCAGTTAGTTAAAGTCATTGACGATATCTAACTTAGATTCCTTATAAAACCATTTTGCATTTCTTAATTCTCCTTTCTTCCCGAATACCGTTATTTTGTGTGTGGGGGGGGGGGGGGGGGGGTCAGTATTAATTTCAAGACCCCAGTTATCGCAATAATTGAACAGAAGATTGAGACTTTTTTATATTTCATCTGGAGGTTTTGCCATTATGGCCATATCGGCAAAAAGTAATAAAACTACAACATCATCAATCGTTAAGCAAGAGTCAACATCGTCTTGTAAAAACAACTCTAAATCATCAAAACATCTTTCAATCACACGTTAAACAACAAGTATGTTACATGCTGAATAAACGTGAAATAAAGTCATTATGTACACGGTATTCATATAACTAGTTATATCAATATGCAAACAAGTCATTATGTACACGGTATTCATATAACTAGTTATATCAATATGCAAACAAGTCATTATGTACACGGTATTCATATAACTAGTTATATCAATATGCAAACAAGTCATTATGTACACGGTATTCATATAACTAGTTATATCAATATGCAAACAAGATTCTTGGTCAGAATCTTTTAACTCATCACCAAACAATAACGGCATTTGACCAGTTTGTTGCAGACGAGTCTGGAAAACATTGTGGGAAAAGGAGAAGTTGCTCCTAACGATCAATTTCTCCTTTTCCTACAATGTTTTTTCTGCTCTATCAGGAGAGTATCTTTCAATTTCATCACATAGGGAAATGTTGTCTGCAAACTCTTTCAATTTCGGACAGTCGAAAATTTGGCGTTTGGCAAAGGGTTAAATGTATTCATATGCATGCGTCTAAAAGATTAAAACAAACAACGTGTCAATTGACATCTCAGTAAACAACAGAGATCGGGTCCTCAAACAGGGTTATGCGAGTATGACGGATATTGTCTTTCTGTGGATTCGCATCATTTGTGGATGCGTAAAAGCATACTAGCGCTCAGAAAAACTGAAAAACTGGGTAATATGAGTTATAAATTATGATTGAATATGTTGAAACATACCGAAAAAACACACAATCATGACAATATAACGCCTACACAATTTATTATCTATTTTTCAAAGTGCTATTTTCACAATTTGGTGACCACCAATTAAATGAGTGGCGTTCACCGGGTAAGAAAAATCACGCGAAACACAAATACTGTCATTTATCCAATTTTAACAACGTGAACATTCAAAATGGAATTTTTTCAGGTTTTATTGCTTCCAACGTTTTTATTGGTTCCCGACGTTTCTTTGCTAACCTTGTTTCATGGCTAATTGTAAACAAACATAATGTGAACGTGTTTAAGTCTAAACTCCTCTGTTTAAGGGAATTTAAAGTACTTTTAAGTGTATATTAATTTTCCACAATTAAAGTGTGAATGGTGGCAAGTATGGCTTTAACCCTTTCCCAAACAACAAATTTTCAACTGTCCCAAATTGAAAGAGTTTGCAGACGACATTTCAAAATGTGATGAAATCTTCTGATAGGGCAGAAAACATTGTGAGAAAAGGAAAAATTGCTCACCATGAGCAATTTCTCCTTTTCCCTCAATGTTTTCTAAAGTCGTCTGCAACAAAGTGGTCAAATGTCGTTATTGTTTGGGAAAGGGTTAATTAGGTTGTTTCATAGCAAATATAAAGCAGAGCTTGGAAGAGAAAAGATGAAAGTTATGTCGGAGACGGGGATAAACGTTGAAAAACCAAACAGCAAACAATGAAATAAATGAAAGACAAGGTTAATCTGGTTTTATTTGACTTAGGACGTTAATATGACATAATTGAGAAGAATTGTTCGAAGAATACCATCTAGTCTGCACGGAACCAACGGATTTAACACAAATTTTAGACTGTGAACAGATAATGTACTGAGTTGTCTGTCATTTTACAGTCTGGAAGGAATTCCCTAGAGTATTATTAGCAACCCAACTGTGTCCAAAGGAAACGGGGAAATGCACAAACCCGAATAGTTACATGTAATGGGAAAATATAAATATTATCTAATCAGAATAAACTTGTGTATTGTAGTGGAAATTCTTTAGAAAATGCATGCGAACAACTGTATGGCACTCAGTGATAATTTTTGGTCCAAAATAATTCATAAAATTTCCCAAAAACTCATTACTTTCATTCATTTTAATCATTTTTCTATAGAAAAACCCATTTGAAGTTTTTGTAAAAAAAAGCCCATTGATTAAATTTAGAAAAAAATCACTTGGCACTAGCCTCTCCGGCCATCTGTACCAAGGAGTATTTCAAACGTGTGTGTTCATCACGATACCGTATCGCCTGTTTAACAGTGTAGAGGGCAACATGCAATAAATGATTAATTCTACTAGAATTCGATCCTGGACCACAGGGACAGATATATGATATAACACTATAATGCTTAACCCTTTCCCAAACGCCCAATTTTCGGCTGTCCAAAATTTAAAGAATTTGCAGACAGCATTCCAAATTGTGATGACATTCGAAAATAATCTTCTGGTAGAGTAAAAAACATTGTGCGAAATGGGGAAACTGCTCGTTACGAGTTACAGTGTCTTCCAAAGTCGTCTGCAACAAAATGGTTAAATGTCGTTAGTGTATGGTAATTGTTTAATCCTTTCCCAAACAATAACGACATTTGATCACTTTATTGCAGACGACTTTTCCTTTTCCCACAATGTTTTCTGCCCTATCAGAAGATTATTTTCCAATTTCGTCACATTTTGAAATGTCGTCTGCAAACTCTATCAATTTGGAATAGTCAATAATTTGTTGTTTTGGAAAGGGTTAATACACTGATTAACTATTCACAAAGCCAGTTGCTTTAATAATTAAAGAAGTTTCACTATACGTATCCGGTATGTGCGTTTATGCTTTTGAAATAACAAAGAGGACAATTTGTGAATCGATATTTTGATTCAAAACCAATTGATCGTTATGTATGCTCCTTGATATAAATGAGATGCAACAATTAAGTTGCATTACAATGTCGTATACATTTTTGTAATACATGTATGTCTAAAAACAGACGTCTCACTCCATTTTACTGATGGTTTATTTGGTACAAAGTCGTCTGAAACATTTCGACCAACTTAACTTGAGACTAACTAACTATAATTGAAAACAGGTTCCGTATTCAATGAACAGCCAACTAATCTTTACCAGACGAGGTTACCCGAACAAAAGGTCACTGCATACGAACTCTTCCGAGTAATCTCAAGTTTATTTGGTTGAACTATAATTGCACATGATGATTCGGCCAAACCAAAAATATACGCTAACACACGAATACGAATACGAATATTTTATTGAGACGTAAACTTACAAAGTTTCTTGTCATTACAATAATATTCAAAATATACAAACAAATCAAGGTCACATAGAAAAAGGAAGTGGAATGCAGAACTGGAGTTAACGTTTACATTACGTTAAATTAAGCGTTTCCGTTGGCACAATTTCATGATTAAGACTCCTCTTAAAAAGGACTCTTTGGTAATCCATTTACAAAAAAGAGAACATAGATCAATTTATACGATCTAGCATAACTACGGTCTGAATCCAGAATCACGAATCACGACACCCCAGTCCTGTAATTACGTAACTCCGGAGGCAAACCGAAAGTAACATTTGAAAAAAAATAACCGCAGAAATGTTCCGAACGGAGCAAACCCGAGTCTCGACGATTCGTCTCATAGGTAACACTGACACAGATGTACATGTAAATGATATCTGACGAATAAAGTTCTCAACGGACAAAACCGTCTCTTGTTTGTGAAGAGAGACAGGCTTCATTCGGCATCTGCAGTTTCGGGTTCGAACCTCGAAATAAGTCACTATGCTACAGCGTAGTATTAACCCTTAGAATTCTGGTTAATTTTCTAAAAACATATTTACGTGTCGTCTGCTTTCCAAAACCTCAAATATCTGCTTAGTTGTGTTAAGGAAAGATGCTTAGAGTTGCAATCAGGTTAGATCACAGGCCAGCCGCAAATTTAACCTGTTTGCATAAGCATGAAGCCGGTTCCAGCACTGTAAGGGTTAATCGACAACTCTCTTCCACATGTAACAGCTGTTGACCCTTGGACTCGGTGGGAGTAGTAGCTGTGTACCGAGGGTTAATCAGTCAACTCTCTTCCACATGTAACAGCTGTTGACCCTTGGACTCGGTGGGAGTAGTAGCTGTGTACCGAGGGTTAATCAGTCAACTCTCTTCCACATGTAACAGCTGCTGACCCTTGGACTCGGTGGGAGTAGTAGCTGTGTACCGAGGGTTAATCAGTCAACTCTCTTCCACATGTAACAGCTGTTGACCCTTGGACTCGGTGGGAGTAGTAGCTGTGTATCGAGGGTTAATCAGTCAACTCTCTTCCACATGTAACAGCTGTTGACCCTTGGACTCGGTGGGAGTAGTAGCTGTGTACCGAGGGTTAATCAGTCAACTCTCTTCCACATGTAACAGCTGTTGACCCTTGGACTCGGTGGGAGTAGTAGCTGTGTACCGAGGGTTAATCAGTCAACTCTCTTCCACATGTAACAGCTGTTGACCCTTGGACTCGGTGGGAGTAGTAGCTGTGTACCGAGGGTTAATCAGTCAACTCTCTTCCACATGTAACAGCTGTTGACCCTTGGACTCGGTGGGAGTAGTAGCTGTGTACCGAGGGTTAATCAGTCAACTCTCTTCCACATGTAACAGCTGTTGACCCTTGGACTCGGTGGGAGTAGTAGCTGTGTACCGAGGGTTAATCAGTCAACTCTCTTCCACATGTAACAGCTGTTGACCCTTGGACTCGGTGGGAGTAGTAGCTGTGTACCGAGGGTTAATCAGTCAACTCTCTTCCACATGTAACAGCTGTTGACCCTTGGACTCGGTGGGAGTAGTAGCTGTGTACCGAGGGTTAATCAGTCAACTCTCTTCCACATGTAACAGCTGTTGACCCTTGGACTCGGTGGGAGTAGTAGCTGTGTACCGAGGGTTAATCAGTCAACTCTCTTCCACATGTAACAGCTGTTGACCCTTGGACTCGGTGGGAGTAGTAGCTGTGTACCGAGGGTTAATCAGTCAACTCTCTTCCACATGTAACAGCTGTTGACCCTTGGACTCGGTGGGAGTAGTAGCTGTGTACCGAGGGTTGATCAGTCAACTCTCTTCCACATGTAACAGCTGTTGACCCTTGGACTCGGTGGGAGAAGTAGCTGTGTATCGAGGGTTAATCAGTCAACTCTCTTCCACATGTAACAGCTGTTGACCCTTGGACTCGGTGGGAGTAGTAGCTGTGTACCGTGGGTTAATCAGTCAACTCTCTTCCACATGTAACAGCTGTTGACCCTTGAACTCGGTGGGAGTAGTAGCTGTGTACCGAGGAATACGACCCATAATGATGGCACGGGCGTAGCTAAGCCATTACGTTTTACATTATCTTTTATTGAAAATAAAATCCCAGTTAGTGGCCTACAGTTTATAGCAGTATCCATCTAACACAAGTATCTCATGACAAATAACATATAGGAGAACATATAAAAGCATTGATGTTAGCTGAAGAATAAAAACTGTTAGGAAGTGTATTTTTTACTATTGATTCATTTTCATAAAACATTGGCTTCTTTTGAAAATGAATTACTAGTTTTAGTTTTTATGGTTATCTGCAAAGTAAATGGCTTTTCCCAAATTATTCAATACGAACAGAGAATTTGAAGACACAAGATTAATACTGTTTTGTATTGACGGTCATGTACGATAAATCGATAATACCTTTTTATACATTTCGTTCTTAATTCTGTAAACTTTGAGCATATAAGTTAGAAATGATACTCGTTTTTCACTACTTCAGAAGTTTAATGTGTACAAATTCGTTGATTTGGTGGTATGTTATTGTAACGCCCGACTTCGATGTTAAGATTAGGTGTGGAAGTATTTAATTTAACTTAGTGTATGGGTGGCAAGGGAGTTCTGGTGTATGTTCCCGATGGAAAAAAAGATATTGCCCTATTTTCTTTCTAAAGTAAACTGAGGTTGTCTCAAACAGGGAAACTTCAGCGGGGGTGGGGGGGATGGTCATGAAATAATACGAGACGCTCAATTAAGACAATAGTTTTTCATTGTCTATGATAGTTACTATGTATGCATGTGCACACTCTGCGTACAGGTAGCTACTCGCCTGAATTGACTCAGCTTCATGAGCCTGATTAAATATCGTTATCAATAACGACATATTTTATCTCTATTTAAAAGTAGGTCTTTGTGAGCTATTTCGTGTCAACAGGGAGAGGCAAACCCTGACCATTAACTGTAAAGTTTGTGTCAATAAAATTATTTCTGATTCTGAATCATAAACTGGTTCCTCTTAGTCGGCAGACTAGACTTTCAACAGGTGAGAGACCGGTTCCCAGTCTACCCTTTTAGTTGACTTTTATTTTCATAATGGTATAAGTGTCTGAACTGAAAAACCTCACTCGGGGTACCATTTATCCCATTAGCAAACAATAATGACGTTCGACCAGTTTGTTGCAGACGACTCTGGAAATATTGTGGGAAAAGGAGAAATTGCTCGTTAAGAGCAATTTCTCCTTCTCCCACAATTGTTTCTGCCGCATAAGAAGATTATTTTTCAATTGCATCATATTTTGGAATGTCGTCTGCAAACTATTTCAATTTGGAAAAGTCGACAATTTGGCGTTTGGTAAAGGGTTAAGCTGCCGTAAAGTTTACATAACATTCCGGGAGTATCGAAGGGTAAATCCGGTTTCATCATCCTATTATCTCGGGCAAACAGGACGGGGTTGATTTTCATTACGTCCGTGTCACACAAACAAAAGATATCAAAATCATCAATCTTTTGTTTTGCATTTAGGAATTAAATTTGGCAATTCGGAATTAAGCTTATGAATAAATATTCTGAGATTAAGCCTTAGAGTGTTGGGTAATTATTATAAACACACTGTGTCGTCTGCTTTACATAACCTTAAATATCTGATTATTTCTGACGAGGAAAGATACCCAGATTAGTAACAGGCTAGATCACAGGCCAGCCGCCAATTTACTTGACGATTGGCCTCGATATAACCTGTTTGCAAAAGCATGAAGTCGGTTCCAGCCCTTTAATAGTTAGACTGAGCTACAAAACAAACGTATACCGTTTGCAATCGGGAAATGCGTTCCAATCATTTATTCGTTTAGAAGAACATAAAAAGGATTATTTTGAAAACAGTGGGAAAAAAGATACCAGTCATCGTGAGCTATTTGCCCTAATTATTACGATGGTTTCTGCCTTAAACAACAAACCATTTTATTCATTTCTTACGTCTTTCTGCAACCATTTTATTAATTTCTGACAACTTTCTGAAACCATTTTATTAATTTCTTACATCTTTCTAACTGCTGCTTTTGATTTTCAGCTTTCACGAAATGACACGAGAAGGATTGGTTTAAGTATTTACATACATGTATATATATTACCAAAACCATTGAACGTTAGGTGTAGCCATAGCCAACACATAGTGATCACTGGTTGGTCAAAATTCGACTTTGTTTAAAACGAATTAAAGTTGCATGTTTACAGATGAGAACATTTGAAAATTAGAATGAAATGGCGTTCAATTACTATAACTTTTGTATTGTTGTGTGGCATTCAATTAGCAGTAGCTATTGAAAGTATAATTGATTCAGGAAGCGTTAATATACATGTAAGTACGTACATCCTATGTGGGGGTTGTCTCAAAACCGTTTCTAGGCTACATAGGACTTGTAAAAGTCAAAATGATTTAATGTATACAGGCTCTAAAAACTAAAAAACAAAGTTATTTTGTCCAATGGCTTTTCTCCAGTGCGTGTCATGTAACCTTTAACCCTTTCACAAACAACAATCTTTCGACTGTCCCAAATTGAAAGAGTTTGCAGACGACATTTCAAAATGTGATGAAATTGGAAAATAATCTTCTGAAAGGACAGAAAACATTGTGGGAAAAGGAAAAATTGCTCGTTACGAGCAATTTCTTCTTTTCCCACAATGTTTTCTAATGTCGTATGCAACAAAGTGGTCAAATGTCGTTATTGTTTAACAACATCGAAAGCTATGTTATTCTTGAACAGACCATATAGTGTGTGACGCATTGTTAATAGATAATGGTGCTGCAGTGTTCTAGCAGGGTCGTATGATACAACATCGAAAGCTATGTTATTCTTCAACAGACCATCTAGTGTGTGTGACGCATTGTTTATAGATAATGGTGCTGCAGTGTTCTAACAGGGTCGTATGATACAACATCGGAAGCTATGTTATTCTTCAACAGACCATCTAGTGTGTGTGACGCATTGTTTATAGATAATGGTGCTGCAGTGTTCTAACAGGGTCGTATGATACAACATCGGAAGCTATGTTATTCTTCAACAGACCATCTAGTGTGTGTGACGCATTGTTTATAGATAATGGTGCTGCAGTGTTCTAGCAGGGTCGTATTATACAACATCGAAGGAGGCTCGCGACAAATTTGAAATCGACACCCAACACAAGTATTCTATAGCAGGATGTTCAATATAATTGTTATCGCATATGAAGGACATATACTTAGTTGTTTTGTCACACACGTAGTACGTGTTGTGTTACATATCCTAAACGCCAAAGAAACATGTTTATTTGCAGGTGTTTGTATGTGGTCATCTCTTTAATTCTCAATTATGCGAGTAGTGGTTGATCAATGTTTGATTTTGGAATTATTTGAGACTTGTAGAGGAGGTTTGTAAATCGGCAATACACTCGGTTTCACGCACAGGTCCGGTATCACATTTTTTACTGTCCCGAATTGAAAGAGTTTGCAGACGACATTTCAAAATGTGATGAAATTGGAAAAATAATCTTCTGATAGGGCAGAAAACAGTGTTGCAGGATATGTAGCAATTTCGAGCAATTTCTACTTTTCCCTCAATGTTTTCTCAAGTCGTCTGCAACAAAGTGGTCAAATGTCGTTATTGTTTGGGAAAGGTTTAAGATGTAGAGATATTCAAAAAGCAATTAGGTAAAGTTAAAAATATAACATTGCTCGCATTGCGTAATTTGGTTATGTGTAGAACAAATGTTCCAAGCCATTACCACAGATAGAATGTCATTTCAACTTCATTATTGTCGTCTGACAATGATTCCAATTTGGATCAGTCTAAATAATTAAAAGGGTGTTGATAGAAAGTTCTTCAATTTATTTCATGTGAACTAATCAAAGACGTTTTGATGGAAAGTGTCAATTTCTTATATAATGTGTCGCATAGTCTCAATGGAGAGTTAGGCAAACACTTCTAACCGCTCACTCCATGGATATAATAATATAATAACTATGTCAATTCGCTTGAGACATCTTTACCTTTATTGTCTGCTATGTGGTGTCTGTCCGCTCACATGTGACGCACTCGGTTGTTCTAGAAATACCTCGGACGTTTCCGGAAAAAGCAAGTGTCGTCTGGAAGTGAGAAATCCCGCCAATGATCCGAACGGGCCAAAAAAACAAATGTGAGTAAAACGACAGTTTTCTTTTTTTTCTTTAACCCATTACCAAACAATAACGACTTTCGACTACTTCGTTGAAGAGCGATTTCTCCTTTTCCCACAACGTTTTCTTCCCAATCTGAAGATTACTTTTCAATTGCAAAACATTTTGAAATGTCGTCTGCAAACTCTTTCAAATTGGGACAGTATAAACTTTAGCGTTTGGTAAAGGGTTAACCGATAACGGTGAGTTTCCGGGAATAGTTGCTGTATTGCTACAGCGTGCATATAGATTCTTAAAATACCTTATGGTGTGAAAAAGGGACATGTATAAGTCTCTGTTTGAAATGAACCAATCTAGAAATATTTTTGATGCAAACCGGACTTTCCCGAGTTCTTTTTTAAAACATATGTTGAGTGGGCGTAAACACTTCAACATCGATCAAAACTGATATTATAACAATAGCATTTATTTTTGATGGCGGAGACACGAGTTGTTTTTTGTAAGAATCAATTCGTGGTTTGTCATAAATAAGTAAGCTTAGTTTTAAGTATTTAGTTTAAGAATTTAATCGGTCACTATGAAAGTATCAACTACGTTAGAAGTGTGCGAAACAACGCACTGGCTGTTCAACGAAAATGCCTCGTTTGATCAACGGGTTTGGAAATAAATCACTCTTTATTGATCTGTATTGGATAAACAATGTGTGTTCATTGTTTAACGTACATAATTGAGTGGTAAGGTGACATCCTACATTTATCAAAACAATAAAAGTATTTTAGTTTTAATAAAGAAAGAGGGATAGACAGAGGGAGAGATTTATGTTCATTGTTTAACGTACATACTTGAGTGGTAAGGTGACATCCTACATTTATAAAAACAATAAAAATATTATAGTTTTAATAAAGAGAGAGGGATAGACAGAGGGAGAGATTTATGTTCGTTGTTTAACGTACATTGATCCAATCCATTCAAAACAATTACTGTATTTTGGTTTAAATAAATAAAGAGAGATGGAGAGTTGGAGAGAGAGGGGGAAAGAAAAAGAAAGAAACAGAGGGAGGAGTGGAGTAAAAAGAGAGATATATAGAAAGAAAGAGCGAGAGAGAGAGAGAGAGAGAGAGAGAGAGAGAGAGAGAGAGAGAGAGAGAGAGAGGGAGAGAGAGAGAGAGAGAGAGAGAGAGAGAGAGAGAGAGAGAGAAGAGAGAGAGAGAGAGAGAGAGAGAGAGAGAGAGAGAGAGAGAGAGAGAGAGAGAGAGAGAGAGAGAGAGAGAGAGAGAGCGAGAGAGAGAGAGAGAGAGAGAGAGAGAGAGAGAGAGAGAGAGAGAGAGAGAGAGAGAGAGAGAGAGAGAGAGAGAGAGAGAGAGAGAGAGAGAGAGAGAGAGAGAATGAGAGATGTTTGTAACATTACTCCTATGTCAATAGAGCACTACATAGGTATAACATATTTTAGGACTACAGTACAAAGTAGAAATTCAGAAATAGTAAATGACGAGTGATACTAGTATACCGCAATATAAAAATGAGGAACTCGAAAAAATCGTAACTCTTCGTGCAGCTTCTTTAACCCTTTCCCAAACAATAACGCCATTTGATCACTTTGTTGCAGACGACTTTAGAAAACATTGAGGGAAAAGGAGAAATTGCTCGTGACGAGCAATTTTTCCTTTTCCCACAATGTTTTCTGGCCTATCAGAAGATTAATTTCCAATTTCATCACATTTTGAAATGTAGTCTGCAAACTCAATTTGGGACAGTCGAAAATTTGTTGTTTGGTTAGGGTTAAGACGTTTCTCTAAGTTGGGCCTTGTGGCGATCTGTAAGACAATATATCTCTGTCAATCATGTCCAAAATAACAAGGCAATACGCTCGACATTTCTATTCCATCATTTAATATTGGTATGACAAGAGGGCGATTTCTATGGTTTATCTCATTCACTTGTATGTCCTGGTACCAGCATACCAGGAATACCAAATATGATAACAAAGGAAATCACCCACGTATCGCTCTACTTGTACATTAATCACGTTTTCAATTGACAATAATATCATGCAAAATGGTAAAATGTCAAACATATTTTCAGGATAGTTTGATAGCAGTATAGTAAAACGTAAGCGTGGCGAGTAAGTACCTTGAGGTCTTATGAAGTAAAAATAATAGTTCGGTGACTTAATCATTTTTTGTGTGTGTAATATAGACGATTGAAAACACCATATCCATCTCAACTCTTTTTAGAGCCAAACTTTCGCCCTTTCTTTTTATTATTTTATGCCCTTTTCTTTTTTATCTTCTCTATAATGCGCGTAGCTAGCCCTCCGTGGATGTTGGTTCAGAATTTACCTAGGGAGTTTCCTTCCCCGGAAAATATTGAAGAAAATGGTGCAATCTGGTGCATTCTAAGAGATTTCAGGGTCATTAATGACTTTAAAACGACAAGGGTTTATACATTATCGGAGTAGATTTTTGTGATTTTAAAAAGAAATGTCAGAATCATGTGTATTGAGCCGCGTACTCGCGTATAGAAAGTTGCGCCTATCTAGTATTCTTGCTGACAAGGGTCAATCCTGACTAGAGGGATCGGGAAAATGTGACATTTTACTCATACTGAAATTTCTCTTTTCTCTTGATGATATAATATCTCCCATAAACGACAACGGATGGTTTTGTTTATCATTTTAACTCTTTCCCAAACAATAACGACACTTGACAACTTTGTTGTAGACGACTTTAGAAAACATTGTGGGAAAAGGAAATTGCTCGTAACGATTTTTCGTATTGTTCAATGTCATCACATTTTGAAATGTCGTCTGCAAACTCTTTCAATATGGGACAGTCGAAAATTTGTTGTTCGACAACTGATATAGCTTTCAATTTCGACCATGGTTTTAACTACCATTTGACAATCAAGTTACAATGATACGAAACCCTTTCTCATATTTTGCCGAGAAGGAGTTCTCCTGTTTTTCGGCTTTAACCGATCTCACTGTGAATGTCAAATTTACTGCGCATTTGGCAAAAAAGCCTATGCACATAAGAACGAATGTCCCTTTTCCTGTTGGAATGAATTTCAAAAAATCAAAGTAAAGTAAACACTTTTCTAATGTTTACGGCTTTCACCTGCTTTAACCCATTACCAAACAATAACGATATTTAACCACTGTGTTGCAGACGACTCTGGAAAAACATTGTGGAAAAAGGAGAAATTGCTCGTAACAATCAATTTCTCCCTTTCCCACAATGTCTTCTACCCTATCAGAAGATTATTTTCCAATTTCATCACCTTTTGAAATGTCGTCTGCAAACTCTTTCAATTTGGGACAGTCGAAAAGTTGGCGTTTGGGAAAGAGTTAAGCTTAACAGAAAGCGGCAAATCGCACTTGAATTGGAAAGAACGTTTCCCCCAGGGGAATCAAACATTTTAATGTTATTTAAATGTGATACTTAAGTCGCAATCGTACCCATATACCAGGGAAATGGGATAAAACTTGATATCAACACTCGTTATTCACACATTTCCACCCATGGGGATTTGTGACTGATCCAAATTGAAAACAAGACAGGCGACAAGGATTTACAGGACACAATGAAGTTTTCTCTATTTCATTGGCAGCAACGATACTGGTAGGGTGAGAAATCATCAAATATTTACTAAATATGTTCTGATTAATTCTTTTTCAGAACGATAACTGCAGCCTCCGATGCCACCATAGAGTGTTGTGTTCGAGATCTGCACCTCAACAATTTAATGGAGAACAAAGTGATGTAAGTCATGGTACAAGGTACTCTTGTTTATTTAGATATAAGGCGACATGAAGCGCTTAAATCCCTCCCCCTATGCGCTAACACTGTTTAGTTTAAACATATTTTATTCACCATTTTATATATATTTAAACATAGATTTACATTCATAAATAAACAGATGAAAATGATTCGAACGAAAGCTCGGCTTATAAAGTTATAGTTATAGTATCCGGTAGACAAAGTAATATATTTGAATTTAAACTGTTCCTAAATATTCTACAATAGAATGAGGAAACGATATAACAAAAAATTGGGAAAAAAGAAAACTTTTTTGGGGAAAATAGTCAGAAGTGTATAAAAGATAACTGTGATGTGGAGTCAAATGGACATTTCTATGAACACTATTTGTCAAGTGAGAAGATGTTTTACTGGTTATTTACTGGTTAATGGTGGTTTAATGGTGTTTGAAAGCTACTTGTTCACATATGTAAGAGCATTCTCCTTCTCAGTGATCTCCCTTTTCATTTGGTTAGGAGCTCTCTGCTATCACAGAAAAAATCCTTCCAGATCTGGAAGGATTATATTTTTTTCATTATAAATTTTGAATCGAATTCTGAGTTCAGCATTTTTTTCCAATTTTAGAAGTTATACTTCTTTGGCCCAACCATTAATAAAAAATAATGGCAAAAAAATTCATATGTGAAAAACTGACAGAAGTTGCTTAAATCGTAATCAACCCAGTTCGTAACCTTATTGTTTTTTCTTGATGTTTTACAACAAGGTGCCGTAACAGCCAACCCAGGAAAGGTTTATTCGATATCATGAAACAATAAAGTACATAGGGTCATGCTCTCAAAGTAACGGACATCAACAGTGTATTTTTGTTATAAAAAAAATCGTCTCGATGTAGATTCAAAAATACACATTTTGAAAACAAATTACATAGTCATGACTGACATTACTGACGAAATTGTCAAAGTAATGCATTACTTTGATTCAACAATCATTTTCAAAGCATGTCATGTTGAATTCAATCATAAAGAACCTATTTCTTTGGCGTAAACGATAAATTGTTTGGGTCACATGACTGTTTATGTCGTCACGTGATTTCTATGATGGCAGTGGTACTGTACTGTAGTGTAACAAAGGGAAGTGTTTCTGCGCGGAGTTTGATGTAAGAGTACTTGGACATCAAAATTGTATTTCTTTAACCCATTACCAAACGCCAGATTTTCGACTGTCCCAAATTGAGGGGGTTTGCAGACGACCTTTCAAAATTTGATGAAATTGACACATAATCTTCTGATAGGGCAGAAAACATTGTGGGAAAAGGAAAAATTGCTCGTCATGAGCAATTTCTCCTTTTCCCACAATGTTTTCCAGAGTGGTCTGCAACAAAATGGTTAGATGTCGATATTGTTTGGTAATGGGTGAAACCTATGAAGCAGTTGTTATTATCTTTGAGACGTACTGGAAAATACCCATTTAAAGTGAAATCAGTTCGTATTATAGTATTACTCCAACGCCACAACATTTTTAATTTCTAATTATCTATTGTATGAACAAACAGCTTAAACGACATTTTCCCTTGCTTGACACCCTGTTATAACGTTTAGATCTGTGCATATTCCCAAACATATATTCTTATTTAGATTTCTTTATAGGCATTTCCCTCGTGCACCTACATCAGCCCTTTTCATGTTGGCGAAAGTGGTGTAGTGGTAGAGCGTCGGCCTCTTGTACTGAGGGTCCCGAGTTCGTTCCCCGTTAGGCGAAGTGAAAATTGACGGGACTAACACATGAATCTGCACGAGTACTCAGGGCTGGGAATCACGTGATCAGAAAGTATAAACCACGAAATAGAATGACGACTGTCGTCGCTTCGACTTCTTAAAACCGGTGAGTATCCTTTCATATAGCGATTTCGTGAACGAAATGTAGCGCAAAGTACCGCCTTACGTTCCGATTTTCTCCGCCGCTTGGTTTAATGGTGCCAATTAAGCGGTTTCTTCAAACAAACGAACAGTTGTTGTTGGAACGTATCCAACTGCGGTCGGCGAGGTTCGCTTCATTTCATTTACGAAATCGCTATGTGAAAGGATACTCACCGATTTTAAGAAGTCGAAGCGACGACAGTCGCCATTTTATTTCGCGGTCTCTATCCTTTCTGATCACGTGATTCCCAGCCCTGAGTACTGTTGTTGAATACAGGAAACAGTCATAGAGAGTGAATTTACTAAGCTTCAAACTGCCGTCACAATCCATGTAAATTGAATATGTTTGAACTTATTTTAGAATTCATAAGGAAGGAAGAGAAAGGAGATTAACATCGCTTTGTCTCAACGGTTGCGACCATTGAATAGACAAAACATGTACGTCATAAATGTTTTCATTTTCAGCTTTGTGCAAGACAGCAATTTGAGCCTACCGATCTTCGTTAAAGAGATCAGCCGTTACACGGACGACCTAAAGACAGATATCATGTATGTATCCAACTTCGGTAAAAACTCGTTTGCCTCATATACGTTTTGAAAACGATACCATATCTGAGATAAGGGGTGGTTGGAATATACACTGTTATCTACCTACCATTGTTTTTTGCCTGTATCACCTGTTTACATATTTTGAACTTAGCCATATACTATCTATCTATCTATCTCATGGTACTGTTCTCGCTCCAATGGAGCATTATGACTGCGTTCGAACTCATAATGAACAGTCTACCGGTAAAGACCAAAAGTCACCCGTTAGCACTATAGTTAAGCTGTGGATGCATCTTGCTCTGTTAGCTGCTGGGTTTCTTTGCTATCCTTATAGAAACATTTACTTGCAAACAATGGAAAACGCTACTCTGCTAAGGGACTTCTATAATATCGCAACGATCACATGAACGTTTGTATAAAGTTTTTATTTTTGTTTTCGTCTTGTTATGCTACATGCAGATGTTTGTTTGACAAGAAACTGTAAAGTTAAACCCTTATAATGCAGGAACCGACTTCATGCTTATGCAAAGGGTTAGATCCAGGCCAGCCACAAAGTCAGTTTGCGGCTGGCCTATGATCTAACCTGTTTGCTACTCTGAGTTTCTTTCTTTAACAAATTTAGGCAGATATTTTAGGTTTGGGAAAACAGACGACACAAATATCTATTTTAAAAATACTACTCAGCAATTTAAAGGTTAAGTACTTTTAAAGAATTCTCGAGCTTGATCTATGTTCAAAATGGCGTATAGGCATCATTCTACCTTATGTTTTGATTTCGGACAATTGGGTGTAGTTGTATTGTAATAACTTTTCCATTCCGGATATACTTGTTTGTGATTCGAAAAAGGTCCTGTAAGAATCGGCTAAAGATAGGTTAAAACAACCGGTAATTGACAAGAAAGGTGTATGTTTTAGCTAATGCGAAAATGGTTTCCTTTCGTATTCATCGTTGGATTGATGTTGATTCTTTCTGCACCATTTGCGTAATTGAAGTGCAGACATACTTTAGAGCAAAACATGGAGTAGCAACATCGTTGTACAGATTTTGACTTTTGTATTCTACAGATATTACGAAGATTCTTTACTACATGAAGTGCCAAAAGATGCTTTTGGCGCGTTTAGAAATATCCGGAAACTGTAAGTATTCGATGTATTAGTTCGATGCTTTGTGTCTTCTGCTATCCAATAAACTAAATAGCTGCTTAATGCTGTTGAGGAAACATACTCAGAGTAGCAAATAGGTTAGATCACAGGCCAGCCGCCAATTTACAAAATATTTAAAGATACCGTGACTCTTCGATATCTTTCTTCCATATCTTCTTTTAACTACATGTATAATGCATTTGTATGCATCATTCAAAGAGTCATGTTTATTGTCTATTCCTTCCTATGTGTTTTCGTATAAAAGGTTTTACTGTTCCAACGCCTTTGAAGTGAAGGTTACCCTTTACCAGACCTTAAATTTTCGACTGTCCTGATTTGAAAGAGTTTGCAGACGACATTTCAAATGTGATGAAATTGAAGAATAATCTTCTGATAGGGCAGAAAATAATGTACTTAAAGGAGAGATTGTTTGTAAAGAGCAATTTCTCCTTTTCCCACAATGTTTTCCAGAGTCGTCTGCAACAAACTGGTCAATTGTCGTTATTGTTTGGTAAAGGGTTAAGGCCTGCTATATTTTCCAGGTTTCTCAATGGGAATGGTATATCGACCTTGGTGTCGCACAGTTTCTACAACTTGACGAGGTTACAAGTGTTGTAAGTAAGACCGACCTTTGTATGTCATACGCCAAACGATTGGTTGGTTGATTCGATTGGGGGTTTTCCCGCCGTTTTCAATTAGACTGGGGACAGGTCTCTTATTAGCCTTGAGTCCTGGCCCATGCATACCCACTAGTTCGGGGTATACGGATGGGCCAGGCTCCAGGCTAGTCTCTTATCTGTCGAATGAACAGACCGGTACGGTACAAATCTACTTGGCAGGCATCTGGCTGGTAACGGAAGGAATGAAAGCAGCATACTGTCCTAAGAGACGAACGTTTGCCGGTTCAAACCAACGGCTAGCCGTGACATGAAGTTTCCTTTACGGAAATATGATTCAAAATGGTTTTCAATTCGGAGTTTCGACAATCATATCATACAAATCAGCGGATAATTAAATCTGATAAAGGGCTGCCTGCTTTGAATATCGCAAAACAATGGTTCAGGAAAAAACAACCATGTGTTTCTTGTTGATGTTGTTGTTGTTGTATTTTGGAACGTTGCATTCTGACCAATCAAATCGCTAAGAATTTATAGGCTGTCCTTTGTCTTTCTTGTGGAACATAGTGGAGGTTGTAGACAGCAGAGACCAGTTTATATTTTCAATAAAATACCAGTCATATCACGGGACCAGCGCGAGTACCAAGTTTTTCTCACCGGAATGGCACAATATTTTCCAAGCCATTTTAACCCTTCAAATGCTGGGTAATTTTCTAAAAATTGATATTTGTGTCGTCTGCTTTCCAAAACCTTAAATATCTGCTTAAAGTTGATGTGGAAAGATAGTCAGGGTAGCTAACAGGGTAAATCACAGGCCAGCCGCCAATTTACTTGGCGGCTGGACTGGATCTTACCTGTTTGCATAAGCATGACGTCCGCTACAGCACTTTTTGAAAGTAAACAAAAGGTCGTTGAAGCAATACAATTTTTGAAAATACAATTAAAAGCAGCAATTGAAAGCATAATGAATTCCGAAAGCGTCAATTTATCTAAGTATGTACAGTTTATATGCAATATATCACAAAAGCGATGTAACGCTTGTAAATTAATAAAACATTGATTCGGTGAGTATGTACAGAGTCTAAAGAATAAAAAACAATCTGTTTTTGTTTCCAAATAGTTTTTTTTTTCAATGCGCATTATCCATTTGCCAAACGCCAAATTTTCGACTGTCCGAATTGAAGAAATTGAAAAAGTTTGCAGACGACATTTCAAATCGTGATGAAATTGGAAAATAATCTTCTGATAAGTCAGAAGCAGTTTCTCCTTTTACCCATAATGTTATCCAGAGTTTTCTGCATTAATGTGGTTAAATGTCGTTATTGTTTGGTAATGGGTTAAATAAAAGTACAGCTGCTGTGGAGTTTTAAAGAAATTAATTTCCAACTTCCAAATTTCCTCGAATCTATGAACAAGCACCTTTAATGCCTCAGACCCCGATACACTATTTATTTATTCAACCTTGCAACTGGTCCCTGTCGTATTGTTTTTAATGTACAAATTGTTTAGGCGAATAAGAACCATAACATGTCAAATCGTTCCTTTACCACTTCTTGTGAGCTTAATTGCCAATAAAAGACCAATAAAGGGACGAATATTTGACCAATTACGATGTTTTCAAATCGTTGATGTGCACAAGATATCCTTTGTCTGAAGAAGAGTATTTCTTTGATACATTTTCGGACTTATAAGAGCTCACAAAGTTTGCCAAGGGGATCCGAATATCATACAAGTTCCTCAACAAACTTTGCTGGCTGTCCGAGAAGTTGATTTTGTTTTATTTCCAGGGACTTTTCCGACAACTTCATCGAAAGTTTACCCAGCCAGGCGTTTTCTATGCTACCGGAACTAGTCAAAATGTAAGTCAAATATCTCTTTAACCCTTTCCCAAACATCAAATTTTGGACTGTCCCGAATTGAAAGAGTTTGCAGACGACATTTCAGAATGTGATGAAATTGAAAAATATTCTTCATATTGAGCAGAAAACCTTGTGGGAAAAGGAGAAATTTCTCGTAACGAGAAATTTCTCCTTTTGCCACAAGGTTTTCTAAAGTCGTCTGCAACAAAGTAGTCAAATGACGTTATTGTTTGGGAAAGGGTTAATACCTATTTCGTATTACTTCAGATAATATGCAACAGTAAAACATCATTCTTGGCATATATAGGTCTGAAGTCAACATGTTTGGATTTTTGCTCAATAAGCATCCTAGGTTAATTTACCCTTAAAGTGTTGAAACCGACTTCATGTTTATTCAAACAGGTCAGATCCAGGCCAATGTAATTCTTCTACATGGCTGCTTTGATAATCCAGCACCAGCCATTCAACATTGGTGTGTACATATTTGATAGATGTTCCTGTGACGATAAGTTCTCTTGACTAAAGTTTGAATTAAATGGTAAGTCACTAACTACTGATTTTTATGTTATTCCCTTCAGCTCTCTACGACACAACCTGATCACGACCATTGACTTCACGATGTTTGATCATTCTAAACTCCTTATCGAAGTGTAAGCATGTGATTATTACTTCTTTCATTCTTTTTCAAACTTTACAATTGCATTGTTGGAAAGTATGTATTCGTTTTATTCTGGCGACCTGCTAATAGTCCATGAAAACCCAAAAATAGAGATGAGAAAAGTTTCTTATTTTGAGCTGTCACATGTCAGAAAGGTGTCAAATGTCACCACAAAGGACCTTTCTCTAATTAACAACTAGTTAAAGATTATAGCAAGAAAACTGTCTTGAAATCATATGTATGTGTTGGTTCAAATTATGGCATTTTTTATGACTTTTGGTATCCCAGCTGAATATTAGAATGCCGATGGTTTTACCTGTCTTGATAGGCACTCTGCAGGAAAATTAAGTAATGCGCGTCTTTCCTTCATCGATGATGAACCCGATCTCGCAATATAACTGGGAAAAATTATCACGATATTAAACCGAAATAAACAAACTTAAATAATCACTGAGTTGCTCTTTGTTTTCCTCTGATGATCAGTGCTCAATAGGAATACACCTTGTCTAACAGCTTTGTCTTTTTCCATCTTCCAGTGACCTTTCTTACAACCGATTGAAGAGGACCAATGATGACGTCATTCATATATGTCAAGTGAGGAAACTGTAAGCTCGTTCAGCCAATCATATCTCAGTCATGTATGTCACGTGAGGAAACTGTAAGCTCGTTCAGACAATCATATCTCAGTCATGTATGTCACGTGAGGAAACTGTAAGCTCGTTCAGCCAATCATATCTCAGTCATGTATGTCACGTGAGGAAACTGTAAGCTCGTTCAGACAATCATATCTCAGTCATGTATGTCACGTGAGGAAACTGAAAGCTCGTTCAGCCAATCATATCTCAGTCATGTATGTCACGTGAGGAAACTGTAAGCTCGTTCAGCCAATCATATCTCAGTCATGTATGTCCTGTGAGGAAATTGTAAGCTCGTTCAGCCAATCATATCTCAGTCATGTATGTCACGTTGGGAAATTGTAAGCTCGTTCAGCCAATCACATTTCAGTCATGTATGTCACGTGAGGAACTGTGGGCACGTTCGTCCAATCATATCTCAACATTGCTTTCTACATTATTTAAGGCCCGTTCTAATGATGCATGGATATTCAAGAATAGTCTTTAATCCTTTCCCACACAATAACGACATTTGACCACTTTGTTGCAGACGACTTTAGAAAACATTGTGGGAAATTGCTCCTTTTCCCACAATGTTTTCTAAAGTCGTCTGCAACAAAGTGGTCAAATGTCGTTATTGTTTGGGAAAGGGTTAATTAAGAAACGGCTTTGAGAAAACGATTTGGTTCCCAAAGAAATGCATTTAGTTAAAAATAAAACTTGCAATATTCGTGATGAACAGAGTATTGTTAATAGCCGTTAACATTTTTTTATATTGTTTCAGATTTTTGGACCACAATCATCTGACGTACATTAGTCCGAAAGGATCGTGTATGACCGAATTGAAAGACATGTAGGTTCTTATATTTATGTATTTATTTAACCTTTAATGGCACATCAAAGGAGAGGAATACAAATAAATTACTGAAAAAAAGTATGGAGTTCTTTTATTATGTTCATAAAAGTCATGATACTTGGTTTAGGAATGCATTGAGACCCTATTAAATAGACTCATTTAAACTAAGTTATTTTGTGCTTGAAATATAGTTGTCTCCAATTCAATCATGTTTATCAACAACTTGTTTGTTTACATATTCAAAATAACGAATTCTGATTGGTCGGTTCAAAAATGTGTGTATCAACTGTCAAGGTCAGAGGTGAATCACTCTCTGCAGCGATCATAATCAATAATGAATACAATTCAATCTCTTTTT
This sequence comes from Cerastoderma edule, assembly GCA_947846245.1. Taxonomy (NCBI): domain Eukaryota; kingdom Metazoa; phylum Mollusca; class Bivalvia; order Cardiida; family Cardiidae; genus Cerastoderma; species Cerastoderma edule. Next base: position 20,842,768 of record OX401422.1, on the reverse strand, counting down.
TTCTTTCGTTTTGTTCGGAATTCATTGGACTATAGTTGAATCAGTGAGTCTAAAGGTGTAATTGCATTTGTTTCCCAATTGATGTAAAACGTTTAACCCTTTACCAGACAACACATTTCTGACTGTCTCAAATCGAAATAGTTTGCAGACGACATTTCAAAGTGTGATGAAATTGGAAAACAATCATCTGATAGTTGAGAAAATATTGTGAGAAAAGGAAAAATTGCTCGTTACGAGCAATTTCTCATTTTCCCACAATGTTTTTCAGAGTTTTCTGCAACAAAGTGGTTAAATGTCGTTATTGTTTGGTAAGGGGTTAAGCTAATTCCTAGTGTGACGTGAATGAAACTATTACCATGTGTCTCATGTAATAATTGACAACGACATTTATTTGTTTCTCATCATTTCTCAAACGATGTTCATGTTGGGGACGAATAGAATAGAAGGTTATGCAGCACTAGTAAGGGACCTCCTCGGCCTAGTGGTTAGAGTACAGTACATGGTGAAAGCACATGCCCCCCTCTGGCAGGGTTCAAATCCTGATGAGGGATATGGATTTTCATGAGATGTTGTCTCCCGACTGACTTACATATTACCGATGGTTCTACCGAGTTTGACCAGCCCTTATGAGCAGTTGAGTATGGGGTCTTCCTGCATCAATTAGAGTCGGGCATCGCTACCATATAAAACATAAAGCACTAGTGAATTAATGTTATGATCATGGATAGGTAAGCGGAGAGCACAATTTACTGAAACGCCCTATTAAAACTATCTTACAGAACACTCGACAATAACAACCTGACCACACTTCCGGTGAAGCTGTCCGCCATGTTCCGCCACGAAACAGAGGCTCGGTGAGTTGTTATTGTAGTTGTTTTTCTATAGGTAAGAGACCGCTCACTTTTGGCCCTTCTTTGTTCTATATAAAAACAGCAATTTTGGACCCTTCACAGTATCTTTCATGACAAGATTCAGTGTTACTTAATCATTGTTCTTTCGCTATTCCACACTCCGTACCCTATTAGAATTTCACGAACAAACATGCTGAAGATCTGCTACTTTTTTCGCTATTGGCAATCTCGTTTTACCACCCTCAAAAATCGCATCGGAAAAGTAGTTCCGGGAAAAAGCAACAAACCAAAAGTTAAAAACATGGCCAACACCCACAAAAGATCAAAACAGTCGAAAAGTCCCCCTCTTCTGTCCTAAAAGCATAAAATTAATACACAAAGTAACATTCAAAATTTTCATGAACTACTTTTTACTGTACAACGACCTCCGGAAGTAATTCCTCAGTACACTATGACCTTCAGTCTCGATTTCAATTGCCAGACTTGACTTGAACAAAACTCATGGTTAACGCAGAGTTAACCTCCAATAGTCCTAATTCTGTTTAGGCAGACTTATTTAGAAACAAGACAAAACCAAATAAATGTTAGAACTACTGAACAGGTTAATAAGTAAACAATTCGTTTTATAGGTTTGATAGATAATTGAGTCCGAGTTCTAAAGCTTCGGTAAGTGCTTTGACCACCTCAATGTAACAAGCAATTTCTTAAAAGTTTTTAAAACGCAAAATCATTTATCACTTATTTATTGAGCACATTTCCACATGTTTTATTATTAAAAATAAATCGCTCTGAGTCATTCCGTATTAGAAACACAGTAGATTTCCCATGTTTAGCGTAAACAATAGAGTGAAAGGATGAGTCTGTACAAATGACACATTGGTCCAATCATTTGATCAATACTTATAACATTTTAGATTTTATTAATAATAACTATTACATTTCCTGTTTTATTACATTTCCGGTTGTTACAATGCTAGTTTGGCAAAATCAATTACAGCATTTTGAGCCTCACCCTGCATATAATGGTCACGTTTTTTTATTATTATTATTAAAGGGACTTTACGGGTTAATGATGTGTATATAATAGTTAACTCTTGTGACTGTTCAATATAACAGTGTTTTCAATGTTCACGATGACAAATGTCAAATCATATTTGGAAGCTTACTGGGAGCTGACTGTTTATTTGCAGAATTATCGAGAATAATCCTTGGATCTGTGACTGTCGAATTGGTTGGTTAATTAACCTCGTCATCCAATCAGGAAGCGCGGACCAAGTCACGTGCTCGTCCCCAGCCAATACAACAATGCAATCATTCAATAGCAGTGTCATGCATTGTGCACTGGTGGTGAGAGAAGAGCAAGAACCGTATAGTGGTAAGGAAGACAATTTCGGTAACAGATTTAACCTTTGTTTCGATACGACATGTTATTGTATGTTAACCCATAACCAAACAATAACGACATTTAACCACTGTGTTACATACGACTCTGGAAAACATTGTGGGAAAAGAAGAAATTGCTCGTGACGAGCAATTCCTCCTTAACCCACAATGTTTTATGTCCTATCAGAAGATTATTTTCCAATTCCATAACCATTTGAAATGTCGTCTGCAAACTCTTTCAATTTGGGACAGTCGAAAATTTGGCGTTTGTTAAAGGGTTAATAAAACATTGTCCAATTGTACGACAGGCTTACAGTGCTACCAGTACTATATTTGGATTATGCGCGTCAATATCATGCACGTCATCGGACATGCGTATATTCAAAGCGCAATCGAGTGGGTTTGAAGACATCCACTGATACACATTATGCCAGTACGTAAGGCACCATTCGGAACACCTCGGCCATTTCTTAAAATAACCTCGGAGTTAATTGGGAGCCATTTTGAAGGTAGGCCATTGACGAAGTACATGTCCGTTTGCAATTGTACCTACTCGGCAATTCCGGACACAAGCCGGAGATTGCCGAGAAGATACGATAGAGAAAATATGAAACAAAGATGTGTTGCTATGATAATCTTTTATGAAAACATTAAAAAAAAACATTCAATTGTGATATATAACCAACGTGTGTGTATTTATATAAATATGTAGTGTCTGTGTGCATGTTGTAATCATGTGCGTAATCCGCCGGAAAACAACCGAATTGCCCCAGGATTTCTGGTGTATTCATGAACTGCTTACGAGGTATATCTACCGACTTGTGACGGGGATTGCCGAGTAGATACGATTGGTTAGGTACGTGACTGACGTGTATACCTTTTATTTACAATGACCATCTATTGGAAAGTACCATGTACAGCCATTAGTTCCAGTTCATGATGGAAGTGTATGGGAAAAGAAACAACTTTTGCAAAGTCCAATGCCCATCTATTCAGTGTGTTTTGATATGTATGTGCAAAAAGCGTCATGTGAATATAGGGGAGATACTTTCTGTCAAATATTCTGTCATCGAATTAGGTTTGCGTTATACGTATGTATTTGAAACAACGCCTGGTGGTTAGGTGGACTAACTTTTTGAAAACATTGTCCATATCCTTCATACGTTTTGATGTATAGCTTTCCTTAGGTTATAAGAGATTTGTTTTCATTTTGATGTTACATACCACAATTAAAATACAGCAATATTTCACATTTATATAGGTCATGTTATGTATGGATTTTTATATTACCTTATTCCTAGTCGTAGGAGAATGGGGCTGAGCCTCTTTAATCCGTATTGGATTGTTGTTTTTGGATTCCGTTTCTGGTCCATGTTTGAGCCTCTATACGTGTGATAAATCCCCATCATTTGCTGAGCAATGGGTAAGGGAGATTGCTTTTAAAGATGATATCTTTCAATTCCGTATTATATCACAGGTGCTTCCGTGTACGCAGTCTTGCTGGTGTGTATCGGGGGTTCAGTAATGGCCGGTATCCTAGCAACACTATTGTGTTTCCGAAAAAGACGTCGGAGGTCTGTACCTACGGTGTGTATACAAGTATCTCAGTTTTATACCATATAAACGTTTTACAAATTTTGACTCACAAAAAAAAAGTCTAACTGTCTTTTCGTTTGTTCTGAGGCTGACGTTTCTTTGGTAATAGATAACATTGATAAAACCGATCGGTTGTCTTCATATAAACTTGCTAAATGTGAGAACCAAACTGTTTGTTTTATCATATCTACATATGCCTCTTGACTAGATAAATACTCATACAGCAGGCTTGGATTTCCGGTTTATATTTCCCTTTCTACATGTATCTATAAGCATTTATCGTTTCGGATTAAATGCATTCGGTAAAAAAACAGAAAAGATATGTAGTTATTCTAATTCGATACACCTATTCAAGAATCTTTGAAGCAGGTATAACTTGAAATTGAAAAACGTGCTTTCAGGTTTTTTTTCAGCAGACGTAAATGTTTCAAAGATAGAATAAGTAAAGAACACTTTTGTGATCCAGCTGAAAGGCATTGAAGCTAAGGTAATGATTGGTCACAAGTGGATGACATGCAAAACCCTTTTATTTCGCCTTCTTTTTTTTTCAAGACACTGCTATTAATACGCTAAAACAATAACATATACATGACATGATCTAAAGGGATTGTCGCTTAACCCATTACCAAACAACAACGACATTTGACCAGTGTGTTGCAGACGAGTCTTGAAAACACTGTGGAAAAAGGAGCAATTTCGCCTGTTCCCACAATGTTTTCTGCCCTTTTAGAATATTGTTTTTCAATCTAATTACATTTTGAAATGTTGTCTGCAAACTCTTTCAATTTGGGACAGTCAAACATTTGGCGTTTGGTAAAGGGTAAATACAAGTTTAACTGTGTTTTGATATCCAGAAATCGACAGCCAGGATGTGTTTGGCGTCCAGACAACATGCTCCGATAGAGCTCCTGGACAACCCCAACTACGATGGGCTGTATTCCAACCACCCCTCCACCTCAACGACAACCAGCACATATACCGTAAGTTGGGCGTTTGTTTGTGTTTGTTTTGTTGGTTGGTTGTTAATGGAGGTTTTCAACACATTGATTTATAGTCTCATATCTATGCTAGGAATATTAAGGCGACGCTTACAATTACATCCGACACATTCGAGTTATATTGTGGGTTACTTCTGATCATATGAAACATTACACATGTTTGTTCAGTAGTTTTATAACATTTTTTATTGTCGCCCAAAAACTTAATATTTTAGGCGATCGAAAGTTTGACATTAAGAATAACAGTATAATATTAAGCATAATATTAAGCAGAAGAACAGAACAGAACAGAACATATTTTTATTTTACGACATGTACATAGTACATCACCATACTTATAAAGCTTGAAAAAACAAATATATCTCATGGTGTATGAAAAAGATACATGTCATGAGGATGAATTAAAACAAGACACACACGTATCAGTGGTTGTCCTATTTGGGACTGGATCTTTATTTTCCTAATTTATCGAAGTGTCATGGTGTGGCACTTCTGCATTTATGTTTTGACATAGTTTATCTGTGTTTCAATTATAAAACAATCGCAATATCGAAGGGTGAACTGTTGGGTCGTCGTTTGGTTGTACTTTTGTACAGTGCAGTTCAGACCTTTTTATTTTACATCGTTTTTGATGGAAGCTTTCAGCTTATCAAATTCGCTTTCGTTGATTGCTTCCTAGATACACTATCACTACTCGTGCCGGTATTGGTTAGTCCTTGTATTTCATTTCGCTGCTAAAAGGGATTAAACCAAGAACCCTGGATATCAGAGACCGAGGCTCTACCTCTGCACCGCTGTCGTCTACAAAGCAAGTCGGCATTAGGGGTTGGGAATTTGGAATTGGGAATTGTATGTTTGTGTTCATTAACATAACAAATTCCTATTAATGTACAGCACTCATTTTTGGGTATTATGATAAATGTTCCCTGGTTTCCTGGTTGTTTGGGAATTGTATGTTTGTGTTCATTAACATAACTAATTCCTGTTAATGTACAGCACTCATTTTTGGGTATTATAATAAATGTTCCCTGGTTTCCTGGTTGTTTGGGAATTGTATGTTTGTGTTCATTAACATAACTAATTCCTATTAATAAACAGCACTCATTTTTGGGTATTATAATAAATGTTCCCTGGTTTCCTGGTTGTTTGGGAATTGTATGTTTGTGTTCATTAACATAACTAATTCCTATTAATGTACAGCACTCATTTTTGGGTATTATAATAAATGTTCCCTGGTTTCCTGGTTGTTTGGGAATTGTATGCTTGTGTTCATTAACATAACGAATTCCTATTAATGTACAGCACTAATTTCTGAGTATTATAATAGATATAAATGTTCCCTGGTTTCCTACCAGTACTAGGCTAGGAAATGTGTCTCAAGGACGCTCCACTGTGAAATAATTGATCGCCTTCGGGGATTGAACCTGGGGTGACCGGTCTCTATTCCCCGATGCTAATCATTAGACCACCGCAGAACCTTATGACAATTTGATATAAAGGTTTGTAAAACGTTTGGTATGACTTTTCTTTGTGTTTATATTACAAAAAAGTTCGACATTAAAGGTCGGTAAATTGGTGGTCTGACTTGTTTGTATGTTATGTTACAGAACAGTTCGACATTAAAGATCGGTAAACTGTTGGTCTGACTTGTTCGTGTGTTATGTTACAGAACAGTTCGAAATTAAAGATCGGTAAACTGTTGGTCTGACTTGTTTGTATGTTATTTTACAGAACAGTTCGACATTAAAGATCGGTAAACTGTTGGTCTGACTTGTTTGTATGTTATGTTACAGAACAGTTCGACATTAAAGATCGGTAAACTGTTGGTCTGACTTGTTCGTGTGTTATGTTACAGAACAGTTCGACATCAAAGATCGGTTAACTGTTGGTCTGACTTGTTTGTATGTTATGTTACAGAACAGTTTGACATTAAAGATCGGTAAACTGTTGGTCTGACTTGTTTGTATGTTATGTTACAGAACAGTTCGACATTAAAGATCGGTAAACTGTTGGTCCGACTTGTTTGTATGTTATTTTACAGAACAGTTCGACATTAAAGATCGGTAAACTGTTGGTCTGACTTGTTCGTGTGTTATGTTACAGAACAGTTCGACATTAAAGATCGGTAAACTGTTGGTCTGACTTGTTTGTATGTTATGTTACAGAACAGTTCGACATTAAAGATCTGTAAACTGTTGGTCTGACTTGTTCGTGTGTTATGTTACAGAACAGTTCGAAATTAAAGATCGGTAAACTGTTGGTCTGACTTGTTTGTATGTTATTTTACAGAACAGTTCGACATTAAAGATCGGTAAACTGTTGGTCTGACTTGTTCTTGTGTTATGTTTCAGAACAGTTCGACATTTAAGATCGGTAAACTGTTGGTCTGACTTGTTCGTGTGTTATGTTACAGAACAGTTCGACATTAAAGATCGGTAAACTGTTGGTCTGACTTGTTTGTATGTTATGTTACAGAACAGTTCGAAATTAAAGATCGGTAAACTGTTGGTCTGACTTGTTCGTGTGTTATGTTACAGAACAGTTCGACATTAAAGATCGGTAAACTGTTGGTCTGACTTGTTCGTGTGTTATGTTAGAGAACAGTTCGACATTAAAGATTGGTAAATTGGTGGTCTGACTTGTTTGTATGTTATGTTACAGAATAGTTCGACATTAAAGATCGGTAAACTGTTGGTCTGACTTGCTTGTATGTTATGTTACAGAATAGTTCGACATTAAAGATCGGTAAACTGTTGGTCTGACTTGTTTGTATGTTATGTTACAGAACAATTCGACATTAAAGGTCGGTAAATTGGTGGTCTGACTTGTTTGTATGTTATGTTACAGAACAGTTCGACATTAAAGATCGGTAAACTGTTGGTCTGACTTGTTTGTATGTTATGTTACAGAACAGTTCGACATTAAAGATCGGTAAACTGTTGGTCTGACTTGTTCGTGTGTTATGTTACAGAACAGTTCGAAATTAAAGATCGGTAAACTGTTGGTCTGACTTGTTTGTATGTTATGTTACAGAACAGTTCGACATTAAAGATCGGTAAACTGTTGGTCTGACTTGTTCGTGTGTTATGTTACAGAACAGTTCGAAATTAAAGATCGGTAAACTGTTGGTCTGACTTGTTTGTATGTTATTTTACAGAACAGTTCGACATTAAAAATCGGTAAACTGTTGGTCTGACTTGTTTGTATGTTATGTTACAGAACAGTTCGACATTAAAGATCGATAAACTGTTGGTCTGACTTGTTTGTATGTTATGTTACAGAACAGTTCGACATTAAAGATCGGTAAACTGTTGGTCTGACTTGTTCGTGTGTTATGTTACAGAACAGTTCGACATTAAAGATCGGTAAACTGTTGGTCTGACTTGTTTGTATGTTATGTTACAGAACAGTTCGACATTAAAGATCGGTAAACTGTTGGGCGCTGGAGCATTTGGAGATGTATATGAAGGTTATTCTGCGGACATCGAAAACGGGAAAAGAAAAGTAGCCATCAAAATGATTAAAGGTTAGCCTTCGTTAAAGTATTCATGCCATTTGATTTTTCTTGCATTCTTGCTCCATGACTACGATTACTACTGACTGAGAATTGGTATGTCGCCTTCGGTATGTGTAAGTCGTATGGATCTAAGCTGGGGTTTGTATTTCTATCGAGTTTAGTGAGATATGATGTATCTTTCGAGACTGTTCGAGACGCAAATCTATCTCGCCCAACGAGAATCATATTCAACCACACGAAGGATACTACACCATTATATTATTTTATTACAAAGATAAACTTAATAAACATTTACTGTTTAACCCTTTCCCAAACGACAAATTTTCGTCTGTCCCAAATTGAAAGAGTTTGCAGACGACATTACAAAATCTGATGAAATTGGAAAATAATCTTCTGATAGGGCAGAAAACATGGTGGGAAAAGGAGAAATTGCTCGTTACGAGCAATTTCTTCTTTTCCCACCATGTTTTCAAAAGTCGTCTGCAACAAAGTGGTCAAATGTCGTTATTGTTTGGGAAGGATTTAAATGATTAAACAAATATTTAAATACTAATCCTCTTCAAAAGATCTTAATTAATGAATGTCGGATGAAATACCTTCAAAATATTTTCTGTCTTTGCTCGCATGGTAGGTAATATGGATTGTTTACTGTGTGGTTGGAACAGCGTGAAAGGTATGTGTATGCACCAACTCCGATGAAAGGATATGCCAAATATGCAATAATGGAGACATTGACAACGAGTATCATTTTGTATTGAAATGTACACAATATATCTCTTTAAGAAGAATATATATAAATGATTTTTATAATAAAAGACCAAGCATGATTGAATTTAATAAAGCTATTAAAATCATGCGATAACAATTTGGCAACATATCTCAAATTTGCTTTCAAAGAGAGAGCATATTTTACTTTGATTATTGACCAGTATATATTGCATGTGTATATGTTTTGTAAAAAAATGACTATACACAAACGTTGTGGTCAAATAAAAGATATCTAGATATCTATCCGATGATCCAAACTGTAACTATATGGATCATTCGGTCAATTGTATAGACCGGGATATTTACTCATATCTATCAAAAGCACAAACCGGATCATTATAATGAAACCGTTTGAAGGCAGCACTTGCGTACATGCTACTTCCGGTATATCTTTACTTCAGAGACCTCTACAGGCCAAGAATACACAGCTCTGGAACGGGAATTTAAACAGTTGACACAGATTGATCGTCATCCACATATCATTCAGGTGTTTAGTATTGGCAAAATAGATGGTAAGAGTACTAAGTGAGGTAAACGCGTCTATATTGTTTACGGGTATTTTGGGTAAAGGTCAAGGTTATTTTATTATAGTGTCACCCCTATTGAAAAGGCCAGCCAGTCCGTAACCATTAAATCTAACTAGCGCGCGGCTCACGAACCGGCCATTTTGGAACAAGTCCTCCCGAGATACACTGATGGGTAACTATTCCAAAAACATTGAAACATCTTTATGGAAGTTGAACGGACCTCATCAAAACATTCGACATAGACATATTGATGTCTGAAGTATTAAGATGTAGAATTGAAGAGCAAATATTTCGGAAGCCCGTATTTACTTCAACGTATTGAAGAGTTAAAAAATTAGAAGTTCCAGGTAAAGATATCATACTCCATTTTTTTATCATGTTTACGGTCCGTTGGTTATGGTGAAGCATTTGATTGAAGGTCGATGCGAAATCTGATACTTATCACCAGGAGACAGAATATAATGACACAAATATATACGTTTTCAAAGTTGTGATCGTCTAGTCCTTGTATCAGATTGTCATGGCGATAGATGCTGTTCACCATTTACCATATATACCATGACGCTGTTACAGGTTCGTTCGTTATGGTTATGGAGATTGCAGAATACGGAGACCTATTGTCGAACCTCAGGCGGATTAAGGAGAGAGAAGATCACGTGATCAACAGTCTTACCAAGGAGGAGGAGAAATGTTACCTATTAAAACATCAGCCACGCCTCTTTATGTTCATGTTACATGTGGCGAGAGGTATGGAGTATCTCTCGCAGTTGAAGGTTTGTAGTTTTGTATCCTGATTGAATAGGTCAAGTAGGATATGTGCTAATCCTGTAGTAAGAGGTTTGTTTCGTTCATTTACCATGAATCTGGACGTTTGTACCCTGTTTGAAGGCCTCTAGCTGCATTACATTTGTTAAGACCGAATCATTTTATGACACAAAGAATTCTGGCTAAATGAGGACTGTCGTAGCCTTCTGCTGAATTTCGAACGTTTCGAATAGCAAACTGTATCAATATCAAAATAAGGCTCTCACTTTGATATGTTCACTAATGACTTGAACGCAGCAGTCTTCCTGTAAAGCGTCGGCTTTGAGACACGAGGGACGCGGGTTCAATTTCCGTGATGAGCGAGGTTCATCCAATAACTTTTCGGTCATACACATTCCGTGTAAGTGCTAGTCCGCATGATCCAGACGTAGATATTTCATTCAACACACAGGTCCATCTTGGATCATCCGCGTTATGTAGGTGCTGGTAAGGTGTCAGGAAAGCAGAGTCGGAAGTGATTGAGCTCACTTAATGATTTATCCTGTCACTAGTGTCATTTTGGGACCGATAACTAGGTGCCGTATAACATTTGTGATATCCGGCACTAGCCATATAATACATCCACGCGACAAATCATGACGTCATAAGAACGAAATGACGTCATGTTTACATCATTGTCTACATATTTTTTCCTTCTTTCTCGCGTTTTATTTGTATATTATTTGTTTGAAAGAATACATAAAGGTAACAGGATAAATAGAATAGATGGTTGGTGTCTTTGAATGGGAAAAGTTATCGGGCTCGGCATCGGATTATTATCCGTTTCGCCTTCGGCTCACCGGATAATATTCCTAAGCCTTGCCCGATAACATTTCCGATTCACGACACCAACCATCTATTCTCTATAAGTCTAAGGACGTGTTTCACAATAGATGTAATATTAAGAAAGTTTAAATGTATGAAATACAATCACATACCTGTCGAAGTATTATACGGTATATGTATACACGCCTTTGTTGATGGTAACGTTGATTTGTTCTCACAGATCTTGCACCGTGATTTGGCCGCAAGAAACATCCTCCTGTGTACTGGACCGGTGGCCAAAATAGCCGACTTTGGTTTGTCACGTGATGTCTACGAGGCGGGATATTATTACCATGACATAAAGGTAATATATTGACTTAACCCTTTCCCAAACAATAACGACATTTGACCACTTTGTTGCAGACGACTTTATAATACATTCCCACAATGTTTCCTGCCCTATCAGAAGAATATTTTACACATTTTGAAATGATGTCTGCAAACTCTTTCAGTTTGGGACAGTCGAAAATTTGTTGTTTGGGAAAGGGTTGATTAGATACTCCTTCAATAACTACTTTTAATTGTATAGAGTACTCTATTATACGGCAACAAAACAAAAATTGTATGTTGTAACCATACTTTACTTTGATTTTTTAATTTTCTCATATGTGAACGGCACCTTTAACAAGTCATTTGCAAATCATTTTGCCAAATTATGTCTTTTAACACAGACTCATTTAGCTAGGGTTGATAGTTTAAAGTAATAATTCTAATTTACATCGATTGTGAAGCAAGTTCTAACAACTTAGATTAATCACTCTCGATTGTGCATCCTGGATACATAACCTGTACTTGCGTGGAATGTGGATGATGAAAGGTCGCAAGGCGGAATCCGCTACTCACGGTATTCGAACCCATGATCCTCGTGTCCGGAGGCCGACGCTCTATCGCCGGATCACTGTCCTCCAGCTAGGCTTAAATGAAGATCACATAACAAAAAGCCAACATGTTTGTATATTTTACAACAGGGGCGATACCCGTTTAAATGGTTAAGCCCGGAGAGTTTACGGAATGGCCGGAGTACAGTGAAAGGTGATGTCTGGTCGTTTGGCGTGTTGATGTGGGAGATCGTCACACTAGGCGGGGATCCTTACAATGGTGTCCAACTAACCGGTCTTATAGCCCTGTACAGAAACGCTTATGTGATGGCACAACCCGATCTGTGTGAGGATAAAATGTAAGTCTACGTAAGGATAAAATGTAAGTCTACGTAAGGATAAAATGTAAGTCAACGTAAGGATAAAATGTAAGTCTACGTAAGGATAAAATGTAAGTCTACGTAAGGATAAAATGTAAGTCTACGTAAGGATAAAATGTAAGTCAACGTATGGTTCACCAACATTCCCCATCTGATGACCTGCCTGATTAGCATGAATTACACGCTATGCTGAGTATCTGAAAATATCCTCGGAGCCGTCCGTAATGTTCGACCATGTGGTTTAAATAGGCAAACACTGCTACCATGAGAGCAAAGACGCTGTTATTCAACTGGTTGTGTATAAGTGGTATTTTGGTGTTATAGGTTTACAATGTCCGTTACATTACCCATACCCCAATTCAACCTGTTGGAAATTATGAAAATCAATAAAGTAGCGAACAACAGTTCATCAATATGACTTTATTTCGTTGAGTGTTTATGCAATTGAAGAAAAGAAAATCAACCGTGACGTACTCGAATGGTCTCGACTTTGTTCGGAAGACTGTCTAGTATTAAATACACTGCGTCAAAATTATTCATGCATAGACGGCAATAGACGGCGAAATTTGGTGAATAATAGTAATATGTAAGTCTTCATAGTAATGTATAGAGGTTGGACTTTTCTGGATATTGTTAGTAGGCATAATCAGAAAAGGATATGTGGCTTAAATAAACAAACTATCGCGTGAACAGATATTATATTAATGTACACACACATACAAAAAATAGGATAAGTCATGTCGAAAACGAATTTGTGAATACATGTAGATAGATGTAATACGTAGAAGTAAACAGGCACGGAAATGTGATAGTGTAAGCTATCTTATACAAGGGTATAACGTAGATTTATATGAACTCATATGTGATATCGTAAGCTAACTTATGCATGGATATTACTTAACTGTTCATAGAGATATACAGGAACGAATGGGTGATAACATAAGATTTATAACTTATGCATGGATATTACTTAACTGTTCATAGAGATATACAGGAAAGAATGGGTGATAACATAAGATTTATAACTTATACACGGATAAGACGTAAATTAACATAACGTTAGTTTAAACTAATGATGTGGTTGGTTTGTGGTTCTTGGATATCACACCTTCTATAACATAATATACACGCTCATGGTAGTTCGTCAGTACTAAAAGATATTCTTTCCAAGCTGCTGACTGCTTTCTAAAATGAACATAAATGATCTGTCAAAACCATTGTTACACTTTATTGTAAAAAAAAAGAGATGGAGATATCCTATCCCACGTTTTAACTTATTTGCCGTTTTGTTTCTTTTTAACATGATAAAAGAAAACTGATAATAAATGCATCATTAATACATTTAAAGTGCAAAGGTCATAAGGGTGGTTAAAAACGGTTCTCTTTAAAATCATTTAGCATTTTTGATACACATTGATGCTATCTTATTTGACTTAATAATGGCATTTTCGTAGCATTCATGTATATTTATTAAAGTTTATATAAAAACTGGTTTTAAACAAGCTTGTTATGTTTAATTGATTTCATTATTGTTAATTGTAGATATGTCATAATGAAGAGATGCTGGGATCATTGTGTCGAGACAAGACCAGAGTTCACGTTCGTGGTCGAGGCTTTAAACAAGTTCATACAAAACCAGCTCGAAAGGGTATGAAAGGTCTTACTATGACTACAACGGCATTTTGATGGCATGAAGCAATTATTAGTAAATGTTCAAAAGTTGAAAGTTCAATATGTTATTGTATAATAGGGCCACCGGCCCATACCCAAAAGAAAATGAAATCTAAATGCTATAGATTTATACAGATAGATATACATGCGTAAGAGGCTGAAAAATATAACAGATCTAAAGAGATTGTTTTTCTCACATTTTTTGCTCTGTCATATAGCAAATGTTAGCAAATGTTTGAAATGGAAATCGTTCGGTACAATTTCTCTTCTTTTATTTTGTGTTAAGTTTCAACGACCTGTGTGGTTGAGACTTGATCAAGTTAACTGCCTTTACAAATGATAGTAAGAAACTGTTGTAACCATTTTATTTGAGGGAGCGGTGAATATTCATAATTCATTTTATAAAACCTGACCGCAAGAATTCAAATGTTAACGATGATAATGGGCACAGAAATACATCATATACAGGAATAAACACATGTAAGGTATCAATAGAATGCATTAGTTTCATTCAACGAAACGACAAATTATATCTGAATAAAAACAAAATGTTAAAGAGATGTTTGACCGCAAACAAATTAAACGATGAATAAGAACAATAGTGGGCTGCTCTTATTAGGCTAATCTGGATGATACATAAATAAACAACAAAAGTATTATCTATTTCGTTCTCAACGGCGGGGGGTAATCGTTTCGGAATAAAACATACGCGAACTAATGTGCAGTACAATTTCTATACTTCGAATTCTAAGGGACTTGGGTATAGTACCGTTTTACTAAACAACTTACGAAAAAAGAAATGTAAGTAAAAACTGATCGACATGAAGTGCAACATTGCAATGTAACACGTCATTGGAAGCGTCTCGTAGAGACATTTCCAATGATGCGTCACTTTGCAATATTGCAATATTGCTTAGCCCAATATTTTTAAACTTACGCAAATTTTAAGCGCAAAGTTTTTAATTAAACGGTACCCTGTTGTAAATGTTCGAAAAAGAGAGAGTTCGACAAATGGATGTCTTTAATATAAAGACATGGAGATAAAGAACAATCGATTTGGTAACTTCTATTTATTTCGACGTATAGAAGGTTTCGACAACCAGAAGTTCGAAATAGAGATATTCAACTGTATATCCAACTCTTCTATTACAGGACTTCCGGGAGGAGCCTGACGAATGGACCCAGTCGACTTCCGGGAAATAATGCTGCATAACTTATTCGTTACCATAGTTACCTCAGAAAAGAATGATTCTTTAACCCAACGACATGGATAATATAAGACATAGATAACATCTAATTCTCTGCTTAACGTTTCTGTTACAAGTAGGACAGATTGTTGACAGAAGATAACATCTAATTCTCTGCTTAACGTTTCTGTTACAAGTAGGACAGAATGTTGACAGAAGATAACATGTAATTCTCTGCTTAACGTTTCTGTTACAAGTAGGACAGATTGTTGACAGAAGATAACATCTAATTATCTGCTTAAAGTTTCTGTTACAAGTAGGACAGATTGTTGACAGAAGATAACATCTAATTCTCTGCTTAACGTTTCTGTTACAAGTAGGACAGATTGTTGACAGAAGATGACATCTAATTCTCTGCTTAACGTTTCTGTTACAAGTAGGACAGATTGTTGACAGAAGATAACATCTAATTCTCTGCTTAATGTTTCTGTTACAAGTAGGACAGATTGTTGACAGAAGATAACATCTAATTATCCGCTTAATGTTTCTGTTACAAGTAGGACAGATTGTTGACAGAAGATAACATCTAATTATCCGCTTAACGTTTCTGTTACAAGTAGGACAGATTGTTGACAGAAGATGACATCTAATTCTCTGCTTAATGTTTCTGTTACAAGTAGGACAGATTGTTGACAGAAGATAACATCTAATTATCCGCTTAACGTTTCTGTTACATGTAGGACAGATTGTTGACAGAAGATGACATCACCAGGCACCAATGGACCATGTATGCCTTTTTGACGATGATTCCTTTAGTCGTTAGCTTGCGATGTGTCTTGTTGTTCACTCATGACCCAGAAGACTTGTCTAAAATGCTGCTATCAGACATTTGTTTAAAAAAAGCCCCAACCCGGATCGGCCTGGGAAAACAGGAGAAACTTTTTCGGTAAATGTGTAAAGAATTAGCAAAATGCATAAAGAAATAGCTTATAACGTTTCCATGGGTGAAAGTTGAAGAATTTCAAAAACCCGAAATCTAGTTCATTATCCTGAAAAGGCATGTTTGCTATAGCATTATATAGGGACAAAAAGTCTCAAAAACCTGAAATTCGGCAATAATCCCGAACACTTTCACCCATGCACGGTTTCTGCTAGAATGTTTTCTAGACAATACCCACCAGCAGCAGACCTTGTAACCGGGGTTCATTAGGATAAGTATTGCAATGAAGACAAACGGATTTTAGATAATCTAATTATAAAACAACAGGAGGTTAGAGATGGTATTCGTAAG
The DNA here is from genome assembly GCA_947846245.1 of Cerastoderma edule. Taxonomy (NCBI): domain Eukaryota; kingdom Metazoa; phylum Mollusca; class Bivalvia; order Cardiida; family Cardiidae; genus Cerastoderma; species Cerastoderma edule. Next base: position 20,826,152 of record OX401422.1, on the reverse strand, counting down.
TCGTCAACGGGAAATTAAGTCTTAACCCTTTCCCAAGAGCCAAGTTTTCGACTGTCCCAAATTGAAAGAGTTTGCAGACGATATTTCAAAATGTGATGGAATTGGAAAGTGATCTTCTGATAGAGTAGAAAACATTTTGGGAAAAGGAGAAATTGCTCATCATGAGCAGTGTCTCCTTTTCCCACAGTGTCTTTCAAAGTCGTCTGCAACAAAGTGGTCAAATGTCGGTATTGTTTGGGAAAGAATTAAACAACACCGTTTGAATTAGCTATGTTGTAGAGGTGCAAGATAGAAACTCCACTAATAACAACCAAACAAACAAAAAACAAAGTCATTCTGCTTAATAACATTGGGTATTCACACAGAGCCATTTTCCAAGATCATTCTATGTTCAAGTACATAATGGCACAGGGCGATGATTTGCGTCCGTTTTATGTTGTTGTTGTTGTCGTTTCCGTTTAATTTGTGTTTATTGTCATCCTTGATTCTATTTCTACCAAGAACCTATGCTGTTAATGCAAATAAGAGATATAGAAAGTTGGGAAGGGTTTCAACCTTTACCAATAAGAGATATTGAAGCTAAGGTATAGAAAGTTGGGAAGGGTTTCAACCATTACCAATAAGAGATATTGAAGCTAAGGTATAGAAAGTTGGGAAGGGTTTCAACCATTACAAATAAGAGATATTGAAGCTAAGGTATAGAAAGTTGGGAAGGGTTTCAACCTTTACCAATAAGAGATATTGAAGCTAAGGTATAGAAAGTTGGGAAGGGTTTCAACCATTACCAATAAGAGATATTGAAGCTAAGGTATAGAAAGTTGGGAAGGGTTTCAACCATTACCAATAAGAGATATTGAAGCTAAGGTATAGAAAGTTGGGAAGGGTTTCAACCATTACCAATAAGAGATATTGAAGCTAAGGTACAGAAAGTTGGGAAGGGTTTCAACCATTACCAATAAGAGATATTGAAGCTAAGGTACAGAAAGTTGGGAAGGGTTTCAACCATTACCAATAAGAGATATTGAAGCTAAGGTATAGAAAGTTGGGAAGGGTTTCAACCATTACCAATAAGAGATATTGAAGCTAAGGTACAGAAAGTTGGGAAGGGTTTCAACCATTACCAATAAGAGATATTGAAGCTACGGTATAGAAAGTTGGGAAGGGTTTCAACCATTACCAATAAGAGATATTGAAGCTAAGGTATAGAAAGTTTGGAAGGGTTTCAACCATTACCAATAAGAGATATTGAAGTTAAGGTATAGAAAGTTGGGAAGGGTTTCAACCATTACCAATAAGAGATATTGAAGCTAAGTTATAGAAAGTTGGGAAGGGTTTCAACCATTACCAATAAGAGATATTGAAGCTAAGTTATAGAAAGTTGGGAAGGGTTTCAACCATTACCAATAAGAGATATTGAAGCTAAGGTATATAAAGTTGGGAAGAGTTTCAACCATTACCAATAAGAGATATTGAAGCTAAGGTATATAAAGTTGGGAAGGGTTTCAACCATTACCAATAAGAGATATTGAAGCTAAGGTATAGAAAGTTGGGAAGGGTTTCAACCATTACCAATAAGAGATATTGAAGCTAAGGTATAGAAAGTTGGGAAGGGTTTCAACCATTACCAATAAGAGATATTGAAGCTAAGGTACAGAAAGTTGGGAAGGGTTTCAACCATTACCAATAAGAGATATTGAAGCTAAGGTACAGAAAGTTGGGAATGGTTTCAACCATTACCAATAAGAGATATTGAAGCTAAGGTATAGAAAGTTGGGAAGGGTTTCAACCATTACCAATAAGAGATATTGAAGCTAAGGTACAGAAAGTTGGGAAGGGTTTCAACCATTACCAATAAGAGATATTGAAGCTAAGGTATAGAAAGTTGGGAAGGGTTTCAACCATTACCAATAAGAGATATTGAAGCTAAGGTATAGAAAGTTTGGAAGGGTTTCAACCATTACCAATAAGAGATATTGAAGTTAAGGTATAGAAAGTTGGGAAGGGTTTCAACCATTACCAATAAGAGATATTGAAGCTAAGTTATAGAAAGTTGGGAAGGGTTTCAACCATTACCAATAAGAGATATTGAAGCTAAGTTATAGAAAGTTGGGAAGGGTTTCAACCATTACCAATAAGAGATATTGAAGCTAAGGTATATAAAGTTGGGAAGAGTTTCAACCATTACCAATAAGAGATATTGAAGCTAAGGTATATAAAGTTGGGAAGGGTTTCAACCATTACCAATAAGAGATATTGAAGCTAAGGTATAGAAAGTTGGGAAGGGTTTCAACCATTACCAATAAGAGATATTGAAGCTAAAGTATAGAAAGTTGGGAAGGGTTTCAACCATTACCAATAAGAGATATTGAAGCTAAGGTACAGAAAGTTGGGAAGGGTTTCAACCATTACCAATAAGAGATATTGAAGCTAAGGTACAGAAAGTTGGGAATGGTTTCAACCATTACCAATAAGAGATATTGAAGCTAAGGTATAGAAAGTTGGGAAGGGTTTCAACCATTACCAATAAGAGATATTGAAGCTAAGGTACAGAAAGTTGGGAAGGGTTTCAACCATTACCAATAAGAGATATTGAAGCTATGGTATAGAAAGTTGGGAAGGGTTTCAACCATTACCAATAAGAGATATTGAAGCTAAGGTACAGAAAGTTGGGAAGGGTTTCAACCATTACCAATAAGAGATATTGAAGCTAAGGTACAGAAAGTTGGGAAGGGTTTCAACCATTACCAATAAGAGATATTGAAGCTTAGGTATAGAAAGTTGGGAAGGGTTTCAACCATTACCAAGCAATAACAACACTTGACCTGTTTGTTGCAGATGACTTTGGAAAAAAATGTGGGAAAAGGAGAAATTGCTCTTAACGAGCAATTTCTCCTTTTCCCACAATGTTTTCTGCCTTATCTTAAGATTATTTTTCTATTTCATCACATTTTGAAATGTCGTGTGCAAACTATTTCAATTTGGGAAAGTCCAAAATGTGATGTTTGGTAAAGGATTAAACACGTGGTATGTAGTGATAGGTTTGGAAACGCGACTGTCAACTTGGCTACGATATCAACTCAATCGTTCTATCTGATTTTCGCTCAGTGTTCGTATTCGTGTACCTTGTTTTGAAAATAAACGTTTATTATTGCATCCTCACTTCAGTTCTTTCTTTCAAAATGTTGTCATAAATGTAATATGATAAATAGTTGGTTTCATAAGGCCCCTCTGTGTCCTATCATTGCTGAGATGTCCGGTTATCGACAAACAAGGTTGCCACGAATATGTTGTTTATTACATGTGTATTGTGGTTTTTTTATGACAAAAACAGCCCAATGCTGCCAAAATACGTAAAGTTAACCTAAAGGGTTGAGAGCAGTAATGCATTAACAAAATCACTATCTGCGCAACGCTTTAACCAATTACCAAACACCAATTTTTCGACTGTCCCAAATTGAAAGAGTTTGCAGACGACATTTCAAAATGTGAAGAAAATGGAAAGTAATTTTCTGATAGAGCAGAAAACATTGTGGGAAAGGGAGAAATTGCTTGTGACGAGCAATTTCTCCTTTTCCCACACTGTTTTCGAGAGTCTTCTGCAAAAAAGTGGTACAATGCCGTTATTGTTTGGTAATGGGTTAATTAACAAAAGGCCCTTCTATACTATCGCAATTAATTTTGAACCCTAGTATTTATAAAATACGGCTGTATATATTTGGGAACCGTTTTACGAAACATTTTATGATATAGTGTGCTTAAAATCAAAATAACTTAATTTATCATCTTCTTTCAATACAGGGCTAAGCAATATTGAACAGTAACACATCATTGGAATCGTCTCTCCTACGTTTCCAATGGCGTGTTACATGACAATATTTGGTTTTCATTTAATATGCGCTTATGTTTATCAGTTTTGACTTGCGTAAGTATTTTCCTTAACCCATTACCAAACAATAACGACATTTGACCACTTTGTTGCATACGACTCATGAAAACATTTTGGGAAAAAGAGAAACTGCTCTTAACGAGAAATTTCTCCTCTGAAATTATTTCAGCCCTATCGAAAGATTATTTTTCAATTTCATCCAGTTTGAAATGTTGTCTGCAAACTCTTTGAATTTTGGACTGAAAATTTGCAGTTTGGTAAAAGGTCAAGTTGTTTAATAAAACGTTGACATGCATTACTAGGGCAGCTTTCAACAGCCACGAGCACATGTCATACGGGCGTATCTTGCTTTACAGACACGTGGATTACGTAACCCATTACCAAACAATGACGACATTTTACAACTTTGTTGCCTACGACTCTGGAAACATTGTGGGAAAAGGAGAAACTGCTCTTAACGAGCAATTTCTCCTTTTCTTAAAATGTTTTCTTCCCTTTCAGCAGGTCATTTTCCAATTGCGATAGCTGGTTCATCATGGATAGATAAAAGCATGGATAGATAAAAAGCCCTGCCCCGACCATGTTTGCAGACGACATTTCAAAATGTGATGAAATTGGAAAATATTCTTCAAATAGAGCAGAAAACATTGTAGGAAAAGGAGAAATTGCTCACTAAATTCAATTCCTCCAGAGTCTGCAAAAAACTGGTCAAATGTTGTAATTGTTTGGTAATGAGTCAACAAACCCTTTATAGTTGTGTCTGAGAGTGTTCTAGAGTTGTCTGTTGGGAATGGTGCATCGACAGATTGACAAAAGACATTGTACACCACTTTATAACTAGATGTACTATCTAATGGTGAAGCTATGGAGTATGGAGTATGGCCTCAGTATTTCATTATATGAATTCAATCTTTTTTAAAAACTGCCATTAAACAATACACTAGAAGTTATTGACTACTTTGTTAGTTTGATAAATGAAACTTTTTCTAGTAGGAGCTCTCAGAATAACTTGTATCCTGTATTAAACTCCTAACTGTCTCAATAATCTGAATGATCCAGACATAAATATTATCAATTAAGGATTGGATTATCCCACTTTGGTGTGCAATTGCTTCATAACACTTTTGTAATAAGTGCAGTAGCACAAATATATAATAAATGAGGGCATATGTAAGGCTAGTGTGACGGTAATAGGGTTTATGTATAAATACTACTTCTACAGCCACGCTGATTCGGTGATTCGGTGATTCGGTAGAGTTAGGCAACGTAGTAAGTACCTGGATGGGTGACCTACGATGGCTTTACTCCGAGAGGGATCCGATACACGTTACAAAATTGGTGGTAGCGGTAGGATTTGGTTTGATATCACCATCATTCTCGTACCCTTAGTAGTTCGTCGCATGTTCTCGATCCTTGTTTCTGCTATGTAGCAGTGTAAGTAATGGTAGTGCCACTGGTTAGTCCGGTTTGGGGTACGCGATTATACATCAGTGGAACTCCCACATACTTGCAGCTTCAGCTCATACTTGCTGGGTTTTCGGACGGTGTATACACAAAGCCTTGATCGAACTGGCCTAGTGTCGGTAACTGCCCACGTAGGTCGTTGTGACATGTGCGACTTCGGGACGAAGTCAAGAGAAAGGTGGGAGAAATGTGACGGTAATGGGGTTTATATATAAATACTAATTCTACAACCACGCTGTGGAAGCCGGCTTTTATGGTTGATTCGGTAGAATGGTTGGCTTCCTCTCGAAGATAAGCAACGTACTAAGTGGTTAGTACCTGGATGGATGACCCACGATGGCTTTACTCCGAGAGGGACCCGATAGACGTTACACTAGTAACTTCAATCTCATTTGGACTCATTTGATTTTTGGTGGAAAAATCGATTTTATGTACACTCATATGATGTTCATAAATATGTTCCCTGCAATCGAACACATTTGTAAGTCTTCTTAATCATGACATACATATGTTAGAGCAATCTGGAAAACTGTCCAGTAAAATGGTAAAGAAGCAGTCAAAGAATGTTCAAAGAAAATGGAAATAACTGTGTAAGATATATCTATATAATGTTTGAGATAAACATTGAGAGATGGCGTGTGTGTGTGGGGGTATACATTTATCTATCATTCTTCCTACGATGTCAAACCCCTTAGACATTTTCCCTGGTGGCCTACCAGTACTAGTCTAGGATATGTGTTTCGCCCACGAACAGTCTACGGTGAAATAAATGGCCACCTCGGGGATCGAACCGGCCCGCCCGGTCTCATTTATCTATCATTCTTCCTACGATGTCAAACCCCTTAGACATTTTCCCTGGTGGCCTACCAGTACTAGTCTAGGATATGTGTTTCGCCCACGAACAGTCTACGGTGAAATAAATGGCCACCTCGGGGATCGAACCGGCCCGCCCGGTCTCATTTATCTATCATTCTTCCTACGATGTCAAACCCCTTAGACATTTTCCCTGGTGGCCTAACAGTACTAGTCTAGGATATGTGTTTCGCCCACGAACAGGCTACGGTGAAATAAATGGCCACCTCGGGGATCGAACCGGCCCGCCCGGTCTCTAGTCACCGACGCTATCCACTACACCACCGCAGATATACCTGTAGAATATTTAGACAAATATTGAGAGATGGTGTGTATGGGGGTACACATATATCTATAGATATATCTCTAGAATGTTTGAGACAAATATTGAGAGATGGTGTGTGGGAAGGATACTCATTTATCTATAGATAAATCTATTTAATGTTTGAACCAATTACTGGGAGATGGAAAGGGGGAAAACCCAAGCCAACCTCCTCCCTGTAGCATCTCTTGGATTCAGTTTGAAATGATGGTTTTTATTTCATATTCTGTTCATTTGATGTTGCCTTTAGTTGGTAGGTGAGGGCTTTCCTAGCCTAGTGGTTGAAGTACTTAAATCGCTTGTCCCCTCTCCATCCCTTCTCTATGTGAGTTCATATCCTTGTATCAAAATTATGACTTTCATGATCAATGATCATATTTGAATTACAGAGGTCCCAAGCTAAATTCACATTTGCCTCCCACCACATCAATTTTCTTCATGTAAAAAAGAAGTCAGCAGATTGGTAAGGAAATAGTGCAGGACTGTTAATGATTTAAAAGATTCATAGATAGGTGTGTCAGCTGATGCTGTTTAACTAAAATAATGTTGAAAATGATAAAAAAAACTTCAACCAAATCAATGCCAAAATGTTTCCTATTATGAATAGATTCTACCTGCTGGAAACAGTTATGAATGATGAAAAGTGAAAATCTTATGAATGATGAAAAGTGGAAATCTTATACATGTGTTTCAACATTTAGAAAACAATGAAACATATGCCACGTTCTCTCATGAAGTAAATTGGCAGATGGCCTGGGATCTAACCTGTTTGCTACTCTGAGTATCTTTTCTCATCAAAATTAAGCAGATACTTAAGATTTGGGAAAGTAGAAGACACACAAATCTATCTAAAATCTGAGAACTTTTTCTATAATTAATTGTGGTAAAAGGGAGAAATAGCTCTTTAAAAAAAACTTCTTTCTGCAATCAAATTTTAACATATTGTAATTGAATTGCCAAAACAGCACCCATTTTCATAAATTACATTCTTAGCTTTGATGAAGCCATTTGAACAATGATTTGGGCGACGGTGGTGCAGTGGTAGAGCGTCGCGCTCTTGTACCAGGGTCCCAGGTTCGATCATTGTTTGTGGCAAGGTAACAATTGCAAGGAATATCCCACATTTTTGCGCAAGAACTGTTGTAGTATCCAGACATGGAGAGAGAGTTTAATAAGCTGCAAGCTTCCATACAATCGATTTGAATAAATAAGTTTAAACTAAGCTGTTTCAAAGGGTTTCAGATTGGCAATGGCTTTGAATTTGGTAAAATTTTGTTTTAGAATGAGATCTTTATAATATGGTATTTGTGTTAAAATGAGGTTGACTGTTAATGATAGAAGAATGAAGAAGGACTTTTGGTCAGCTTAATCCTTAGAATCCTGGGTAATTTTCTAAAAATAAAATTTTGTGTCTTCTGCTTTCCATTATCTTAAATATCTGTTTAATTTTGATGAGAAAAGATACTCAAAGTAGCAAACAGGATAGATCACAGGTCAGCCGAAGTTTACTTATATAAGCAATTAAGTCGGTTCCAGCAATATAAGGATTTAAAAAGTCAGTTATGACATCTTTAAGTCAGTGTGGTTGAAACTTTGTGTTATTACTAATATCATTCCAAAGCAATCAATTGTTTCCATTCAAACTTTGATTCAACATTGAACAATACAATCTAGACATATAATGAAAGTTTTTCAAGCATGCAGGATTTCATTCTGTGACCAGGATTTGAACCCAGAACTCGTCCTTATAGAAGAAAGTGTTTTATCTTTTAAACTATCACAGTTGATTAATGAATATTGCTTGCTTGAAATCAAATCAGATTTATGGATGAAAGTGCATTTACCTCTTAGAAAACTGGGTCATTTTTGTAATAAATGTTTGTGTCTGCTTTCCAAAATCTTAAATATCGGCATAATTTTGATAAGGAAAGACACTCAGAGTATCAAAAGGTTAGATCACAGGCCAGCCGCCAATTTACTTGGCAGTTTCCATCGATCAAACTTGTTTGAATTAGCTTGCAGTTGGTTCTAGCACTCTAAGGATTAATAATGGGACTGTCAGCCAGCCTCAAGGATAGTCAGTAATGACGTCCTCGAGTCTGTTTCCAGTGTCGCCAGGGTCATTGTAGACCCATACGTGGAGGCCAGTCCCGTGACACCAAAAATAAGGTTTATCAGTCCATAGTGCCATAATCGAATCACCACAGCCACACAATATATGTGCGAGAGAAAGAGTAAAAGAGTCTGAAATCTTTCTCTACCCTATGATCCCTATCGCGTGCACGTTTGAGACTCTCACACTACAGGATCGAGGGTAAGTGGTGAAACGGACACATTAAACCTTTGTAATGGGTATGCAAGTTTTAAGTTTTGTAGGTTCGAATCATTCCAGCGCCGCATTGACCAGCGTATAGGTTTGAATCATTCCGGCGCCGCATTGACCAGCGTGTAGGTTTGAATCATTCCAGCACCGCATTAATCAGGTTGCAGGTTTGACTCATTCCGGCGCAGCATTAATCAGGTTACATGTTCGAATCGTTCTGGCGCCGCATTGTTCAGGCTTCATATAAAATTCTAAGATCAAAAGACAAATAATTCAAAATCTCTGTTGTTGAATTCCTCATTTACTAATCAGATATCCCTCTGAGGCAAAATTCAGTCAGGTCTTGATGTCAGGTCGTAGGTCAATTTCAATCTATTGTTGACTTCTAAAATCTAAGATCTATGTCAGAGCATTTTCTGGCTAAGTGTTAGTGCATAAAGGGATATCATGAATTCAAATGAGTAATTTGTTCAAGACACAATTATACATGGAAATAAAATCTTGATAAGATTCAAACTATAAATGCAACTTTTCACTTATGCCTAGCGTTCATATCATATGGCTACTTAAGAATTTTGATACCAATAGATTCAATGATATAATAGATGACATTCCTTTTGTAAGAATAAAGCCCTGTTCCTGGTCACCATATACTAATAAAATAAATGGAAATCAGAGCCTTCAGTATAGCTTGTGTTAGCAGTAATTAACAAACTTTAGAAAGATATGAACTTTGTGAAATCTAATCAATATCAAAGTTCGTTTTGATGTATCTTTGTAACTACTGATTTGTAGCTTCATATTGAATTTGAAAATCAGTATGATTAGACATAGGCAACATTTCCAGAAAAGCAGAATCATTAGGGTTGAGTTTTTTTATTTCAAACTTTAATCCCTGTTCCTGGTACAAAGATATCTATGTAATAAAGAGAAACTCATTCTTTCAGTATACTGCATGCTAGCAGATCATTGTAAAGATTCAAAAGTAAAAAAAAAAAATTTAACATGCTCTTCCTAAAGGTTGTGTTGCAAATGTACATTACTGAATGTTAATCCTGTTAAGTTAACAACAGCATCTTGATAGAGGAAATTTCCATTAATTCTGTGGAGACTCCGTTCCTGGCCTGTAAAAAAATAACTATTAATGGAAATCCCTACTTTCAATGAACTGATTGTTAGCAAGTCATTAAAGTGTACAAAAAGAATTGAATAAATAGATGTACACCATGTTGAATGTAAACACCATTCAAATATTCTTTTCCTGGAATGATAATAGATCTTTCTGCTAATACAACTAACTACAACATCATGAAAGCTAAAATTTCCATTTACAAATAAAGCCCCGTTCCTGGTCACAGAATGAGTCTGAAATAAGAATTCAAGTTTTCAAAAGACTGAACATGCAGTTGATGTTTGAATTTCCTATCTGCATGTACTATTTGTATAAATGGCCACCATAGACATGAAACAACTAGGCATCAATATATTTGAAATTTTGAATTGAAAAGATTAACAAATCAGGATAAGTCGGAGATAAAAACAATAGCCGGATCCCAAATGCTCATACCCTGCCTTACTAATGCTCTTCCATGGAGGTAAACATTAAAGTGAACTTGGATAAACTCATCATGTTTAATTTGTTTGTTCATTACTCTGATATTGATGCAAATGCTGCAGCTCTCCTATGGACCAAGTCAGAATAGTTTACCAGTTTGTAGTCAGTCTGTCGGTCTGTAGTCAGGCCTTTTCCATCTTATTGGTACAAACTAAAGAATGTTATAATTGAACAGAAATGGGCGTGTGTGCATTGTCAGTCTGTAATCAGGTCTTTTCCTTCTTATTGGTACAAACTAAGGTCTGTAATAATGAAACAGAGACAGTTGTGTGAACATTGTCAGTCTGCAGTCACGTCTTTCCCTCCTTATTGGTACAAACTAAGGTCTGTAAAAATGAAACAGAGACAGGTGTGTGTACATTGTCAGTCTGTAGTCACGTCTTTTCCTCCTGATTGGTACCAACAGGTCTGTAATAATAAAACATAGACAGGTGTGTGTACATTGTCAGTCTGTAGTCACGTCTTTTCCTCCTGATTGGTACAAACTAAGGTCTGTAATAATGAAACAGAGACAGGTGTGTGTACCTTGGCAGTCTGTAGTCAGGTCTTTTCCTCCTTATTGATACAAACTAAGGTCTGTAATAATGAAACAGAGACAGGTGTGTGTACATTGTCAGTCTGCAGTCAGGTCTTTTCCTCCTTATTGGTACAAACTAAGGTCTGTAATAATGAAACAGAGACAGGTGTGTGTACATTGTCAGTCTGTAGTCAGGTCTTTTCCTCCTTGTTGGTACAAACTAAGGTCTGTAATAATGAAACAGAGACAGGTGTGTGTACATTGTCAGTTTGTAGTCAGGTCTTTTTCCTCCTTATTAGTACAAACTAAGGTCTGTAATAATGAAACAGAGACAGGTGTGTGTACATTGTCAGTCTGCAGTCAGGTCTTTCCCTCCTTATTGGTACAAACTAAGGTTTTTAAGAATAAAACAGAGACAGGTGTGATATATTGGTTGGTCCGTTGTGTGATGTCATCTGCCTCAGAGGGTCTCTTTCGAACAAAGTCTGGTGAATTATACTAATCACAGTAGATTCTGCTACCTCGATAAATGAAGACTCATATTATGCCTATCTACAAATGCGTTTAGGAACCACAAGTTATTTGGCATATTCACTAAGTCCATAAAGTGCCATTTACATACCTGCAGTTGCTATTGTTTGTAATGAAATAAAGCTGATCATTTGAAGAGTTCTCTTCATCTGCTGCATTTGAAATTTGCCATTAAAGGAAAATCCTCATTTAAGATTCAGTGATTCAAGCCTGCGACTCATCAATTACAAGCAAACATTGCTATTGCCTGACCTATTTTGGTTTGTCAAGTTAAAGCTACCTATATCTGAGGACTCCTTGTTTACCATACATGTGATGTACACTAGCCTTTCTGCCCATCTCCATCTGAAAAGCAAAATCAAAAAAGTAATGTATTATGTACATGTTGTTAAGTCAAGTGTATTTCATGAGGGTTGAGACATTAAGCCTTTTCTTAAGTCATGCTGGAATACAAGCACACCAATATTCCTCCTGATACATTACCACCTAACACCACATTTTTGCGACTTCAAAAAGCATTATGGCAAAAGATGAAATTGCAATTTCTCCTTTTGCCACAATGCTTCTTCAATCTATTCACATATCACAATAGCAAAACTTAAAGGATTTGCAAATGCTTAACAAGCTTTCTAAAGTCGTCTAGCTGCTTCAAGTAAAAGGAACATCGTCTGAAGGTGGTAAAGAGTTAAAATGCATCTCATTTTCAATCATTGGTACATGAAATTGCAGAAAATGACTCAGGAATTTAACACTGTTTCTCCAAATATCTCAAAGTTGTCATCCACACGAAGTAACTAAAACCATAGTAAATACAATTTGGATGAAACGCCATATCCTCTTTGGCAAGATGAGACTTTGCCTTGAACATATTGGAATATTAATCAAAGAATAACAAGTGTTGATGGCATAGATACCTTCACGTTGGATTATGAAATGAGGTAACCATGCTGTATGACTTCCTCCTTCTAAAATTGCATCTGAAAGATAGTAACAAACATTGTTCAAAAGATATGGGTAAAGCTTGTCTGAGCGTAAAACATTTAAACAGTTGAGGACCAGAAGTTTAATGAATCAATGATACAGTTAATTTGCTTTATCACATTTAAACTATGGAAATTTAAGAATTTAGCTTGCAGTGAATGTTGTTTGATGTTGGTGGGAAATAATAAGATGGTTTAAATGGCGAACTGGCAGCTGTAATACATAGGGTACACTGTCTAATATTCATGTCAAAAAGTGATTTCCATCTTAAATGTTAAAGTGTGTTAGAAAACGTGATTTAGAATTTGAAATTTAAATAAAAACCAACTGGTAACTTCTACAGTATGTTTATTCTGTAAAGGCACATACAACCCAAGACCGAACCAACACAGTTTTGACTTAACCCATTTCCAAATAAGGACATATGACCAGTTTGTTGCAGACGACTCTGGAAAGCTTTGTGGGCAAAGGAGAAATTGCTCTTAATTAACAATTTTCCCCTTTCCCATACTGTTTTCTGCCCTATCAGATGATTATTTCTTAATTTCATCACATTTTGAAATGTTGTCTGCAAACTTTTTGAATTTGAGACAGTCAAAAAATTGGAATTTGGTAAAGGGTTAATGAAAAATAGATCTTATGGAGCACTTCAGGTTTCCTTTTATCACAATAACCATCTTCCAAAGTAAACAGAGAAATGATCAATCAAATTAAACAAAGGATTCCGTTTAAGATATTAAATTATACACTATTTAGCTCACCATATTCTACCATATTCGTCTAAAACAAATTAATCGATGCATGTCTTGGAATCTTCCATTCTGTCTTTCTCGTCAAGTCTTGAAACACTTAATGAAATTAAAAGAAAAAAGAAAAAAAAATATAAAGTATTATCAATTGACAAACACAAATTCAATTCTCTGTAGAAATTATTGTTCTATACTTTGAGGTCTTAAAAACCTGAGGTGGCTAGTTGACTAGTGTGTACTAGGAACAATTATGAGCTTTACTTTACTCTTACTATCGATAAAACAACAACGATGTTTTGAAGTCGTGGCGAGGCTTTGCAGCGAAAGACATATGATTATTGATATATTTGCTTTTCGAACCACTGCAGAAAAATGGGTGTACATAGTCTAATGAGTTAACTGTTATCTCTTCAGAATGGCGGGAAATCAATTTCAAATGAGGAAATAAAAATAAAATATTCACAACCACGTTAATATGATTAAAGTTTTAAATGCCTTTCATCTCTACTCTGGATTATCAACAAAACAAACAAGTTACATATACATTTACTTACATGTACACTGAGAGGTCGTCCTTCCTATACATTTTCAACTTCCATATTCACCAAAGACATGTTCACACAAATACCAGCTCACACCAACTAATCACGTGGACTAATCGGAGGGTCGTGACCAGCATGCTCTTGGCTATTTGAATTTTTACCGGGATTTCACGGAAAACCCCGATAACATGTAGTGGCCTTGAAAACCAAAGAGCATCTCTTCTACACACGGGAAATGGTAATGGTCGCAAGAGTTAATTATCTAGTTAATGGTAGAATCCCTTTATTCAAATCACGTGAAATATCTACGTCTGGATCATTCGGACTAGCCAAATATCAGCATTTACTTCTGCTTAAAAATCCCTATCAGAATGGGGCAATCTGAACACATCGGTTTTATCCAATGAAAATGTATTTCAAAGCTCACGAAAAATACCCGAGTAGTTCCGATTGCAGGAGGGGTGTACCGCTCTCCGCACCTTCCACTCGTCGGTGCGTTACAGTGATTTGACGATGGATACGCCCTGTATTTGCATCTTTTCGAACAATACCGAGTATTCCCGTAATTCCCAACCTTTTTCTAATCCGAAGATGTTTTATTGCGCTTACCAGTTACACTTCATTCTCAGTCCTTGTCAGATCATTCAGTGAAATGATTTTTTGTATCATTTTCTGCAAAAAAAGGATTTTCAAAACAAACACGTAAGAGCAATTTATCATCGACCATACAAGTTTTTAGATGTCTAGACGCGTCAAATATCGTGATGTTTCCGTACATAAAGCAAACTGTTATTCTAGACCGACCGCCCCAATCGAGCACGTGCAGTCACTGCTAGTTATCAATACAAAGAACATTGCGGTTATGTAGACACGTGGATGTTTATTCTAATAGCACGAGTATCTTTATGGAGGGATCGTTCGTACTGAAAACAAAAAAACTGGTATCAGAGAGGCTTTACTGAGTTAATCACCGTATGTTTCAACAGTTTAATCGCAGAGATGGTTGACATCCAATACAACGTTTTATTCCTTCTTTCGTGGAACCAGGAAATCATGTAATTAGCCTATACAATATCACCGGATCTATGAAGTATCGGAAATGTCTCAACACTTAACCAAACGCCGAATTTTCGACTGTCCCTACTTGAATGAGTTTGCAAACGATATTTGAAAATGTAATGAAATTGAAATATAGTCTTCTGGTATGGCAGAAAACATTGTTGGAAAATGAGAAAGTGCTCGTTCAAAGCAATTTCTACTTTTCCCACAATGTTTACCAGAGTCGTCTGCAACAAACTGGTCAAGCGTCGTTATTCTTTGGTAATGGGTTATGGTTTGAGAGTCATTTCAATTTCGAAACGTTTTTAGAGTTTCATTACTCTTATCGGTAATGCAGTAGTTTTGCGAGTGAGAACATTTAGTCAAAATATGGTAGTATTTATTTATCGGGACTGGTCCATCTCTCTTTCCAAGAAAGGATGATGAAGTTCTCTCAAGGCAATTTTGTGAAATACCAGACTTTAGGGGCATTTACGTACTATTCTACGCCGTACACAACAAAAACTATATTTCTCATAAGTTTAGATGTTCTGTCATTGTACTGGACCAAGTTATATCTGTTATATTCTGTTATCTATGTCTCTGATTATGTATTCGTTTTCATGCAGGTTCCTCATTATAATGAACTTAATTTGATTTATTCAGCTGACGCATGTCTTGAACATGTCCCGTTTCCAGTCTGTCTTGGCGGTGTTATAGTTGGCCTGATAGTGTTGGTGATACAAGTTTGTGATACAACCAGCTTGCTCTGATATCTATCGTGATCGCTGAAGGGAAGGTTATTTCTACACGAGTATGTTTCTTCCGAACAATCTAAATCCAGAACTTCAGATTTGACGTTTATTTACGAGGCTTATCTCCCTTTGACCATACTTCAACTGATCACGAGAGAATCATCGCTGATTTGGAATGTCCTTGGGCAAAACATTATTTCACAGCGTGCTACTGACAGTTTACTCAGAATTCACGAATAAGCGATATCGCATTGTATATTAAGCTTAATGTATTTCATTTTGTCTTTTGTTAGACAAATTTCTGGACATACTGTTAAACTACTCATGACAAGCAATTTGTCCAAATCTTAAGTCTTCTTACTTAATTCAGCGAGGAATAATGCACGTGGGCCCGTTTTACTAAACAACTTACGGAAAATGTTTGCGTAAGTCATAATTGATTAACATGGATAATGTCTTCAATTAAAGTTGAATATTGCAATGTGACACGTCATTGGAAGCGTCTCGGAGAGACGCTTCCAATGATGTGTTACTTTGCAATATTGCTTTGCCAAATATTGAAATAAAAGGACTTGTTGTTTTAGACTTACGCAAATCTTAAGCGTAAACTGTTTAGTAAAACGGGCCCCATGTCTTCATTCAACACTCCTGCAAAGGATTCTAGAACAATAGTAGTGAACTTCATGGACAAACATAGATGACAAATGGTCATTTATGAACACAAAGTTGGTCATGAACATGTTCATAAACATTAAAATACCATTTTTGTGAACAGCAGGAATTTGTTCATGAACATATTCACATACATGTTCATTAATGAGTTTATCAAAATGTTCTTGAAATCAGAGACATAGATAACATGTTATCTATGTCTCTGTTGAAATTCATGAACATGTTGATGAACAGCTTTTTTCCAATCACAAAAACAGTTCTTGAAACTTTCATTGGGGGATATTTGCAGTATTTTGATTTAGAATGTAGAAACGGATGTCCCAAGAAAAATTGAACCTAACAATCAAATGCTTAAAGCCAGAATAGCTCTCACTTACTGCAAACTTGTTTAAGTTCTAGAACAATTGACAATTAAAATAAGAATACCAGTTTTCCCTTTTAGAGACTGATAGCCGGGATGGTAACATGTTCATATGATGCTTAGGTTTGATTACCATTAGCGATTAAACAAACTTTGCCGAGAATTGCTGTGTGCATTTGGAAAACAAGGGAGACTAATGAAATCATAAATTTTCTCCAAATTTTGAATATTTACAATGATGGATAAATGACAGTATCTTTATGTGTATCACATGACTTTTCTAACTCATTTACCCAAGCAGTCATCACTATTTCTAGACATATATGTAACTCGAAAGTAAACAATGAAGTCAAATTGTGTGCTACACAATTTGTGGAAACAGTACTGTGATACATTGCTAATGAATAGTGCAGGCATTATATTGTCGTAATCTTATGGTGTTTCTTTATGTTTTGATATATCTTTTCATAATCTTACTCATTTTACCTAGATTTGAAATCCTTTGGGCAACATTACATATAAATGTTTTCAATTAGACATGGACACACATAATTTGGAAGTTCTGTCTGTGTATGTTTTTTATTTAACAGTCTGCAGGCACTGTCATAGTTTTGTTTTTTAACAAATCATCAAGCACACTCAGTTAAAGACATTATGTACATGTATGACACAATTCACAACAAAAACTTCATAACAGGCAATATAGTTTATTGATATGAATATGTTAACATCTTTTAATCAATTTTCACCTTCAAGTCAGCGGTGACTAAAACTACCATTTCCATTTCCAATCACAATGCACATTATTTGGTTAAGATAAAACTTAACCCAATATTTCTGTTTTATAAGTATTCAAATATCTATTTTGCTGTTAACATTTAACTAATGAATCCCTTTTATCCCATGTTCACCACTTCCACTAACTTTATAAACCCATTATCAAACAATAATGATATTTGAACACTTTGTTGCAGATGACTCTGGAAAACATTGTGGAAAAGGAAGAAATTGCTCGTGATGAGCAATTTCTCCTTTTCCCACAATGTTTTTTTTACCAAACAGAAGATTTTTTTCCAATTTAATCGCACTATGAAATGTCGTCTGCAAACTCATTCAAATTAGGACAGTTGGAAATTGGCGTTTTGTAAAGGGTTAAGTGGTGGCATACTAAACTTAGGTTAACTTTGCAACAACATTATCAATGTAAGGTTTATCTTGTCAACACTGACCTCACATCATATTGATATAACAGATCCTTGTTTGTATATATCAAATCTCTATATCAGTGATATCAATGTAAGGTTTATCTTGTCAACACTGACCTCACATCATATTGATATAACAGATCCTTGTTTGTATATATCAAATCTCTATATTAGTGATATCAATGTAAGGTTTATCTTGTCAACACTGACCTCACATCATATTGATATAACATGCAGTACCTTGTTTGTATATATCAAATCTCTATATTAGTGATATCAATGTAAGGTTTATCTTGTCAACACTGACCTCACATCATATTGATATAACAGACCCTTGTTTGTATATATCAAATCTCTATATCAGTGATATCAATGTAAGGTTTACCTTGTCAACACTGACCTCACATCACATTGATATAACAGACCCTTGTTTGTATATATCAAATCTCTATATTAGTGATATCAATGTAAGGTTTACCTTGTCAACACTGACCTCAAATCATATTGATAAAACAGATCCTTGTTTGTATATATCAAATCTCTATATTAGTGATGTCAATGTAAGGTTTACCTTGTCAACACTGACCTCACATCACATTGGTATAACAGACCCTTGTTTGTATATATCAAATCTCTATATTAGTGATATCAATGTAAGGTTTATCTTGTCAACACTGACCTCACATCACATTGATATAACAGACCCTTGTTTGTATATATCAAATCTCTATATAAGTGATATCAATGTAAGGTTTACCTTGTCAACACTGACCTCACATCATATTGATAAAACATAACCTTGCTTGTATATATCAAATCTCTATATTAGTGATATCAATGTAAGGTTTATCTTGTCAATACTGACCTCACATCACATTGATATAACAGATCCTTGTTTGTATATATCAAATCTCTATATTAGTGATATCAATGTAAGGTTTACCTTGTCTACACTGACCTCACATCATATTGATAAAACATAACCTTGCTTGTATATATATGAAGTTTTATTCAAATCTCAATACTAGTGATATCATGAGGTTACATAATGATCTTTTAAAATGTAACATGCTTTCGTCCCCAATTTTTTTTTCAACTATAATAATAGTATATGCCATGTTATGTACAATGATAAATGAGAAAATCAAATCTTTAAACAGAATAAATTACAATACAATACAATACAATGCAAATTGAATACATGGTTGGTGCCATGATAGGAAAAATGTACGGATGAATCCATTTTACTCCATGTTCATCATCTGCACTCAACCATGAAGGGATGGCATACTTAAATTAGATTAATTGGTCACCAATATAATCAACCAAAACTTTATCTGGTTAATGCTGAAATCACATCACATTGCTATTTCTGAACCTTGTTGGTATATAAATGATGTACAATTCAAATCTCAATATTAGTGATATCAAGAAGTTACATGATGATCTTTTCAAATGTAACATGCTGATTTTTGGCTATTTTCCCCTACTTTTCAACTATAATTATTGTAACTATATACCATGTTTTGTACAATGATAAATAAGAAAATCTTAAAACAGAATAAATTGAATATATGGTGAGTGTTGTTATGGGAAATCGTATATAACCAATGAGGGGTCACTAAAACTTGTCCTCACAGTTTTTCCAGCCTCAATGAATAATCTTATCCAATGAGGCAAATAATCTCTTTGTAATGTTATGAGATTAATGCAAACAAACCTTAATAATATGGCAAAATCTACATTTTTTAATTTTTTTTATTCTGTTCCCTTTAGTAGTTAATGAAATATGTCTGTGCATGCATGCAAGACACAAGCCAGTAGTTTTAGGTTCAAAAAGGGGTATGATTCCCTTTAAACACAAAACAAAGTTAAATGAAACTTGGTCATTTGGTTAACTTTCATTTAGTTCACCTTAGTGATATGCTAGTTTCAATGTTGAATATTGAACCAAATTGTGATGCCAACAACTCTTTCATTTGATAGTCAAGCTAAAAATGATAAATCATAGTTTGTTATTGTATTGCCTGGAAAGATGGCCCTTATACACAGCTTCTTAAGGATTGAATCAATCAGCATTCAAAGTAAAAGTTTGAAAGTGTCTGTCCCAAAGTTAAATGTTTGGAGTCAAGAAATGGTTTGTTTGAAATTGAAATAATTTGTAGAAAAAGAGAATTAGCAATATGAACATTGATAACAGATTTATCTGCAGCAGACACACAGAAGTTGTTATGGTAGAATACCCATAATCCGCCATTTTGCAACTCATTTTATCATCAGTTTACGTTGGTCGTACACAGTATACATCCGTTGGGCTTAAATTGATAAATGATTTAACCCATTACCAAACAATAACGACATTTAATCACTTTGTTGCGGACGGCTCAAGAAAACATTGTGGGAAACATTTTGAAACGTTTTCTGCCCTATCAGAAGATTATTTTTCAATTTCATCACATTTTGAAATGTCTTCTGTAAACTCTTTCAAATTGGGAAAGTCGAAAACATGGTGTTTGGTAAAGGGTTAACATAAACAGTTTTTCAATGATGTTGCAATGCTCAACTCTTAATGATGGAGGAACACCACAAACTCAACTACCCATGAAGGCTGGTCAAGCCTGGTAGAACCATTGGCATTCTGTTAGTCTGTTGGGAGACTACCTCGTATGAAAATCTAAATGCTGTCAGCGGAATTTCAATCAACCCTTTCCCAAACAATACCGACATTTGACTACTTTGTTGAAGACGACTTTAGAAAACATTGTGGGAAATGGATAAATTGCTCGCAACGAGCAATTTCTCCTTTTCCCACAAGGTTTTCTGTTCTAACTGAAGAATATTTTTCAATTTTATCATATTTTGAAATGTTGTCTGCAAACTCTTTCAATTTGGGACAGTCCAAAATGTGTTGTTTGGGAAAGGGTTAACATAGAGAGGAGCCATGTGATTACAGGTTGTGTACTCTAACCACTAGACCAACACAGCCCCATATGGTACAATAGTGTGGTTGTCAGAATCTTATCCTTTATATACCGAGGGTTCACTGCTTCGTTGCTGTGACACACCTACTAAAGTCTAACATTGAACATCTGTATTTGCATTTGAATAAACTTGCTGCATATAGAGCAGCATATGAATTAAGAAGCCAGTGTCAAAGAAAAGATTCATCAAGGATAAACAACTCAGGTTTTCTGTTTAATTTGTTATATCTTAATGTCACTTGAAAAATATTATGTCTAATACTTATTCCAGTACTTTTGTAACAAAACCGGGACCACCCTTTTTGGATTCCAGTCCCAATGATATTTCTGTCAACCCCAATAAAGGGTCAGATACACCCAGTTCTTTTGTAACAAAACCGGGACCACCCTTTTACCATTCCAGTCCCAATGATATTTCTGTCAACCCCAATAAAGGGCCAGATACAGCCAGTTCTTTTGTATGACGCATACCATTAATCACAGAGTATATCAAACAATATTTTAAACTGGTTTAAAGTCTTTGTTAAATATGAATGAAATAATTTTTTCTTTGTCAATGTTATCTTTAACTTACCAACGAACCAAGTAATATACAACAAAATAGGTTGAGCATTTGTTGCAAAACAGTTTCAAATCCATTTAAATAAAAGGATCAATTGCTCCAAATGAGTAATTCAACCTATTGTCTTAACAGTTTCTAGCCAATTTTTCTACGTAGTTCATACTATTTTTTTCTGTCTTCTGTTACTTAATTCAACTTGGACCAGTCTATAATCCAAATACAAAGAAATGGATAACAAAATGTTCATTTAACTTTGGTCAGTATATGTACCAGTATAATCCATTTTGTTTCTTGGTGCAATCGGAGTTGGTGATGTCGGACTATTGTGCATATGTGGTGATGTTGACATTCTGTTATAACCACCCATATTTGGTTTCTTCTTGTTGCAGCTCCACATAATTATTTGATGTTGGCATTGCCATGTTACAAGTCTGCACATCCGGTGCCATTTGTATGTTATCAAAAGTTCTAAGATTCATATTTGATGTCGCTGTATGGTCGGATTCCAAATCTGGTAGAGATTCGACATCTTGATAATCTTCTTGCTCTTCCTCTGAAATACTTTAAAGCATATTGTGGAGAGACTTAATCACCTTTACCCTCTTATGTACACATATTTATGCTATGCAAACAATTCTTGTAATGTCAAAATATAAGAGTAGTGCTATTTTCATACTTAGGAAGTAACTATAACCTTCCTACATCAGAGAGCAGTATGATATATGGGCGCCACGCATGTTGTCTTAACCTTTTACCAAACACCAATTTTTTTACAGTCCCAAATTGAAAGAGTTTGCAGACGACATTTCTGAATGTGATGAAATAAAAAAGCATTCTTCTGATAGGACAGAAAAGATTGTGGGAAATGAAGAAATTACTCGTTACGAGCAACTTCTCCATTTCCCATAATGTTTTCCAAATCGATTGCGACAACGTGGTCAAATGTCGTTATTGTTTGGTAATGGGTTCATGCAACATTGCCAAATTCAACATCACCAGCACTCCTAGAAATACCTTTTTATTACTTAATAAACCTATCAGTCAGGTCTTTGGTTTGCTGTTATATTTACATAGCAAATAAATTGGGCTTTTTTGGTCGTCATAGTTTGAATTTAATACTGGTATTTCCCAACAGGTATATCAGTGTTATATCACTTCAGTTAGATAATCTTTCCATTTTTCTGGTATCTCTCAGGATAGTATATCAGGGGTTCAATTTCATACTATAATAATAGGAGGCATATTTTCTTTAAGGTAGTTGGTATTTTGTCACAAGCAATTTCTCCTTTTGCCACAATGTTTTTTAAAAGTTCTCTGCTGCAAGACGCAAAAATGTGGCGTTATGTGGGATTGTGTTAAGCATTAAATTTCTCTCCAACGTCTCTTCAAACTTTTTAGAAAGATTATTTGCTATTAGTTTGATGATATGGCCGTTAGGTCTGTGGGATATGTCTGTGTAATATATTTATATAACTATATATTTCCAGGCTTGAATGACTTTGCCCTCTTTTTAATGTTCTTATTTGCCATGGATTGATCAAGAATGTTAGTTCTTTCTTTTACAGAGGGAGATTAGCATCAGTTTTTTAGTTACTGCAAATGTTAAATGAATTTTATCCTCTATAAATGAAATCATTATCATTATTATTATTATTATTATTATTTTATCATAAACACTGTACTTTAACCCAGTCTTGATTTATACAGTGAATGTCCAAATCAGGACCATTTGCGGCAACACAGATGTCTATCCTTTTGCTCCAACTATTCTCTTTTAACAGCAAACTGTCCCTATAACAAACAAAAGTATGGGTTTGGACTCAAATTTCCGATTAACAAATAATAATCTATCTGGTAGAATTTTAGATTTAGACATTAGTTTAAAGTAAGAAATCTTTTCAATATGCAACATGTTTGGAAGTCAAAATGGATAACCTATATAGAAAGATATTCTGAAATTATTGAGAAAAAAAAACCGATAAACAAGCCTGTTTAATTCATACCATATAAAAATTCAAAGGTATAGATAGCGAAGACAAAACAAACAATGGCTTAAGTTGCTCCCTTTTCCAGCAGTCTGCAGCCGTCTTTCTAATGGAGAGTTTTGATGCCATTTCAAATTCTCTACTCTATATCACTTGTTGGCTTTTACACCAAATTAGAATCTTTGTGTATAAATATTTGAATGTTGATTACATGACATTCTATAGAAAAGAAATTCAGATAATCAAACTTCAAAACTCTAATAAGACTGGTGTTGAATCATTTGGGAACATGGACAAGACTGATTAAGTTGTAAAACTCCTTGGTGGTTTATACATATGTATGTTAATACGACCACTTTACACTGTCAACATTTGCTGCATTAGCGTTGTGTATAGTTTACGAGCTACCCACAAGAGCATTGCATATCGAAGCTAATTTTTCTCAACAATCTTAAACAACAAAGAAACTATCAATGTATATTATATATGTATTATAAAATATGTTGGAAGAAAGGATCACTTCTATAGTGGCCCTGTTATAGGAGACTTCTCAGCCTATACACACATACAGGGGCATACACTAAATTTTTCCATGCATTCAAAAAGAAGCTTTTGTGGCTGTGTAATATTCTAACAAGCTTTTAGTGACAAAGAAAGCTTATGAAAGAGACAATTGATTGAAACTCAAATGCTTGTTTTACACCTGATCAATGATCTATCAATGCCATCGTAAAACTCTTCCCTCTGAACAGAACGCTAGATGGACCAAGTCAAAATAATTTGACATGAGGAGTGCCTTTTATTTTATGATGGAACGGTCAACGTCGCAATTACGAAGGATAAAAATATTGTATCTTAAATGACTACCCTGCATTTTACTCTAGTCTTTCGTTGTACCGAACCTCTCATTTACTATATTTACCTGTTATCACCTTAAACACTGCATTCATACTGAAAATGTCCCGAAATATGGCACATTGGTGGATTTCATCGCCCATTAGATTATTTTATAAATCTATTAATTAACAAAAAAGAAAATGATAATTCAGCATAACTTGTTAATCTTTGGAATTACTAAGGTACGGTTGGGTATATTTGGAATTCCTGATTAACACATGATTGATAGATCGATAGTTTTTTTCATAATTGATTTAGATATATTATTAAATGCAAAGCATGACAAAAAAGCTATATCATCAATTGATGATATCAAAGTAGAAAATTTCTCCTGCAACAGAGTTTGGTTTCTTTATATAGAATCCAGTTAGACCAAACGACTTTCGTCACCACCCTAATTTGCTTTGTAGACAAACGCCAGTTAGACGAAACAACTTTAATTCTTGAGTGGAATAAGTTTATTTTACATAGTTTGTCTTATCAATTTATTTAGAATGTCCATTTTGTGCTTGAAATCCGAAAATCAGAATTTGAAAAGTCCGGCACTATTTTGATCCTTCGAAAATCCGACGTTATATTGTCCCATCAGAAAAAAAAAGCAATCTTCACGTCAAATTATTTTGACTAGGTTGGGGGAGAAACGACTGACTACCGACCGACGCCCTACGACTGTCGCCCACTAGATCTAGTTGTAGCTGTGGACAGCCACTGAAAGATAGCATTAGACACAATGGAGAAACATTACCTGGTCATTCATGGACAGCCTTATGACAATTTAATGCAGAGATATCACGATAAACCACCACAAATATGCATTTATTTACTGATCCGACCAATCGGAACTACTCGGGTATTTCCGTGAGCTGGGAAATACACCTCGGATATCAATCTGGTCACATCGGGTTTATCCAATGAAAACACCTCTGATATAATAGGGATGACGTCATATTGTTTCCCGCGAGAATGACGTCACTTTACTTTCGTTTTTAAAAATTGATCATTAATGTGAAACCTTAAAAGTCGTTGAATTTGATTGAGGAAACAACTGTACATGTCACAACAACAATTTCGCAATTTGGTATGAGTTACTGATAAAAATTGATTTAAAAGGATGTCCAACACTTCCATACACATTGAACTACCTAACATGCACGATAAGAAAATGTGTAACGGGATGCCGATTTACCCGAAAAATTGTAACCCTACACTTACATCCGAGGTGTATTTCACAGCTCACGGAAAAACCCGAGTAGTTCCGATTGCTCGGATATAAGTGTAGGGTTACAATTTTTCGGGTAAATCATCATCCGGCGATTAACACATTTTCTAAGCCTACACGTTAAGTAGTTCAATGTGTATGGAAGTATTGGACATCCTTTTAAATCATTTTTTATCGGTAACTCATAAGAAATGGCGAAATTGTTGTTGTGATATGTATAGTTGTTTCCTCAATCAAATTTAACGACTGTTTAGATTTCACATTCAAGATCTTTTTTTTAAAAACGAAAGTAAAGTGACGTCATTCTCGCTCGAAACAATATGGCGTCATGCAATCCCATAAAGGGAGATCACCGTAATGTATTTTATATAGTCGCAGTGCTTAAATGATACTCTCCCTTTAATTTGTTTTGATAACGAAACAAGAAGTAATTTAACTGTGGGAATTTTACAGGTCTTTTCGTTCATATAATTATCGAGAAATATGACCTTTAAACATACCACATCCAGTTGGTAGCGACAAAGATAAGAAGAACCCGTTTGTCACACAACGTTAGTAAAACAGCCTGTGTAAATTCCGTCTCAAGGTAGGTCTAATATTATTGAGATTTTCAAAGTTGGGTTCAGCATAGATAACTAATGTCCTCTATCAAACGAACGCTTTACGTGTTTATAGGTTACATCGGAGTGGGTGGGGGTGGTTTTAAATCTATGATTGCATATTCAATAAGAATGTAACACTGTTTAGCCAATACATATGAATAATGGTATATCTTCTCTCTGTGGGTGATAAGTATTACTCCGTATTTTAAACATGCTTATTAACCCTTTACCAAACGCCAAAACTTCGACTGTCCCAAATTGAAAGAGTTTTCAGACGACATTTCAAAATGTGATGAAATTGAAAAGTAATCTTCTGATAGGGCAGAAAATGTTGTGGGAAAAGGAGAAATTGCTGGCTAAGAGCAATTTCTCCTTTTCCAAAGCAATTTCTCCTTTTCCCCACAATATTTTCAAGAGTTATCTGCAACAAACTGGCCGAATGTCTTTAACTCTTGATCGCCCATTCAAAAAGCGTCTTCTACAGTGCGCCATTAATTAGGACATGCCAAGACGTTTTTGTTGAAATCACGATTCATATCTGGTTAAGTAACTCACAGGACCTTTCGGCATATGTGCGACGAGAATTCTAAGCTTCCATATGATTTTTCAACTACGATAAGAACTTTCTTTAAAATCAATTTCATCACACCAGCATCAATTATTGCAAAAATGAATTATATCTAATTGATTAACCTTATTTTATATTACCTTGATATTTTGGGTTTATGTAATTGTATTTATGTATGTCTGAGCCCCTAACCTTATATTTCTGCCTTAAAGGATGTCTTTGTTTCTCTCTTTCTATTTATGTCTATATGTATGGCATAATATCTTATTTTGACTAACTGCATGTCTGATTGTCTGTATGGCTGTATCTCTTAATTCGTTTATTTGTCTGACTGTGTCTTTGTCTATATGTCTTTATTTGTAAAAATCAGGCCGATGAAGAAAAAAGTAGCGTTTGATCGCCCTGTTTCTTCTGAAAATATGACTGTGTACGGAGTGTGGATTAGTGAAACAACGAGGATAAATTCTGAAAATTGTCATGGAAATATGTGTTTTTTGTAAACAATAAAGAAGGACAATAGATTCTCGCTTCCGAATATCCTGGCATTTTCACCCGATTTCCCAAAATGCAACAGTGCGAAACCAATAACAAGGGGGTACAACGTCGCAATTTGCTATGTCTTTACATAGTGAGAAGGGTCGATTGCCTTATTAAAACATTAAATAAAACTTAAAAACGATGTGTGTTAGCTCTGTTGGACGATTGCCTGAATCTAAAATAACATTAATTAGAAAGAATTCTCCTTTTAAACTAGTTCAAATTATCTTACAGCATGGTAAATGTAGGTAAAAAGAGTAAACATATTTGAAGCAGAGATATCGTTAGATACTTATTTACGAGGGTATGTGACGTTTCGTAAAAGCGCATCTCATTATAAGCGTGACAAATATAACAATATTAATTATATGTTGTTGAAGTTATTCCTATTTTACTTTGATCGGACGAATTGTGTGTTTTAGTGCATTTTTGAAGTAAAGACTAGCTTCAGATATACCGAGTTACTTTTGAATTCCTCTGATTATAAAAAAAAATCCATTTTGAAGACTATCAATGAATAACAGGTAATCCGCATCTAACTCTCAAACACTAACGATGCTTTGTATTTCGATACTAAGTAGCACCCAATCACCGACCCCGAAGCCATAAAATACACAACTGTGTGTCAACGCACAACTGTATACACCTCGGTATTGTTCTTAAGTAACATCCTTATCAAGTCGGTGGTTTTATCGCCCTAGCATCTGTTCATGAATCAATTTGACAAGTTGACCATTAATATTCGTTCTTTATGACAACCCTTTATCCAAACAACCATGTCAACCATTTGAATCCGAAATTCTTGGATCTACAAGCATAAATGTTAACGTTGTATAAGATTACAACAATTATTGATAATTCTATGTCTTAGCTTTTGGAAGCAGTTTCGCAAGAAAATGATGTATGTCTTACCATTATACTATAATAAATAGCACAAATATGCCATTGGTATAACCGTTGTAATGTCTCTACCTCTTATTTGAATAACCGTTTTATTTTGTGTTTAAACATTTTAGTAGAAAGGTGGCGCTTGTATCCAGTTAGCGGGAAAATAAGACTATTAATGTCATCATTACTCGCTATGAAATAAAGGCACTGACAAACCAACAAAAAGAAACCAATGCGTTTTATTTGCCATTTGACTCAATTTTGAGGTCAAAACATTGTTTATTAATAACCTGTTATAAAATTTGCCTCCATATTTGACACCGCAATCGATCATTCATGAATGATTTAAGTTTTGATTTTAAGATCAAGGATCCGTTCTGCTGAATTCTTATATCACAAACCTCAAATGTTTGTCATGATTAAATTGCTTTTTTTTATCTTGTTGGTCACACTCAAAAGCCGATTTTCAAACACATGATGAATAAAATGATGTCGTGGTTTTTAAGCCAGTAAATCATTGAATAGATAATTCACACATTTAAAACAATCTCTCTGTATACAAATTAATTGATTCTTGACAGCTTCACAATCCCGATCAACACAAGAATTAAGGGTTGTGATATAAGTTAATGCCGATCTGCCACATTTGCACGCTATCATAAAGTTACAAATTCTTTCTTGTTAAGCCAATCAACAGCCTCTGGACATAAGAGTTCCTTTAAACATATCAAAGACAACCCCGTGTCCTTCAATCATTTTGTAATGTGTAGTGCCAATAGGTTGAAAATAATGGATTTGCATTTTTTCATTGTCATGTGCATTTATATACGAAACATCATTAAAGGTAGGCGGATCCAAGTTCTTATCTAACATGCATCTATTCATTCAAAGTGCTTTAAAGCAATATTCATGAACAAGCTTTGTTTAATTTGATTTTAAGAAATGTTTCATGTATTGTTAATGAACTGGAAAAACATTTAGTTTTAACCCTTCACCTTTATTGACCAATAATTTGCGGGTAAAATTTTGATCATCAAATGCAACAAATAAATATTTTCAAGTTAGTCCCTTATTCATTTTTTCCTATACACCAAACTATTTATTAGGAAGTTTTCGTTTTCAAAGGACTAAATTCTGCCAAAAAGACGTATTTTATTGCTATGGAATATATGGAATATCACGGTTATGACTGCACCGCGTTTCGTTTATCAGCACTCATTTAATCCAATTTATAGCAATATCTTAACATTTCGAGCTTTGGCAACACTCAAAAACAAATCTTAATACCTAAAAGACCAGATAAAAACACACTGGACACGAAATAAACGTCTTCTTATATTGATTTTTATGTAATGAATAAGGGGCTCGCTTCTGCGACAAAGCGTTGCTAGGCAGTTGTACCCCCCTGATTTATACTTCCGATTGAGATGACGTCACGTCGAAAGCGAGAACAGCAGTCTATCATCAAATGGTCACGTGACAGCAATTCCATAAAGGTTGATCACCGTTATGTGTTTTATATAGTCGCAGTGCTTAAAAGATACTGTCCCTTTAATTTGTTTTGAAAACGAAACAAGAAGTAATTTTTAACTTGGGGAATTTTTCAGGTCTTTTCGTTCATATTATTTGCGGTTGAACATTCCACATCCAGCTTGTAGCGACAAAGATTAGAAGAACCCGTTTGTCACACAGCATTAGTAAAACAGCCGGTGTAAATCCCGTCTCAAGGTAGGTCTAATATTATTGAGATTTTCAAAGTTGGGTTCATCATAGATAACTAATGTCCTCTATCAAACGAACGCTTTACGTGTCATAGGTTACATCGGAGTGGGTGGGGTAGGTTTTAAATCTACGATTGCATATTCAATGAGAATGTAACACTGTAACACTGTTTAGCCAAAACAGGTAAATTATGGTATACCTTCTCTCTGTGGGTGATATGTATTATTCCGTATTTTAAACATGCTTATTTACCCTCAGCCAAACGCCAAAACTTCGACTGTCCCAAATTGAAAGAGTTTGCAGACGACATTTCAAAATGTGATGAAATTGGAAAACTAATATTCTATTAGGGCAGAAAATGTTGTGGGAAAAGGAGGGAATTGCTCGTTAAGAGCAATGCCTCCTTTTCCCACAATATTTTCAAGAGTAGTATGCAACAAACTGGTCGAATGTCGTTATTGTTTGGTAAAGAGTTAACTCTTGATCGCCCATTCAAGAAGCGTTTACAGCGCGCCATATTTTAGAGACATATACTATTTTACTGACCTATACCCCTCTCCGACATTATCAAATAGTCGAGCATGCTGTTTTATGGACAGCTCTTACTATCATTCATACTGTTTTATCAAGAATAAAACAATTATTTCGATATAACATGTTCGACGATTGTTGTGCAAAGTTATAGAATCTATTATTTACTATCCTTGCGCAAATGTTTTTTTTTTTAATAAACAGTGGATGAAAATTTTAAGAACTATTTTACGGGTGTTTGCTCGCCAGGTAATGCGGATTTTCCTCTGTCGTGTATACATGTAGTTTGATCGGCTTGTAAAGTATGCATTGGACCGGACTTATCACTTATGTATAATAAGTAGATGCGTGTATGTCTGCTAGTATGATCAATACAATAGATATGAAACAAAAAAAGATATGTTCATGTCTCTGATTTTGGAAATCTCCTTTTTTATTCTAGGTAATTGTCGTACACACACACGAACCATGGCGAGCGGATCCCGATCTATAAACCAAGGATCGGATGGGATATTTCAGAACGAGTGTGACGTCTGTCTAACGCAGGGTATAATGTCAGAGGGCATTTCCCTCTGTACTGTATGCAAGGAGAACCTCTGTCAGAGATGTGAGCAATCGCATAGGGGATCCAAAGCGACTAGGGACCATACAATCCTGACCGGAAGTGTTGTGACCCCGGGACCCATACAGACGACACCACACGTGGCCTTCACGTTCTGTGATACACACAAACAATCCTTACTGAACGCCTTCTGCAAGGTTCATAACGAGATGTTGTGCATCACGTGTAAAGCGACGCACCACAAAAAGTGCGACACCGTCGATGTTAGCCGTCAAATAAAGGCGGTAAATGTAGCGGGCGAGTTCAAGGCAGTTGTTAAAAGTGTGTTTGATATAACAGACAGATTCAACAACCTCCAACAGACGAGACAAGCTGACAAGACGTCCTTGAAGGGACAGATCCAGACATGCCTAAATGATTTGCAGAAGATACGCAAAGACATAAACAACAAGCTGGACGCCTTAGAGAACAAAATGGCTGCCGAAATACGGCAGTTCCAAAATAAAATATCCAAGGAAATAGATGACCACCATGCCTTCATAAAGACCGTTTTAGTTCAAATTGATGATCTGAAGAAATCTTTGAACGAATGCCAGAAATCGCATGATGATGACGTCATGTTTATTGGGGCAAAAAAAGCGTCTTCACGTAAGACCGAGTTCGAGAGGATTATCGTCAGTATACAGGAAGACATCTACCCGATAGATATCCGTATAGAACCGAATGACATCCTTACAGATTTGATGGACCAACTACCAACCATAGGGACCCTTGTTACCAGCAAACAGACCGGGCTCGGTAGAACCGCCCCTACATCGGTACCGAACAAGGCTGGGTTGGATAAACAGGTGAGCGACAGGAGGTCCTCCCCGAAGTCGCTACTGAATATAGAAGTTACTGGTAGAAGGGAACAGATAGATCTGAAGTCAGACCATGCACTGGGATGTGTATTTATGGGTGACGGACATCTCGTCGTCGCGTGTGATAAAGGCGGTCTGAAGCTGTTTGATAAAGACTGTCGGTATAAATCCGAGTTAGACATTACGTCGCGTGACGTTGCTGTTATCGATGACTATACCGTCATAGTGACGGAGGGTTACTACGACAACCAGCTCCAGTATGTACGGGTACTACCCGACCTGAAGGTGGGGAGGACCGTGAAGATGGATAGAAGTTGTTGGGGTGTAGATGTGTGTGGAGACAAGCTGTACGTGACGTGTCATGATTGTACCGGTAATGGTGAGGTCCAGGTACTTACCATGGACGGTATTGTACTGAAGAGGCTGGGTGTGGATAATGATAGATATATGTTTACTCAGCCTCGCTATGTTAAAGTCAGTAAGGCCGGGGACAAAGTGTTTGTATCTGACTGGGAAACTCACACTATCACCTGTCTGAGTACACAAGGCCGGACCCTGTACAAGTACACCGACACAGACCTGGAGTACCCACGCGGAATGTATGTGGACGAGACAGAAAACCTCGTCGTATGTGGAGGGGACTCTAACAATATGCACGTGGTCCGACACGACGGGACACGTGACAGGATACTACTGTCACAGAAAAACGGGATAGAGTACCCAACGGCCATATCATACAGACCGACAGATGGGTGTCTGGCTGTTGTCTTGAAAGATTATCCAGCAAAGTTATTGACATTTTCAACAAGAACCTGATAAAGTCACAGTTTTAATAGATAGACCTGTGTATGAAGTTACGTTTATACAGAGCAATTCAGATCAATTTTTCTGATCCGGTTCTGTTATGGTGATTTATCGACCAGAGTTATTGACATTTTCAACAAGAACCTGATAAAGTCACAGTTTTAATAGATAGACCTGTGTATGAAGTTACGGTTATACAGAGCAATTCAGATCAATTTTTCTGATCCGGTTCTGTTATGGTGATTTATCGACCAGAGTTATTGACATTTTCAACAAGAATTTGATAGAGTCACGGTTCCTATTGACAGGCCTGTGTATGAAGTTAAGGTTATACACAACTACTCAGATCAATTTGATCGCCTTCTTCAACTGATCCGGTTCTGTATAATCCACGTAGTATCGATTTGGTTAGTTTATTTATTGAATCATCTTGGTCAACATACCGGTGTTTTCCCCACAGTGTACAGATGCCACGGTGAATAGCGCACGGACTAAGAGATAGATGTTTGGCTGTTGTTTTGGGGATTTTTTACATGAAAAAGAAGCTGGTAACATTTACTACAAGAATTAGATAAGACTCAATTCTGCTTTCCTTGAAACTAAGATAATGTATTCCAATCTTTTCTCTACAGAAGAAAGTTCCGTTTAGCGTTAAGGTAGAAACCCAATTAACCGCCATTTTGAAACTCTTCCGTCGATCACTGGTATACATCGGTCGGTGCCGGAACTATTCGCTTAACACCAAATACTTTCGGCCACGACCGTAGTAATGAAAGAAAGGCGGAATAATGTTAGTCTTCCATAACCCTTTACAAAACGCCACATTTTCGAATGCCCCAAATTGGAAGAGTTTGCAGACGACATTTCAAAATGGAATTAAATTGGAAAGTAATTTTCTGATAGAGTAGGAAACATTGGGGGAAAAGGAGAAATTGCTCATCACTAGCAATTTCTCCTTTTCCCACAGTGTTTTCCAGAGTCGTCTGTAACAAAGTGGTCAAATATCGTTATAGTTTGGTAATGGCTTTAGGCTTATTGAGTCCCTCTCTTGAATAAACATAACAACATCATGTACATAGATTTAAAACATTATAATGAACAAAAGGCTTCTTCATAGTCATTCTAATAATTACCGTCAAGCCTTCAAATTAAAATTGGCTCAACTTTTGGCTCCACTTTCTCAAATTTGGCTCCAAAAAAATCCAATTTGCGAAAATGGTTGCGACAAGAAAAAAATTGCAGGGGAGGCCCTGACAACAGGACATGCAATACAATACAAAAAATATGTAACATATGATTGTATATCCACCGATAGAGAGAGAGCTGGATGAGTATAGATATAGTTATATAGAGGTATAGATAGAATAGGGAGAAAGAGACAGAGTGGATGGAGCTGTAGATGAATGAACCAGAAATGATAAACCATCAATCGAACCGTTTGTCTCCTTTTATATAAATGTGAACATGAGTAAATACCACTATATTTTCATCAATTGTAAGTAAATCATTTCCAAAGAGGCCCCTAGCCTCCTAGTACTGGTGAAGCACAGGAAAACTGTTCTAGGTTTAGAACGTCGTCGCATGAGCTAGAAATAGAAAAAAGATGCCAAAACAATATTCCCAGAAATGAGAGAATAAGCAAAACTGTAATTCTGGACAAAAAGTAAACGAATTTCACTTTTTATTAATTTGCTCAAAACATTCAAATTAACGATAAAAAGATATAAG
The DNA here is from genome assembly GCA_947846245.1 of Cerastoderma edule. Taxonomy (NCBI): domain Eukaryota; kingdom Metazoa; phylum Mollusca; class Bivalvia; order Cardiida; family Cardiidae; genus Cerastoderma; species Cerastoderma edule. The sequence goes on along the minus strand of OX401422.1, from coordinate 20,791,893 downwards.
ATGATACTATCATACATGGCCAGATATACATAAATTTAATAATCCATTATCGAATCCTTCAAAGAAAATCATTTTTTTTTTCATTTTTAATCTGTCAAAGTATATATATTACGCTCATCAAAATAAAAATTGAATAACACCTTAAAATAAAAAGCTCTTCTGAAGTTCATGTCTTTGTTGAAATGTTTGTAAAATTGCTATGTCACATGTTATGTTTATAATGCATTAAATCGTATAGTGTTATGTTATGTAACAACCTAAAAATTGTGTGTTATGTTATGTTACAACCTAAAAATTGTGTGTTATGTTATGTTACAACCTAAAAATTGTGTGTTATGTTATGTTACAACCTAAAAACTGTTGACACCCTGTGTAAAGCAAGCACATTATGTTTTTGTAGATGCTTATATTTTTGTGAAATTAATATGACATAATCCGACCATATATACTTTGCCAAAAGCTTAGATAAATCCTTTCCCAATCTCCAGATAGTCCAGGAAACATTGTGGGAAAAGGAAAAATTGCTCGTCACAAGCAATCTCTCCTTTTCCCACAATGTTTTCTAAAGTCGTCTGCAACAAAGTCGTCAAATGTCGTTATTGTATGGGAAAGGGTTAAGGTAGAACTCATAAAAGTTTATCTCGTTTTGTTTGAGTTGTACAGGAGGACGAAGATGTTACTCCCAGTCTACGGTATTCGAGGAAATTCGAGGAAATTCATGAAATGACGTTTTCTGGGTTTAAGGTAGGACCTGGGTAATGTAAAACTGACAATTGCTTTGGTTAAAGAATAAGTTAAAACGAAATTCGAAAAATATTTATCATTTCAAAGGTATTAACCGAGCCAATTTTCAAAATGTGTCTGATTTTGAATTTATATTTACAAAATGAATATCAACAATTTTGTTCTTTATTTCTTATCAATTACCTCCCTTTAATTTTAAATTCTCACATTGAAACTAAAATGACATGAATGAAGTTCCAAATCCAGGAAAGATTCTGATAATATGAAACTTGACTTCAACACGGCATTTGTTCTGTTAAATCTTGAATTCTATTATTCTGACCTTTTTCCATTACCCAGGTCTTACCTTAAATTATTCTCGTGACGTCAAAATTTTAGCTGTAGCGCTTGGGTTGGGTTTTCAACCATTATTTGATTCATTTTTATCTTTTAATGACTGGTGTTTATCATAATTTTTCTCTCAAAAATTGATAACCAATAAGGCCACAAACCTTACTAACACATCTTATATATGTCTTGGATAAAATGCTTTAATTGACTTTCTTAAATATGCTTTCTTTTCTTATGATAATAAACTTCAAATTGATATATACTGTGTTCAACTATTTTGTTATAGTTTTAAGAGTTTTGTTTGCTTTGTTTTGTTTATGTTGCCTTCATACTGAATGTTTACTGTTTGATTTGCCAGAAATTCGTTTGAAAGTATTACATCATGTTTTCCTAAAATGCTTGTTCACAGAAAAGAAAAGTAAAAAAATGAAAGTCATGATAAAATGTTGTTGAAACAATGCAATTTTTGTATTGTTGTTTGATATTTTATTGAAACTAGTTATTGAAAGCATAATTAAGTCAGGAAATGTCAATTTATCTTTAGTAAAGGCGAAATTACACCTTTGATTTAAATCTCATTGTATGCTCACTTTAAAGAATTAAAAAACGATCTAATTTTGCTTGCAATGACTTTTCTTGAATGCGCTTTACATAAAAGCCAAGCTGCTTTGTAGTTATAAAGAAATTAATTTTCAATTTCCGAATTTCCAAACGTCTGTGAACAAGCACCTTTAAAGCGAATACACATCCCATTTACTAATTGGTACCGACAGGTTTTTGTGACTCGGCCAAAATGAAAGCAACATCAAATGACATTAAATAACAACATATAACAAGCCATACGTTTTCTTTACGGTCTTGGATTGGATAAAAAGAAATCATTGTGATAAAAGAATTAATTGTTCATCATGAGCAATTTATAAATACGATCTTGGATTGGATAAAAAGAAACCGTTCAGATTAAAGAACCAATTGTTCATCATGAGCAATATATAAATACGATCTTGGATTGGCTAAAAAGAAACCATTCAGATTAAAGAATCAATTCTTCATCATGAGCAATTTATAAATTGTTCATGATGAGCATTTTATCTTTTTGTCACAATTGTTTCTTTTTCATTCGAGCTTAGATTGTATAAACGAAACTAATCTGATAAAAGGATAAATTGCTCATGATGAGCAATTTATCCTTTTATCACAATGGTTTCTTAACTATTCTTACACTAGTTATTGAAAAGTGATGAATTATAGCGTAAGGGATGATAAAATGCAAAATGTGTGGATCATGATTCACCCTGTATGGGCTGTTCCAAAGCGACACGATTTCCCCGCCGCTCTTTTGTCTGACTGTTTATTGTCGATTGTTCCCATCGAGTCCGTAGAGCGGTTTAACAGTTTCCACCCCTTCACTTTCAATAATGCACCATAGCAAAAGGATTTTCGAGATATTCGAACAAACAAAACTGTCAACATCGTATCATATTTATTGTGGTTATGAAATATTCATTAAATGGAGATAAAAATTGAGAATGCTCTTGATCAGCTTTGAATATTCATAAGAGAGTAGAGAGGTAGCGACAAGAATTTTAATCAGTTTTCAGTCCTTTTAATGGACCAAAAAAATGAACATAAAATAAAGATATGAATACTCTCATTATAAAGAAAGAATTTGCTCGTACCGCTCATTCCAAAATGCATACGACATTTTCCTTGTGTAATGTTACAACGTCATATTAATTAAAACGAGAAACTACGCTTTTTTCACAACGATGCATTACGAACTTCACTTAAACAAGTTTTCTTCTCGCAATTTCAAGATTGCTGCAATGTGCTGCTTTCGCTTAATGTCAATCAAAACACAAGCAGCCAAAGCAATCGCCATAATTCCATGAGAGACCCTTCCAATGCAACTTATTCTTCATGACCAGGGGTTTCAAACGAGTACCCAAAGCACACGATCTTCAGAAAAGGATTATGGGAATGAGATACGTCTCTTATCTAATCATCGGAAACCAGTCTTGAGATGGTATCTCATCAGAAAGCTTCGTTTGCTTCGTTGGTAGCGGGACAGACTTGAAGTACGGGAAACCTGAGTACGAGTCTCGGCTCTGCAAATTTCCTCTCCGGACTGCAACGGGGGGGGGGGGTAACCCTTTACCAAACACCAAATTTTAGAATGTCCCAATTCAAAAGAGTTTGCAGACGGCATTTCAAAATGTGATGAAATTGTAAAATAATCTTCTGATAGGACAGAAAACATTGTGGGAAAAGGAAAAATTGCTAGTTACGAGCAATTTCTCCTTTTCCCACAATGTTTTCTAAAGTCGTCTGCAGAAAGTGGTCAAATGTCGTTATTGTTTGGGAAAGGATTAAGCGACATGAGTAAAATCAAGTAAATCGTCTCTCACACGTTGGTTTATATCGAAGGTTCAATGCAATACTATAGTAAGTGCTTCATGTTTGTGAAGCACTTACTATAGTCTTGCATTGAACCCGTTATATGGGCAAGCACTCAATGGGTTGAAATGTACGCTGTGCAGTACTGCCGAAGAAATACAAGGAACATTCATAAGTGCAGTGCGCTGACTGCAAATTTATAACTGAATTACTGTTGAAAACGGCGTTCGACAACGATCCAACATTAGCACCAAATCCTACGAAACAGGAGCAACTGACTAAAGGTAGCATGGGTGATGGGTCATACCATACTTATCAACTATCGCATTAATGCTGATATTAGTCAAACTAATTTGACGCAATCGGGAAATATTAAGAAATGTTTGCATCGGGCAATATCCTATCATGCCAACCTTTCGGACGATTAATTTAATAGTGGAAGGATGTCGCAACGTTTCAACACCCATATTTCCATTATCATGGTAAAATATCAAATGACCATTACTCCTATTTGTATATTAATCATTCTTTAATCAATCCATATCTGTAACTTGTCTGTATTCTGCATATTTACTTTGTAAGAACGGTTTGATTAACATTAGGTGACTAATTTCTCTTTGGCTCGCTTCCTGATGAACGTCTTTTGCGCATGCGCGCTGGAATTGGAAAAACCTATATCTAGCGATTTTCAATTGTTTAACTGCTATTAATGCCATTATTTGATGGTATGTAACTTTATTGTATATATCTTGTCTAATCACTTGTTTCTGAATGGCCAGTTTTTACTTTGAATCCAAAAATCTGAACTTGGTAGTATCCACCACTAAGTTGGTCCTTCACAAATTGGATTGCCTCTGGGATAATCAGAAAATTAAAGGCAATCCTCCCGTCGATCTATATTGACTAAAGCTAATGTTACAGCAGGTCAAAGCGTGAGCCTTTAAAGAATAGAAGAAATGTTCACATTTGTTGTGTATTTAGATGTATATCAAATGCTCCCTCTGCCTAGGTCTTACATATAATGCTTGTTTACCTCTGATCTTTGTAAGTTATATTCTACACGTTAAGTAGTTACATATGACTTATTGATTGCTTTTATTTCATTGTAATAATAAATAGTCACTGAATCTACAAAACTTACAAAGCTTACCTCGTTTGTTTACCCAATCATAACAATATAGATGGCTTAACGCAATTCTCCTAAGCGTGAAAGACAGCGTTTTATAATTTCGTGTTTATTTTGTTCTGAGGATTAAAAGGGGTACATCGTACATCGTACATCGTACATCGTACATCGTACATCGTACATCGTACATCGTACAAAAGCAATGCAAGCATTACAACAGCCAGTGAACGAATCTTAAGGCCGCCATTTTAGTTCGCCTGTTTGTTATTCGCGAGTTAAACTCTGCTTCTGTTCGCTAAATCCACGAACGTTTGCGGGGATATTGTCGTAAAGCTTTATGATTTACGGTAAATCGCAAACTGTTTCCTTACTGAACGCAAGACAAATATAGTGTTATTCACCCCTCGCGTGTTGTGTCAAACCAGAGAGTGTAAATCAGGCATGTTAGATACATAAGATAACCGGAATATTGCACAAAAAGATTGATAAGTTGATAAAATTCTTTACGCCATTTTCAAAACAGTATTTCAGTCATAGCGCTGCAATCAGCGCAGTTCCTCATGCTCCTGGAATCTGGCTGTGGTTAGTTCACCTATTCATGCTCCTGATATTTCCTCATCAGAACTGCGCAAGATTCTTTCCAAGCTTCTGACTTCTTTCCTATCTGAACATGATTGATCACTGGTGGAAGACGAATATTGAATTTTTGGCGAAAGAAATGTATATGGTAACTCAACACAATTACATAAAATAATAAATATATTTCATATAAACATATATACAATTTTATTTATGAACCGCTTATTGTATTTCATATATACATATATACACATTATTGTATTTCCTTAGCCCCTTATTGTGTATTACTATGGCACATAATTATGTTACTTTAGAAGCAACCACGAAATATTGAACAATTAATTCAGTGTGTGTTATTCCTGCATGGTAAATTTGCCGATTTATATCAAACGTTGATAGATGATGCACTAATCGACAAACAAACAAACCACTAATTAAACAACTGAATGATCAAATTGGTGAATCTATCAATGAATGAATGTAGGGATAAATAAACGGACAAATGGAAAAATAAATGAATAAAAATACATAGATGAATAATGGATATATTAATGGACAAATGGGTAAATAAATGAACGAATGTATAAACGAATGAACAATGTATGAATGAGTGAACAAATAGATACATGATTAAACGAATGGATACATTAGTGAGTAAATAGATATGACTGAAATGTACGGATGGATAAATGAATTAACGAATGGATAAATAAATAAACAAATAAATGAATGAATGAAAATCTGTATTGATAAATGAAAGACAGGATGACTGAACGTGATAATTAAGGGAGAGTATCCATAATCCGCCATTTTGAAACTCATTCTGTCATCGGATTACATCGGTTGTTCTCGGTTAACTTCGGTTGGTGTCCAGACCTATTCGGTTCAATGCGAATAGTTCCGGCCGTAAACCGAGGTATACCGAGAACTGCCGAAGTAATCCGACGAAAAAGTGAGTTTCAAAATGGCTGACAATGGGTATTCTACCTCAAGAAACGACTGAACAAATTTATGACTTGATGAATAAATCTTATGGATTCTTATGGATTAACCGCCGGAAATAAGGCAAATTACCCCAGGATTTCTGGTGTATTCATGTACTGCCTACGAGGTATATCTACCGACTTGTTACGGGGATTGCCGAGTAGATACGATTGGATCGACCCATGCAGTCCTCTTATCACAAAGCCGATGTTCTCCCAGACGACCTTTGTTCTTCACATCGACTTATTACAAGGTCAAATTCTGAGGAAAAGTGCAAAACTTACTGATTATAATCAGAGTCACTCTAATGAAAGGGGCGATTTTTTCCAAAATGAGAAAATTGTCCGTTTATTTCTTAATCTCGCCTCAATATTTTCAATATTCGTCTGCTGCAAATGCCTTTAATATAAAGTAGGATATTATATGTATTTGGAAAAGTGTTGAAACGGATGCATCTTAAGATAAAATACTCATTATTCGCCATTTTGAGACATATTTTGCCTCGGCTTACTTCGGTCGTTCTCGGCATACAACAGTTTGGGCCTGAACGTAAATAGATGTAGAACACAACAAAAGCCTGGTTCCGTTGAATGGTGAGGGTGAAAACAGCAATCGTCTTGCCGTCGATGATTTCCGTGGATTGGGCGATGTCTAACAGAGTCCATTCCGTGTTGTCGACAAAGTCCGCGTGTTTTTGCATCCTTTCGGTCCCGATGACGGTTGTGACGTCACTTCCGCTTGACGACCATGTACTGAACTGGAATAATCGATATAAAAATAATGATACTATTAAGCCGTTTGCTAGGCAACGTAACTGTTTCAAGCATCGTCTATTTCGGAATTTGTGACTGGTACGAGATGAGGCAAAACCAGACGACAAAAATACAAAGGAGAATTGATTTCTTTTATGATAAGGTAATATTCATGTTAGGTATATTTGCCTTAACCCTTATAGTGCTGGAACCGACTTCGTGCTAACGTCATACAGGTATTCTTGCACACTGGTTATCACGCATGCGTCAATGGTGTGTTTTGTGCCCACTCGATAACTGAACATTCGTTAAAACGACGATACAAACAAAATCAAGGTGCACCGACTTTTACAACACACTTCTTATGTCATACAGGTATTCTTGCACACTGATAATCACGCATGCATCATGAATGTGTGGTATCTACACTCAATTCAACATAAAAAAACTGTTAAAAACGGCAATACAAACAAAACCAAGATGCACACACCTTTACATCACACTTCTGTATATCGTAGGGGTATTTGGCCATGCCGGTGTTGCAGACCGACTTGAGGATCTGGTAGGGTTTCCACCTGCATGTGCCATTGTTGCCGACCTGTACGAACATGAAGGAGGCCCCCATCTGGGTTATCTTCTCCGCCCCATTCATCAGGGTAATGTCCGGCTTTCACATATCGTCTTGTATAGCAGAAAAAACATTCGGAATACCTTGGTCATTTCTTTAAACAATTCAATCGGAACTCCTTGGACCATTCTTAAAATAACCACGGAGGTAATGTGGAGCCATTTTGAAAGTAGTCCGGCAACATGGCGGCGACGAAGGGCATTTTCGTTTGCAATCGTATCTACTCGGCAATCCCCAGCTTGTGCCGGGGATTGTCGAGTAGATACGATTGACAAAATATAATAACAGATGGGTTGATATGACAATTTCTTAATGAAATTAGTAAAAAAAGAACACACACTCAATTGTGATATTTAATTAATCTGTGTGTAATTAGATACACATTTAGTCCCTGTTTGTATGTTAATAACAGCCGAATTTCCCCAGAATTTGATGTGTATTCATGAACTACCTACGAGGTATATCAACAGGCGTGTGCCGGGGATTGCCGAGTAGATTTGATTGTCAATAAAGGAGAGAATGTTAACATGTTTTTTTCTCATTGTATAGAGTTTAATCAACAGCTTGTTCTATTTATGGAAATTAATTTCCCGAGTGAAACATTACTTGCGCACAACAAACGGGTGCGTTAGTTCGAGTTTATTCAGCACTAATTGATTTTTTTTTTTTTTTTTTTATTCTTTATTTCCTCCAAGATGGAGATTTGCATATACATGATAATTTGGGAACAATGTGGATTTCAAATAGTAAACAGTGATTAAGCAAAGAGAAGTAAACACAGATACAACAAATATAGAAACATACATCCGCACATCCACTTACACAGACACTTAACAAGACACAACAGACACACCCACACACATACCCCACCCCACCCACACCCCCACACACAAAACACATACTTTAATACAGACATTTACACACACATTCGCGCACACCCAGGCTGGCAGGTGCATGTAGTTATATTTTATGCGAACGCATCTAATTAATGTTAACAAACATATACGCATAAATGTTACCTAAATATATTTTCCCATGTTAACAAGCTTAACCGAAACGAAATGAAAAGCAAGTTACAAGAAATAATCATCATGGTTATACCCTGTGCGAACACATATAATTACTTAAATGTTAAGAAACATGTACACATACAAAGTTAATATATATTTTCCCCTATCAACAAGCTTAACCGAAACGAAATGAAAAGCTAGTTTAAAGGAAATACATCATCGACCTACAGTAATATGTGTTAAAAACATAGTTATGAAAAGCGTTTTATGTTTATCAAATCGATAAGAGAGTGCTTACAGTTACATACACGCACGGTATTTGTAAGCACACCACAGATCATGAAGGAAAAGGGCAGCATAATGGAAAAAGTTAACGGAATTTGATCGAACTTCATCATTAAATGCCTGATTTAAACCAAAAAGGGTTTTAACTCTGTCGTAATCAGTTAACGATTCAAACAAAAGTAAGATACGTTGATCCAAAAGCAAGCGTATAGTCTCTTTGAAAGCAATAGAGATAGATCGAACTAAAACACAGCTAGTTATTATATGCATTGTTAAACTCATAGTGATATCGTTTTGACCACAACGTGTACATACAGAATCAAATGAAGACAAGTACGCAATCAATTGCGCAATAGAAAAGCAAGTAGTTAGCATCTGAGGATTACCTCCTGCATAAGACCAAAGGAAAGTATGCGAAAGGTCATTCTGCATTTGTCTATAAAGAACAAAGTCGGGTGACAGAGTTCTGTCATTCCATTCTTTACTGTAAAATGCATATATTTTAGATGAAATACATGTTTTCCAACATAATTTATCTGGAAAACAACCATATTTAATAAAGTCTAGTAAAATATATCGAATATCAAATTTATCTAAAATATTACATATATCTGATAAAAATCCACATGCAGTCATACCTGCTTGTGTAGCACATAAACGTAACAAAAACATGCGTTTAACAGCACAATCTCTTTCTAATCTGCACAACTGACCTAAAAAAGCGAGTTTTTGTTTTTCAATCTCAGAAGAAAGAGGAAGTGCACCAATAAGTCCGAGAACGATATCTGTTCTCGATCTAGAACTTAAACCCTGAATTTGTTTAAGGCAAAGTCGATGTGACCGTTCCAGCATCAATTGTTCACGATTAGAGAGAGAATGTAGAAATACACATCCGAAAAGGGATCTTGGAATTACTATTGATTTATAAATCTTAAAGCTCGTCAATGGGTTAAGCCCATTTACATGTAGACCTTCCTTAATTAATCCAAAAAATGTAGTTCTTAGTTTCCTATCTATGTGCTTTGCTAAAATTGATGGGTTGTCATATTTATTACATAAAACACCAAGATGAACATATTCTTCTTTCTCTTCGATAACATCGTTACCAATAAAAAATGGTCTTACACGACTTAGATAAGAGCGCTTTGACTCATTAAACGTAACAATGGCGCATTTACTAGGATTGTATTGGTAACGCCAAAGGCATGAATAACGATAACAAATATTTATCAATTTCTGTAGAGCCTTACAGGATAAAGCTAAAATTGACATGTCGTCTGCAAAAGACGGTGCACAAAACGATGACCCTTCAATTTGAAAGCCCAAGTTGCTATCTACCAACTCTTCAATTAACGAGTCTACATAGACGAGATATAAAAAATTAAAGATTAAACTGTATATTACATATACTATCAAAATGTCAAATCATAACATAAAGACGTTATCTGTCTTTATGCAATATGGAACTAAGCATTTTCAAATTCGCACTGTCAATTTTATCTCAGTGACAATTACAAAATTTATTTTTCATTATTAGAATTGTATAAATCCTTGCCAAAAATGTTCTATATTGGTTTTACTTATTCATTTTGCATCGATTTTAAAACATGTCCATACAACTTATATTTTTCTTGGGGTAAAACATCATGTCAATATTTCAATTCAATTACGACATTCCCCAGGACTAGGCTATGGCTCTGAAGTGTCCATCCTACATCGTTCTTCTTCAATTAGATTATTCTGCTTTCTTGAAACCTGACGTTAATTGCAACGAATGCTGCACCATGTTTATTGTGGTTTAAACTTATTAATTTTTACATCGTTTGTGAAACAGGTTTTTACGACTTAGAGTAATCATTTGAAACTCTGCTTCTTGGATATCTCACCAGTTCTCGCGCCAAATGTGGATTACTGAACGAACGTTTGAGCAAATCGAACCTACGACCATTGTGTCCGATAACGACGTTCTACCTCAGAAAAGCTGTTCTCCAAAGGTCACTCATACCTGCAGTGCGTCATTTGTCTTTGCAAAGCGGTAAGAGTACCGAGTCAAATGCCTATACGTATGTGGGAAGGAATTACGATTCCTCTACGCTTGGCCTTTCATAAGAAAAAATAGCTTGGTTGTCTTACGGAATGCCTATGGTAATACCCAACTGGATATAGCCCAAATGTGCAGTTAAGCTTAGGGTATTTATTTCTCCGTCACTTTCGAGCCGGACGTCTGAACTTTTGCAGCGGCTAGCCCACATACCCATTCCCTTGGTATGCCCTTACAAGCACTGAAAAACGACATGCCAAAGCTACAGGATGCTTTCCCATATGCATGTAATCAGTCAGTCTTCGGGAACGAAGTGCATGTACTCATGTCTTCATGACTTCATGAAACGTTGGTCGTAGCGTCGACCGAGCCGAGTGTCGTACTCGAGACCCCAGTATCCCGAGCCGAACACGTTACCAATGGAGCTTACGGGGCTCGGTGCAAGCTGTATAAGAGCCTACCTGCGGAATTAAAAGGGACCTAACTCCGGTCCCCTCGTACAAGAGCCTACCTGTGGCATTGGAAGGGAGCCTACTCTGGCCATATTGTATTACATTCGGAACAAATCGGCCATTTCTTAAAATAATATCTACCGACTTGTTACGGGGATTGCCGAGTAGGTACGATTGATTGTATGAGAGCCTACCTGTGGAATAAAAAGGGAGATTACTCCGGTCATATTATATGAGAGCCTACTCGTTAAATCAAAAGGAAGATAACTCCGGTCCTGAGCCTTCCTGTAACACACAGTTATAAAATTCGATAATTTTTCTATCATAAAACCGATCTTTTTCCTTATCTTTCATCCATAATTACGTTGTACATGTTGCATTTAATAGTGTACCGTGACGCGTCGTATTTTTTTTTTTTTTTTCACTACTTCTATTTATAAGACGGCGGGTCGTGTATTTAGGGTCTAATTTGGCCCAAAGGGCTTCTTAGTTCTTAAAACATGTTCACCGAATTTGAGTTTACCACACAGTCCCTTAGTTTCATCAATTTGTTTTCTTACAAAGAAAGAATTTCCACTGACTCTCATGTGGCTTTGCATTTGTTTGTTCAAAAAAGAATTATGCAGGTAGATTTATTATGTACGAAATTTTACTAAAACTCTACAAGTACATGTATAGAAAACTACCAATCCCGCTTTCATGCAAGCACCAGCCTGGTTTGTTTACAAACATCACAACATTGCTGATTTTTTAAAGCAGTTGCTCCAAACTCAGAAGCGTTCTGCTGTCATATATATTCAATGGAAGTACTTCTGACAAACCAATTACCTACACATTCTTCTGGATTATTTAGAGCCTTGTGGCATGGCACAGGCAAATAAATGATTCAATATAGATGATGAGTAGGTTGCTCATTTTGTCCAGCTGATTGACTTATAATAAGGCACTTAGTATGTACTTATTTCATATAAAAAAATATACTACTTTCTTTGATTAACCAATTGTCCTATATGGGGATTTGTGAATAATTCAACTTCATATGCAAGAGCAATTAATATGTAAGAAGAAACATGTTCCCTCTGATATAAGTTGTAAACCATTGTAACAAATGGAGTTATTCTGGATTTTGCCGCTGTGGTTTTCAAAGTCATTTGTCAGAGGTGCGGCAATGTGTGGTATAATGGGGTAATGGGTTAGTATTCACACTGATAAAAATATATATAGCGCTGCCAAATGCTTCAACTTGAAACCCTCTTGAGACAGGACATCAAAATTCATTGAAATCTCGGCACCGAAAGGTGTCCGAACGCTGTTTTTAGGAGACACAAATCATTTTGGTACTGTGTAGAACGTCGGAATCGGTTTGTTTACTCGCAAGCCTCGTTTCAAAATGACCTTCACCTTAAAAATGTTACTATTTTTGGCAAACCGTGTTTGTGTGTATTCAATATTCGCAGCCATCTTGTTTTGCGAGTAAACAAATAGTCACGACGAAAACGCTCACTGTAATTGCATTGCGTAAAGGGGTTGTTCTACCTACGATTTCTTCTTTAACACCCCAAAAAAATAAAGAAATGATATAGACAGTTATTAAATTTGATATTTTTCTATCATAAAACAGATCTTTTTCCCTATTTTCATCCAAAATAACGTTGTACATGTTGCATTAATTCTTGTACCGTGACACGTCGTAGGTTTCATTACTTCTTAAAACATGTTCATCGAATTCGAGTTTACCACACAGTCCCTTAGTTTCATCGAATTTTGTTCTTACAAAGAAAGAAATTCCACTGACTCTTCTGTGGCTTTACATTTGCTTGTTCAAAAAGAATCCTGTAGGTAGATCTATAATGTACGAACTTTTATTAAAACTCTACTAGTATAGAAAACTACCAATCCCTTGGGCAACAATTGAATTTTCTTGACTTTTCAAATGAAACCCGAAAGACCGCCTTCATCAAAGCACCAGCCTGCTTTGTTTACAAACATCACAACATTGCCGATTTTTAAAGCATTTGCTCCGAACTCAGAAGTTTTCTGCTATCATATATATTCATTGGAAGTGCTTCTAACAAACAAATTACCTACACATGTTTTTGGATTATCTAGAGCCTTATGGCATGGCACAGGCAAATAAATGATTCAATATAGATGAGTAGGTTGATCATTTTGTCTAGCTGCTTGACTTATAATAAGACAATTGAGGTCTTTCAGAATCATCAAAAGACAGTTCCAATCAGGTGTATTCCCCATATTAGTTTGTTCTGTCCTTTTAATTCAAAATGTGGGCGACATTGGTGCAGTGGTAGAGCGCCGGGCTATTGTACCGAGTGTCCCGGGTTCGAATCCCTATTAGGCGAGATGAAAATTCCGGGACTAAACCACCAAACCTGCGCGATTACTGGTTTAGTATCCAGGAAGCAGTCATCGAGAGTGGCTTTGAACAGCTTTAAGCTTCCTTCTAAATCGATGTAAAACAAATATGGTGAATTGGTGAATGGTGAACTGGAAAAAGCCAATGTTATAAGGACTAAATACTTATTTGACCAAGGAGCAATAAAGAAAAATTCGGGAAAAGGTCACAACTTTCATTTACTCTTTCCTTCTAATTTGATTCCGGGCACATCTAACTAGTGATTACAGACAATAATTAAAAAAATATGATAATCCGACTTGTTTGTGGTATTTGATAGAATCTTTATGAGCATTTTCTCAATTTTCAAAAATAATTTCTAAGGTCATCTTGTTATGAACAATGTTTCATCAACATGAACAAAACTTTTATTCTAAATCTGCCACTGAAACAGTTTTATTCCAACAGTTATGTACTTATTTCATATAAAAAATGATACTACTATCTTTGATTAACCCATTGTCCCATATGGGGATTTGTGAATTATTTAACTTCATATGCAAAAGCAATTAATATTTAAGAAGCAAGATTTTCCCTCTGATATAAGTTATAAACCATTGTAACAAATGGAGTTATTCTGCATTTTGCCGCTGTGGTTTTCAAAGTCATTTGTCATAGGTGCGGTAACGTGTGGTATAATGTGGTAATGGGTTAGTATTCACACAGATAAAAATATATAAAGCACTGCCAAATGCTTAAACTTGAAACCCTCTTGAGACAGGACATCAAAATTCATTGAAATCTCGGCACCGAAAGGTGTCCGAACGCTGTATCTAGGAGAAACAGATCATTTTGGTACTGTGTAGTACGTCGGAATCGGTTTGTTTACTCGCAAGCCTCGTTTCAAAATGACCTTCACCTTAAAAATGTTACTATTTTTGGCAAACCGTGTTTGTGTGTATTATTTTAGAGGTGTTTTCATTCGATAAACCTGATGTGTTCAGATTGTGATCCGACAACTTCAAGACATTACGAGTAGCTTCCCCTTAAAGTTGTATTCGCTACCGAATAGTTTTCGGGGTCCCTAGTTTTCGCACTAATCCAAGTTCGTGTTCAAGTGAAGACGCACTTTCCCTTGATGTTTGATGGGATGTTTCCTCTTAATCTAACAAATAACACCCATCTATCAAGATTAAACTCCTAATCATGGTATTCCTCGCCGAAAACGTGTATTGTTTGTTTATTAACACATTTTACAGAGAATCTCAGAAATATCGGCCATTTTGTGACTACAGCCTAACTCGATATAAAACCTCTTCTCTTATCTGATTGATTTCTAAAAATGATTAATCCAATCAAGCAACAGATCATTCGGAACACCTCGGCCATTTCTTAAAATATATCTACCGACTTGTTACGGGGATTGCCGAGTAGATACGATTGGCAACAGGAACGATTAATGATATTGGATAAACCCGATGTGTTCAGATTGACCCAGCCCGACACATCGTTATCGTATTGAAAATACCGGAAATCGCGGAATACTGGCAAAAATTTTTTTTGATTGAACACGAAAGCGGTTCTCATTTATTTTATCTATAAACGACTTTTAAAAAGCATAGATGAAGATATAATTCGTTTATGAAGATTTTGTATACGGAGGTAGAAATACAAAATATTGCTACATTGAAATAAGGAACAAAATGACTAATTAAAGGTGTAGCTCTGCTGCAATACGCATGTTTTACGTACATCATTCTTTTATCGTCAAATCACAAAATGTGTTAAACATTTACTCTCTTTTAGTTTCTTTTCTTCTTTTTGATTGATTCATTTCAGAATCTAAACTTCTTTTGTTTCTAATCGCATTGCCAGTATTCCCGTTGTATGTCAATATAGATCTGTCTCACTATAGATTAACCCATTTCCAAACAGTAACGACATTTAACCAGTTTGTTTTAGACAACTCTGGTAAAATATTGTGGGTAAATGAAAAATTGCTCTTAACGAGCATTTTTTCGTTTTCCCACATTTTTTTCTGCCCTATTAGAAGATTGTTTTCCAATTTCATTACATTTTTAAATGTCGTCTGCACTCTTTCAATATGGGACAGTCGAGAATTTGGTGTTTGGTAAAGGGTTAAATATCTATTTAATTGTAGGATAATTGAATCCAAATAAAACCCTTTTAACGGAAACATGCGTGCGTTTGTAACTTTCCCCGTCGATAAATAACAAACACGAAGGCGACACTGTAAATTAGTTTAGTTTAGCCCTTAGAATGCGGGGTGATTTTCTAAAAATATATTTTTATGCCAATTGCTTTCCATAACCTTAAATATCTGTTGAACTTTGATGAGGAAAGATACTCAGAGTGGCAAAGAGGTTAGATCACAGGCCAGTCGCCAATTTACTTGGCGGCTTGCCTGGATCTAACCTATTTGCATAAGTATGAAGTTGGATACAGAACTATTTATCAGGGTTTGTTCTTTCTAAAGCGTTCATAGTATAATTCCTAGTCAATATCTTCGCCGTGCCGCTCTGTGACACCCTGTCTGGATGAGCCTCACGGTGGTGTCAAGAAGTTCCAAGTCCGAATCTCCCGTGTCGTCTCCGTACGAGTCACGACCCGAAATGATCTCCGAGGCCTCGCTTAGTTCATAGATAACGAAATCGTCAAGACGTCTTGGCTAAAACCAATTAATCCTTTACCAAACGCCAAACTTTTGCAGACGATAATTATCTTCTGATAGGGGAAAAAACATTGTGGGAAAAGGAAAAATTGCTCGTATAAACACTTGAAATCATTAAAATGAAAAAATGGAGAAGCCAATGGAATCTTTCTAATTTCTAGGATACCAAAACAGACACATGAAAATTGCCTTTAGTCTGAGTCGACTATTTGCTATATTTTCAGCGCATGTGAATGGAACCATATTTCTAAACAGTGTAGGCTTAAAATTCGCGTAAGTTCAAAACAACATCATCTTATCTTTCAATATTGGGCAAGGCAATATTGCAAAGAAGCACATCTATCCGAGACGCTTCCAATGATGTGCCACATCATTATACTTTTATTTAAGCAACTTTCCATGTTTATTAATTTTGACTTACGCAAATATCAATTCCAAGTTGTTTAGTGAAACAGTACCCCGATCCTTGGGTCTGTTTCTTTTTCTCTATTTGAATTTACGTTTAAGATTGGTTCCGTTGAAAACTCCCGGACCTAACGATGACCGTCTGCATATCGGTGTATACCCCGTACTAACGATATTATCTCCATTCTCCTACCGTTAAGAACAAGGTGTAGGGAAGGAGAAGAACAATGTGTAGGGAAGGAGGGTGTGTGTCATCTGTTTTGGACCCTATTCAACCCTACTAGTCAGCAGCTAAAATGTAGCAATAGGTGCTATGGTTACATAAGATAGTAGTATGCTTGTTAAATTCATAACTAAATAATGACGCCATTTGACTAGTTTGTTGCAGACGAATCAAGAAAACATTGTCGTTAAGAGCAATTTCGCCTTTTCCCACAATGTTTTCCAGAGTCGTCTGCAACAAACTGGGCAAATGTCGTTATTGTTTGGTAATGGGTTACGGTAAACAAGTCCTATGAAATAAATATTCCTTAAATTGTACGAGTTATTTCCCTTTGACCATTGACAATCGTTAATATGCTGATTAAAGCATCGCGGAGGGGAATTTTGTAGGTGTAACGTGATTTCACATTGATATTAATAACTCCTCCGTCAACCCAATACATGACGTGTTTCATTGGAATGATAACCATAGTAATTATCGGTTTGGTATATATATGACCGACCATTCTTGTTTCCTAATGTTGAAAAAAGGATTGGATGATAACTTCCTGGCATAGACTTGTCACATTGTATATCTTGGATTACGTACCAGCGAATATAACTGACCTTTAAATCTCGGATGTTTTAAAGTGTGAGTTGTCTTAATTGTTCCACAATTACGAGGAGACAGGGCGAAGTGATCCTGACAATTGGAAACAGGTTTGTTTCTGCTATGAAAACCGATATCAGTATTTTTGCCGAATAATCGGTTACGATTTTTTTGATACCCAAGACGCATCAAAAGCAAAATCCTATAAAGAATAGATAGGACATCGAGCGATCATCATGAAACTTGGAAAAGGCGATAACACCAAGCAAATAGTTTACCCTTACTTGGGACTATTTATTAAAAAAGTTCATTTCAGTTTTATTTCGCGTCGACATTATTTCAGTTGGGGTGTCCGAGTCTTGGTGATGGATAACGACCCAATACTCGATAAGGGCTGATCAAGCTGATAACGACCCAATACTCGATAAGGGCTGATCAAGCTGATAACGACCCAATACTCGATAAGGGCTGATCAAGCTGGCTAGAACAGGTTGGCAGACGGTCTTTCATGAAAATCAAAATGCCGTCACTGGTATTTGAACCTAAATGGTCATGTGATTTCTTGGCACTTCTTCATGTTCTGTACTTGAAGACATTTCTTGACTTCTCCCTTTAAGCTTGATGTACTAATTGTAGATGCTTCTATAAAACAACAGTTACTTATACCCGGTGAAGCAAGACACATTAGAGAAATACTAAGCAGAAAGTGTGTGTCTGTCACTTTCTCGTGTCTGAGACCTTTCGTTCTGTACTCGAGGAGAAAGTGTGTGTCTGTCACTGCCTCGTGTCTGAGACCTTTCGTTCTGTATTCGAGGAGAAAGTGTGTGTCTGTCACTGCCTCGTGTCTGAGACCTTTCGTTCTGCACTCGAGGAGAAAGTGTGTGTCTGTCACTTTCTCGTGTCTGAGACCTTTCGTTCTGTACTCGAGGAGAAAGTGCGTGTCTGTCACTTTCTCGTGTCTGAGACCTTTCGTTCTGTACTCGAGGAGAAAGTGTGTGTCTGTCACTTTCTCGTGTCTGAGACATTTCGTTCTGTATTCGAGGAGATTTCTCGTGTCTGAGACCTTTCGTTCTGTATTCGAGGAGATTTCTACGGCAATGCTGATCAATGATTGGTGCATTTCGGACGAACGAACGAACCACGCTGTTACTATTTATCTGCACACGGACCTGAATAGATTATATATGAATGTTGCAGAAGTTAGGTTCATAAGAATTTTCTGTAAATTGACTTTGTTTACCGGTTGGAAGATGCAGGTTGTGTGCTCCTTAGTAGTTTCTGTAGATTACTTTTGTTAACAGGTAGCTGACTATACGCGAAAACGCGGCTGAATCTACGTGATTCTCATAAAAAAAAATCACAAAAATCTACTTGATTAATGTATGACCCTGAAATCGCCTAGAATGCACCAGATTGTACCGATTTTTTCAAATGTATCCCGTTGAGCCCTCGGACACCCTAACTAAATCTACATCCATGGTGAGCTAGCTACGTACCTGCCAGTAGACGACAATTATGTTTGTTTGACGTTGACGACATAAGATGAATAGGATCATTTCCATACGTGGTGTCATTTCTAATCGACAAAGTCTATGTCGCCAGTAGGGGTTTGTCATAGTGGCAAATAGATAGATAATCTATGTACTAAGCTGGAAATTTAAAGGGCGGATTCAAGCGACCTTCCCTTTAATGTGAGAGTTGTCTCCCTTTGACCATCTATTCAATGTTGTATCCGACTTGGATAGCACACACGCGGCGTCGACGGGTGTGTAAGAAATGAAAAACTGGGGCCCAATTCTCAATAATACCTCACACTAGGCTGCATGGGGTGTCCTGCATGGCTAAGTGATTAAGGTGATGAACTTGTAACTTAGTGGTCCCGGATTCAAGTCCCACCTGTGCCTATGGTCCCTTCGGAATTTGTATAGACAAGATGTGTCTGAGCCCTTTCCTTGTACTGGTGAATCCCAGGACAGCCGTTATATAACCGAAGAAACGTTGGCGTCACGTTAAATCATTAAAATATCCGCGTCTGCTACAGAAATATTTAGAAACCACGGTGTACACGAACAAGTTCATCCAAATGAGCAATTCGCTCTTTTGTCCCAATGATTTAAAAAAAAAACTGTGTACCCAATACATGTATTTTAAAGAAAAGTTTAATCATGTATTTTCTTTAACATTTAATATTGATTTGAGTTTGGACCATTCATAATGTTACCTGCATGTATAAGGGAGTGAATTACTTTTGGACATTCTTCTATTCGTATTTGATGGGTCGTCTTAGGGATTCTTACCAAAAGCTGTTCTTTACAAATATTTGAAAATTCATTTTCTGTAAGGGAACATTAGAGTAAGGCTTAATCTTTACAACACGAACATGTGTCTAATTGCACTTTAATTCTTCATCCACATTCCATTATAAGAATTTTACTGCCATAGATGGTTATATTTGCTTATTCTAGTTCACGGATATAGTATTTCTAGAAAAATATACATGTATACATTAAAGTTGTAAATATAAATGGTTGGTGAAATGACGATAGCATGATATTTCCTATTTGGGTAACGGTGGATCATTCATACGTGTTTATCTCTATATATTATATATTGTTTTTCATGTTTCCATGCATGTTGTATTATGTTTTATATTGTATATGTATTGGCCATATGCACATAAAGTGCCGACATGCCTAATAAAGAGTTTTGAGTTTGAGTTTGTAATTCCTGGGCAGTGTCTGTCCTTTTTGTTCTCTCGTGTTATCTATGAATATTAAAAAAATCTGACAGTTAGGTCTTCACCGGATTTCATTTGCTGTCAGTGAAGACTTCCGTATCAGAGTAAAGTAAATGAAAAAAAAAAAAAAAAACTTTTTGCCAAGGCCATTAGACATCAGCATAACGCAATTTTCCTGTGTTGTTACACTAGTACCCGAAGTCGCATCATCCTTTTACAAATATACGCAGCATGTTACATCAAGAGGAACACATTCTTCCGGAGAGTTTGTACTGAATATGCATTTTCGTAGCTTCCTTTAGGCACTTAAGGCATGTACCTACACTTAAATGGCCGCTATTTCCTGATTATACAAAATATAATTTTGTGCTCTTAAATACATGCCAGAACGCACATGAAGCGATTTCAAACTGTATTTTTTCACGGGGGTCATGCCCCCGGAACCCCTAGAATGACGTGCCTGGACATTCAATTCAGTCAAGCTACGCCCCTGATATGCTCAACTTCGTGCATTTATAATGAATATTAATGCCCAGCGAAACAAATAAAACAACGGAACAGTTCCAATGTCGGATATGTTTAAGTTGTAACGAATTGGTAGTATCATAATACAAAGTACAGGCAACTGAAAACATGTTGGTGGACAAAGTAATCTCTTTTTCAAACTGCTACCTATTGTCTGTGTAATCACACTCTGGTTTGTATAACTGGACGCTTTTCCGAATCGAAATCAATCTGCTAGTGCCATAGCGTAAAGAAATCCCTCCAGGGTGTTTTAGGGGGCACGCTCGGGTTTCTTCGTGATATACCGTAAACTTTGAACACACATGACCTGAAATAGCCCGCATCATGCTGGTCACGACCCTCCGATTGGACCACGTGATTAGCGGGAATGTGTACTTATTGTGATTATTCAAACAGAAACGGATTGGAAAGGACGTCGTCTCGGATATATGCTTGTAAGTAAAAGTTGCTTTCTAAAATGTGTTGGTATCAAGACAAATGCCATTGATACTTCAGTACTGTCCATAAGGCTGTATGTAGATTGAGTGTTTAAGGACGATCAACTCTAGGTGTTCTATTCATCATGTGAACGTGACTTCCCGCATTTTGGGTGAGCATTGTTAAGTTTTCAACTACAGTCTCTTAGCCCGAACTATTTCATATTGAATGACTCGCGCATTCAGACTGTTTTTTTTACATTTTGTGAACGGTACGATGATTAATGACACAGTAGACGTGAACAAGAACATAGTCGTCAGTATATTTCTGAAATTCTGATGAAATAAAGTCTTTATTATATATATACAGCTTCGGTTATGTATTATTAACTGATATAATCACAAGCATTAACTTTAAAGATTTTTTTTCTTTTTTTTCTGAAGTTAATGAGTTTGTTATGGGTTCTTCCATAGAATGACTTTAATGGAGAGTGTTTCATTATAATTTTGATTCAGGTTTGCAACGAGTTAACAGAAGAGTACAGATAACATTAGCAATCGGATCCAAAGGACGATCGTACATTGATGTAGATGAACGTGGTAACTCCTTGTTTTTGAACCTCTGTCTGTCTGTCTGTGTGTCTGTGTGTGTCTGGCTGCCGGCCTGCCTGTCTGTCTGTCTGTCTGTCTGTCTGTCTGTCTGTCTGTCTGTCTGTCTGTCTGTCTGTCTGTCTGTCTGTCTGTCTGTCTCTGTCTGTCTGTCTCTCTCTCTCTCTGTCTCTGTCTCTGTCTCTCTCTCTCTCTCTCTCTCTCTCTCTCTCTCTCTCTCTCTCTCTCTCTCTCTCTCTCTCTCTCTCTCTCTCTCTCTCTCTCTCTCTCTCTCTCTCTTGCCCCCCTCTCTCTTTCTCATTCATCTCTCTCTCTCTCTCTCTTTTTCCCATTCACCTCTCTTTCTCATTCCCCCTCTATTTTTCTCTCTCTTTCTCATCCCCCCATCTATCTATCTCTCTCTCTCTCTCTTTCTCATTCCCCCTCTCTCTCTCCTCTTTCTTTTACTGTCCTGTAAGGTAGCTCTATGTGTTATCTTTACACGATAATTTATTTTTATCTTTCAGATGCAGATTGTGTGGAGGGGCCTACAACCAATTCTATTTCATATCAAACACCCAACAGAAGGTATCCATTCTATTTCTTTTTGCATTATTTGATGTTATAACAGAGCCATCCCTAATACTTTATAGAAGATTTTGATTTTCATTCAAAATGTAAGTGAAAGTAGGAAGTATGATCATATCAATTATATCCACAAGATAAATATATCAAATAATGATATGACAGAAATATGAAAAAGATTGTGTTAACAATTGAAGACAAGCTTGAACCACATATTTGCTAAGATGCAGTTTACATGATGTCTTCATTAATTCTCCTATATCAAACTTGTGTCTATGTTCCCAATGGGCGTCCCTTCCTTGTCATGTGACTGACTTTCTAATCATTATTCCAGCTTCATGACCCAAAGTTATCCATTGTGATTTATAGTGTCACCCGGCAAAGGCTTTTACCTGCAACTCTCATTAAACACACTGTTTAACAAACATTTATTTACATTTCTTTATATTTTCCAGGTTTATATGGCAGGACCAAATAGGGTACATCACATGTAAGGTAAACCAGGGAGGGACCTTCAGTGATTGGTTGCAAATCAATCCAAATAGGTCAGATGGTAGCAATTTCTTTTTGTTATCATAGATCGGCAGGCTTCAACCATCTTCTCTTGTGCTTAGATGTTCAATGTTGAAATTAAGGGAGAATGATTCAACTTACAGCATTTGCTTGTCACAAACAATTGTGTCTAGTTTGATGTAAATCCCACTTTATGGGTAATGTAAATATATATAACTACTGATGGTTCATCAAAGACTTTATGGGTAGGCTGATATGTGACTTCTTTGATAAGTATTCAGCAATGAAAACTGATTTTGTATCCTGAATGTCAAATTGAGTGTGATCAGTAGATATTATCAGAACATATTTAACAGTAAATGTAATTCTACATCCCCTGAGGCAGATGACAGATGACAGACATGACATGACCAAAACTTTCGAACATTTCATCGCTATAACATACCATAGAGAGTCATATACTTTCAATTGGGATTGTGCTACCAAGTGTTTATATGTAAGGTGGCAAATATGTGAAGGGAGATAATCAAAACAACTTTACTGAAGGGAATTGTTTATTGACAAATAGGATTACCTCCCTTATCATTCATCATAAATAATTGAGAAGTTAGACTACTGACATGGTGTTAATATTTGCTTTCTTTCAATTCCATTTTTTCATTTAGACTGCCTCACTATAACAAGGCTTAATTTGCACAAATATAGGATAAACCTAATCTTACCCTTAACCAGGTTGTGACTTATTACATAGATAGAAACTTAGAGCACTGACAGTGATGGTATTTGGATTTTATGAGGGCTGACATGTCGAATCCCATTGGTACAAGCAGATAAAGGCTTGCATGGTTCCCAGCACTGAAACAATACTTCTTGAAGACTGTTATATCGTTTCCAGTCTGGACTCATTTCATTTCTCTCCAAGGTCCTTATGTAAGAGCATGTTAAAGGCAGGGTTTGAGCATTAGGGATATCTTAATACAGTTATCTCTTTTTTTCCGTTTTTAAAACAGATCATTTCAAACTTTCGAAAGAATCATTTATGCCTAGTTGTTTCCTGTTAAAGGTTGCCATTCATACATTATATTCTATGCAGAGCTAATTTGCCAAAATCTGCATATACTTGAAATTGAAATTCAATTTCAGACTTTTTCTGTGACCAGGAATAGGGTTTTATTAGCAAATGGAAATTGTTTTAGCTATCATAATGCTGTGGTTAGTTGTGCAAACTGAAAAAATCCTGTCTAAACACAGGAAAATGTTTGAAATTAATTTGTTAATCTGTTCTCAGTATCAGCAATGATGACTACATTTAAAATGCATCTAATCTAATTGTTCAAATGAGTGAACTCTTATTAGATAACACCATCAAAATTTGCTAACATTCAGTATGTTGTAAGTGGGGATTTCCATTACTTAATTATTTTTTTCTTTTAGATCAGGAGCAGGGATATTGCAGTGCAGAATTAATGGAAATTCCTTCTATCAATATGCTGTAGATAGCGCCAACAAGAATAACATTTATACTGTGCATACATATATACTACATGTATATTCAAAAATATCTACAGTATTTCTTTCGTTTGGAAATATTGGTTAATTTGTACATTTTTCAATTAAACATTGAAGTTCATCTTTCAAATACCCCCCAAAGATATTTTGTACCAGGAACAGGGACTAAAATCTAAAATGAAAACTCCAACTTTTATAATGTAATAGATGTTGTAATAAGATGTAGGTCATTGCTGATCCGTATATCAAAAACATACACACATGTTCTAACATGTAAGAAATAATTAGATGTTGCTAACACACAGTGACCTGAAAGCTTTGATTTCCATTTATTTCATTAGTATATGGTGACCAGGAGCAGGGTTTTTCTTACAACAAATGATTAGAAAATATCACTAGACTTAATCTAGTTGTGTCAATACTTAATGGCAGCAATGTATTTGGACACAGGGCATAAATGATACATAACTGTTAAAGTTCATGTCGTTTTTAACTATTGCTTGCATATTTTACAAGATTGCCTTGAATGGCCTGAAATGATTTTTAATATAAAAAAAAATTTGTGCTTTAACCTTTTGCCATAAACTGCTCTGACTTTGTCCTTAGATTTCACACATCATACTATAACCAGTTGATGACAGATGAAAATTGATCTACCACATGACATCTAGACCTGACAGAACTCTGACTCAGGGGAACTATTATATACATCAATTAAACAGAGCCGGAATGATTCGAACCAACAAAATATATAGAATTAGAGAGGGAGGATAACAAAAACAAAACTCCCTTACTATTTGTTTTTAGTTCTTTAATTTGTATTTGAAGCCTGACTAATGCGGCGCCGGAATGATTTGAACCTACAGCTTCATCCATGGGTCTGTCAGAATGATTCGAACCATAGTTTTACACGCTGGTCAATGCGGCACCGGAAAGATTCGAACCTACATGCTGGTCAATGCGGTACCATAATGATTCGAACCTACACGCTGGTCAATGTGGCGCTGGAATGATTCGAACCTACAAAACCCATTACACCCTACAGATACGCTGATTAATGCGGAGCTGGTATGATTCGAACCTAAACATACGCTGATTAATGCGGAGCTGGTATGAGTCGAACCTACACATACGCTGATTAATGTGGCGCCGGAATGATTCGAACCTACAAAACTTAAAACTTGCAAACCCATTTTACAAAGGTTTAATGTGCCAGTTTCACCACTTACCCTCGATCCTGTAGTGCGAGATGTCTCAAACGTGCACGCGATAGGGATCATAGGGTAGAGAAATATTTAAGACTCTTTTACTCTTTCTCTCGCACATATATTGTGTGGCTGTGGTGATTCGGTTGTGGCACTATATATGGACTGATAAACCTTATTTTGGTGTCACGGGACTGGCCTCCACGTATGGGTCTACAATGACCCTGGCGACACTGGAAACAGTCTCGAGGACGTCATTACTGACTTTCCTTGAGGCTGGCTAACAGTCCCACTAAAGCTAGATTCTAGAATTTATCATAAACCTTGAATTGCCAGATAATGAGAGAATACCGGATCCACATTTGGTGTGGGTCAGTGTTTTATGGGTTCATGAAAGAAGCTGACGGTCCCAGACGTCTGCAATATCATTCCATCAATCAACAATAATTTTACATGTCACAACTTAAAATGATCTAACTTTTTTAAGGTTTCAGATTTCATTTCGAGAAAGCTTTTGGATTTTAATCAGCTGTGATAGTTTAAAAGATAAAACGCTTCCAATTCCAAGGAAGAGTTCTGGGTTCAAATCCTGGTCACAGAGTAAAAATCCTGCAAGTTTGAAAACAATAATTATTCTTATCATTTCTATGTTGTATTACTTCATTGCAAAATAAAATATTTGGTGGAAAAACATTCTTACCTTTGGTTGATTGCACTGGGGTTTTACAAAGTTTCCAACTGTATAACATGCATATTGCAACAGTCAGCGCATCTATCAATGTTCTTTATTTACATGTATATCCTCTCAATTTGGAAGGTGTTGAAAATTTTAAATAATATTGGAAGAGCTTCCAATAGTATTGAAAGGCTATTGCTGAAACCCTACAAAAAGCCTTGTTTGATTGGTAAAGGTTTGACCAATTACTCCATATTTGAAAGCATTTGCAGCAGAAGCATTTAAAAGCGTTGTAACAAAAAGAGAATGTGGTCAGATTGAACAGTCTTTTTTTGTCTCTTAAGATTGAATGTTTCACTTTGATAAGTGTAATAACAATGTCTGCTTTAAACTACACCAAGGAGGGTGAGGGTAAAACATGTGGTCCAATAATCAAGAATTCTATATAAAACATGTAATGAACAATCTGTTTTTCTCAGATTGTTTTTCTTCAATCATACTGAAAAAAAGTTATTATTTTAAAAAGTTACACATGAATTGGTTTTTTATCACATCAACATCATTACAGGTATGCTGCAATGCCATTGGCTATCCTAAAGTCAGTCGGAAGACTACTATGTATTCATGAAAAAACCAATTGCCGTCACCAGGATTTGAACCCACACTGAGAAAGACAATGTGTTTTCAAGTTCTATACTCTAACCACAAGGCCATGGAGGTCTGAGAAAACTCTATTTGAATGTGGCAGTCACCTGAAGTGTTGATATTTTATGTAACAAACTCTCAATTAGAGGGTTCAATGCAAGACTATAGTAAGTGCTTCATGTTTATGAAGCACTTATTATAGTCTTGCATTGAACCCTTAAATAGCTAAGTTAGCAATGTACCCAACATGACACACAGCAGTCTTAGGTCCGAGACCCAGCTCGCCCTGGATATTCTCTCAGATATTTGCTAAAGTCAGGATAACACGACTTATTAGTCTCTCACTACATGTAAACTATCTTCAAGTTAGAAAGCAGTCAGCAGATTGGACCTTTTTCTATGCAGTTTGGGTGAGTGAATTCAAAGCACATGAGAAAGTGTGGTGATCATGGTAATATAACAGAAATAGGGCTTCAACATCCAATCAAACCAACATGTTATATTCCTAGTGTAATATTCCTTTAACCCTTTCCCAAAAGCCAAATTTTCAACTGTCTCAAATTGAAAGAGTTTGCAGACGACATTTCAAAATGTGAGGAAATTGGAAAATAATCTTCTGATAGGGCAGAAAACATTGTTGGAAAAGGAAAAATTGCTCGTCACGAGCAATTTCTCCTTTCCCCACAATGTTTTTCAGAGTAGTCTGCAACAAACTTGTCAAATGTCGTTATTGTTTGGGAAAGGGTTTATATATCACAAAATATATATGACATGTGATATGGGGTAAAACTGGAAAAGATGCATTAAAAATACATTCCACTCAACATCACCCCACTTAACAAACAATAATCCCGCAATGGTAATAAGGAAAAAGTATATTATATGAAAGCAATGTCATTCTCCTCCTTTTACTGAGACACAGACATCAAAATGAACTTTGTTTGACCCATCAACCAAATACATTAAGTCTGCCCCAAATGAAAAGAACCTTAACTTCACATTCAAGTGTACAAGATGCATGGTATGGTACCTTAATACCAACCAAATAAAAGTCTGCCCCAAATGAAAAGAACCATAACTTCACATTCAAGTGTACGACATTGATGGTATGGTACCTTAATACCTTTTAGAATGGCTTTCAACTAAAATAGTTAAAGAAAGATTTATGGTTAAGGCTCCTCATAACTTGTCTAAATATATCATTTTTTAGGTACCTTTTTCTATTTAATCTTTATGGTTATCATACATACTATTGTGAGGCAGATCTCAGATGATGTATTTTTTTGTAAACCTTTGGATGGAATGTCTGTCATAATATGAAAACACTTCCTTTAGTAGATAAGGTCTGGGTTTTAATGCCTGTTATATCATCAAATCCTAATTAGCTTATTCAAATATTTAGTAATGTTGAAACTATACTTCAAAAGTCTAAATTCTCTGTTCTTAAATGTCAGAATATCTAAGGAAGTACGGAACTATCTAATCAAGCAAACTGTATTTCCATACAATTGGCAGAACATTATTTCAGGGTATGAGATACTTAAATACTGGCTTATTTTCCTTCTAATGGTTACTCCAGTACATAGTAAGTGCTTCATGTTTATGTCCAGGGTTCCATGCAATACTACAGTAAGTGCTTCATGTTTATGTCCAGGGTTCCATGCAATACTACAGTAAGTGCTTCATGTTTATGTACAGGGTTCCATGCAATACTACAGTAAGTGCTTCATGTTTATGTCCAGGGTTCCATGCAATACTACAGTAAGTGCTTCATGTTTATGTCCAGGGTTCCATGCAATACTACAGTAAGTGCTTCATGTTTATGTACAGGGTTCCATGCAATACTATAGTAAGTGCTTCATGTTTATGTACAGGGTTCCATGCAATACTATAGTAAGTGCTTCATGTTTATGTACAGGGTTCAATGCAATACATGTACTATAGTAAGTGCTTCATGTTTATGTCCAGGGTTCCATGCAATACTATAGTAAGTGCTTCATGTTTATGTACAGGGTTCCGTGCAATACTATAGTAAGTGTTTCATGTTTATGTATAGGGTTCGAGGCAATACTATAGTAAGTGCTTCATGTTTATGTACAGGGTTCAGTGCAATACTATAGTAAGTGCTTCATGTTTATGTCCAGGGTTCCATGCAATACTATAGTAAGTGCTTCATGTTTATGTCCAGGGTTCCATGCAATACCATAGTAAGTGCTTCATGTTTATGTCCAGGGTTCCATGCAATACTATAGTAAGTGCTTCATGTTTATGTCCAGGGTTCCATGCAATACTATAGTAAGTGCTTCATGTTTATGTCCAGGGTTCCATGCAATACTATAGTAAGTGCTTCATGTTTATGTCCAGGGTTCAGTGCAATACTATAGTAAGTGCTTCATGTTTATGTCCAGGGTTCAGTGCAATACTATAGTAAGTGCTTCATGTTTATGAAGCACTTACTATAGTCTTGCACTGAACCCTCGACTTGGCTGCTATACCGTTTTTAAGAAATTTATGAATTAAACAAGACTTCAGTTTAGTTGTAATTTTATCGACCAGAATCTCCCTAAAGACGTTTACTTACATCTATTAACCCTTTCACAAACGCCCAATTTTCGACTGTCCCAAATTGAAAGAGGGTGCAGACGACATTTCAAAATGTGATGAAATTGAAAAATATTATTCAGATAGAGCAGAAAACCTTGTGGGAAAAGGAGAAATTGTTTTTAGCGAGCAATTTCTCCTTTCCCCACAAGGTTTTCCAGTCGTCTGCAACAAAGTGGTTAAATGTCTTCACTGTTTGGTAATGGGTTAACAAGCACCTTTGAACCATTTATTCAAACATATTTATTCAATGCATCAATAGAAAGAGTCCTAAGGTATGTTTCTAAAAAAAAATACATGTTAAAATCAATTTTGTCTTTTGTTACACTGGCTTCTACCAAAGATCACAAAGGAAACAATATTGTTCATACCATTGCACCTTCTATTTTTTGCTAATTTTTTTATTTTGGAAGAGTTAACAAAACATCAAATGTAGAAGCAATGAAGCCATTGCATGTACTATAGAAAATAGGTTTGTAGACAGAAATGACAGAGAGGATAAAAACCCCAGTAAATATTGTTATCTAAACTGTTTTTAAGTTTTAAAATATTTCTGTCTGTCTCAAAACTTATTTTAATATAATATGCAGCAGATAACTTAACCATTATAGTGTTGGAACAGAGTTCATGCTTATGCAAACAGGTTAGATCCATCCAGCCGCCAAGTAAATTGGCAGCTGGACTGTGATCTAACCTGTTTGCAATTCTGAGTATATTTCGTCAACAAAATTAAGCAGATATTTAAGGTTTTGGAAAACAGACAATGCAAAAATCTATATTTAGCAAAGTATCCAGCATTATAAGGGTTAAGAAATCACATCCACCAAGTGGACATTCTTGCAATTTGAGGTTTTTGTCTCTCTGTAATACTAGTCCCGTCCCCCTTGTATAGATATATATTTTTCAAATTCTATATACTGGTGGTTTAATTTCATCATAAGTCATATTCTATTTCATTCCTGAAAATGAGTAAATCATTGCTCCCTCAGAACCTTTTTTATAATTGCTTGGTTTGGTGTTGATTGGTACACAGCCTTTGAGTGGAAACACAAATTCCCCAATTTAACCCTTTCCCAAACAATAAAGACATTTGACTACTTTGTTGCAGATGACATAAGAAAGCATTGTGGGAAAAGGAGAAATTGCTCGTGACCAGCAATGTTTCCTTTTCCCACAAGGTTTTCTGCTCTATCTGAAGAACATTTTTCAATTTCATCACATTTTGAAATGTCGTCTGCAAACTCTTTCAATTCGGGACAGTCCAAAATTTGTTGTTTGGGAAAAGGTTAAATATTTACTTCTTACTAATTAAACCAACAAAACTCAAGAATGACTGTAAGGTAAGACAAATCAAATCTGTCAAAATATTGTTTAAAAAAAAAGAGAAATATCTGTAAACAAATACAGAACAACTGTTGAGGCAAGTGGACAGAAAGCACATCAATAGTTTACCAGTTCTGGGGTTTGAACCCAGACATACCTCTAGGTGTCAATGTGTCTAAACAACACTAAACCTGAGGCTGTTCTTCCAGTTGAACTTTACTGGTTGTGTTTATATCAGTGCCTAGCAATCCAAACCTCACAACATGATTTCCATGTATGCAATATGATGAATGAGTAAAAAACAAAAATTACTTGCAATTCTCTTTATTTTTTTACAATATTGTCAAATGAATTTAAATATAAATGTATTTGATGTTAAGAAGGATTATAAAAGAGGTTTGCTGTTGTAAAGCCATGTTGTTGAAATAACATGTAAAACTGGTATTATTACTGAAGGGCAACATAAACTTATATACATATGCATTATTTAGTCCAAATCCAATAGGAATAGTTGGGGGAAATATCCTTCAAGATAAAGCTTGTTGGAATTAGGCTTATTTCTCCCAATATAACATGTATCAGAAATATAACACTGACACATTGTGTGATTTGATAATTTGAAATGACTATAAGTTCTAAATTATACATTGGGGAACCTGATGGCTCATCAAAAAACTTTCATAAGGTTCCCCAATGTATAATTTAAATACAAAAAAAACCTATGCTGAAAGCATCTAGAAATATCAGTAGAAAATTGCATGATTGATTGCGCAATTGATTATAATTTGATCAAAGATAGCCCATCTGTTAGACCTCTAACCCAATAAAACCTCAATTACCATAACTGTATCTGCTACAGAAACCACTCTGACAGAAAGAAAAATTGCTTCTGATGAGCAAGTCATCCTTTTATTACAATGAAGGCTAGCAGATAATATAAAGTCAATGTTGCTAACAAATACCAATTTCTTTACCCCTAAGTTAATCCTTATAGTGCTGAAACCGACTTCGTGCTTATGCTTATGAGATACAGGCCAGCCGCCAAGTGAATTAGTGGCTCGCTTGTGATCTGACCTGTTTGTTACTCTGAGTATCTGTTATCATCAAAATTAATCAGATATTTAAGGTTTTTGAAAGCAGATGAGAAACAATTCTATTTCAGAAAATTGCCCAGCATTTTAAGAGTTAATCCAATCCCATGATGGATGTATTTGAAGGACCGAGTATATGAACCGTCATGCTGCTAAAATACCTTTTCACATTGTTGGTGTTTGTATACCATTGATTCAGAATGTCTTCCTAACAAACAGATTACTTTTCCACACAAAAACATGTCTCTTGAGATAAGCCAGTATTAGCTCTGCTCAATGAGCAATCTATCTTGTCCAAACAGGGGTGGCAAAATCAAGTGTCCACATTGTCAAAATACAGACAAGTAAAGTTTTACTAAAATTTACTATAGAATCATTATACAGACAAGCGCAGAAAAAGATTTGACATTTACGAACAAGTACTGTACATGCATTTCAAAATCAGATTTCATCGTGATATTATTACCATTGAATGCAGGTTATTTTCTCTTTCCATTTTCATATCGATATCATTTGCAAATGATATCGATAGGAAAATGGAAAGAGAAAATAACCTGCATTCAATGGTAATAATTTAACTAATCATATCATTTCAGACTAAAGCTATTTAGCTTCGGAAAAACAAGTAAACATGCCAATCAATTCTAACTGTATAAAATAATGCATACAAGGATAATCATCCACAAAACTGGTATTCATTGATAAACAAGTAAGGTCGTCTCTAAAACTATAGCTAATGTTTATTCAAACACTCATTCATAAAAGAATAATCTTTAAATCATACATGTATCAAAATATTGAGTGAATTTCACCTCTAATAGATTTATTAACCGTATTTGTTTTACATCGATTGTGGAGGAAGCTTAAAGCTTGTTCAAAGCCACTCTCGATAACTGCTTCCTAGATACTAAACCAGTGAATTCGCGCCGGTTTTGAAGGTTAGTCCTGGAAATTTTCACCCCGCCTAATGGGAATTCGAACCCTGGACACTCGGTACAAGAGCCTGACGCTCTACCCCTGCACCAATGTTGAAGATATTACATTTAAATATCTAACGAAAAACTATCACAAATGGCCAAATATACAAAAATTCAATAGTCTGTTATCAAATCCTTCAAAGAAAAATAATGTTGCTCTGTCAAAATGAATGTACCAGGCCATTGAAGTTACATACCACTTTCTGAGGGACAGTACTTTATCTGTACACAAACAGTGGTCCGACACGAATTACTCATTATACATCCGCCTTCACTGTGCGGACATATACCTTCTTTGAACCAAGAATGTAGTCGGGATTCACTTGCTTTGTTTTGCTCTAAATTATTATTACCGTCAAGTTTACAATCTCAAAGACGTACGTAGCATATTGAGCTGTTAGACGGTTAAACCAACAACTAAAGTTACAGTTTATGACGGCTATAACATCAAGTTAACATAAACACATCAGAATGGCTTATTATTATAGCTTCTTACATATTTGCATTTTTCGGAGAAGTGATTTTCGAACTTCCGACGTTAGACGCCGTTTCTTCAAACAGTCCGATACATTTGCAGGGTTTTTAGTTTAAACCTTTACCAAATGCCAAATTTTAAACCGTCTCAAATTGAAGTAGTTTGCAGACGACATTTCAAATGAAATGAAATTGAAAAATAATCTTCTGAATGGGCAGAAAACATTGCGGGAAAGAAGAAATTGCTCTTTACCGCCAAATTTTAGAATGTCCCAAATTGAAAGTGTTTGCAAACAACAGTTTGACATGTTATGAACTTGAAAAGTCATCATCTGATAGGGCAGAAGACATTGTGGGAAAAGAAGAAATTGCTTTTTACCGCCAAATTTTAGAATGTCCCAAATTGAAAGAGTTTACAGACGACATGACATTTCAAAATGTGATGAAATCAAAAAATAATCTTCTGATAGGACAGAAAACATTGCGGGCAAAATGAAACATTGCTCATTAAGGGCAAATATTCCTTTGTCCATAAAGTTTTACAGAGAATTCTGCTACAAACTGGTAAATTGCCTTTCTTGTTTTTGGACTAAGGGTGCGTCAGCACCTTAGTCAATTGAATTCACACACCACATTTTGAGCTAGGATGGTACTTTATCGATACACAAACAGCGGTCTTACCCCAATTACTCATTAAACATCCGCGTTCACTGTGCGGACTAATACCTTCTTGGAACTAGGAATGTATAGTCGGGATTTACTCGCTTTGTTTTTATTGCTTTATATTATTATGACCGTTGCCGCATGAGAAATCGTAAAATGTCCAGATGTTTGAAAAATAGACTATCGTTCAGTCTCTGTTCACAGAAATAATAATTATAGTAATGGTGGTAAAAGGAGCAGCTGTTTTCCTCGAGATGTTGCCCAAGGACATTTTCAAATGTATCCTCAATCATCTTGCTTTAAACCCACCTTAGTCATTCAGCGCTATCAGCGCTTTGATTCCAAATCTTAGTAACCTACTCTTAAAACCCCTCAATTAGAACATTACATATCTTTATTTAACACAAGTACAACATATATACAACCTGGGTACATTACAATGCAATACAAACTAAAAACCCAAAACTAGAAACAAAAATACTTTTAAGCCCATGCATTTTTTAACATTGTACTTGTTTATCTTTTAGGTTTTATACTTTAGAATATCTGGTTTTAATGTTACATTTTATGTATCTTAGGTCATGCCTTTATTTCTATGCATAAGTACATGTATGTGCTTTCATTATCTTGTAAAGGACTTTTGATCATATGTCTTATTATGATAAGAGTGCTATATAAATATGGCGTATAATAATGATAATGATAAAATCAATGAAGATATTATTTACCAGTATAGGATAAAAAGAAATGTAACATTTTTACTGTCAACACTAGATACAATAACGCAAGTACACCAGTTTGAAATAAAAAGGTAATTATACCAGGCAGGGGACTTGCTGTAAACGGTAGTTTTTCAATTAGTTTGAAAAATTATTAACCTATAGGAGACATACAATTTAACCTTTGTTTTCACATATTACGTTTTGAATTAAAGGCTATGTATGAAGATAATGACATAGTAGTTTTAACATTTGGTCGATTTACAGGATCTATTTTCAGCAAATGCTAAAATCAAAGTCTACAGGAACCGATTTATGCAGTTGAAGTCTGATTTTGGTTTTACTTTGAAATCGTATTCAATATACGATATAGTGTTATGTTATAATTTGCTTCAAATGTTAATGCAATTTTATGGCGAAGGAATCAGTGTAAGTCATCTGCATCCAATTGTAGTAAGGTAGGTTAAATTTAACCAAATCCGGGTTAACTGTGAATTTTTGGTTAAAAGTGTGGTAAGGTCTTGTACAAATGTTTGTCAAAGTTAACAAACATCGAATTTCCGGTTATATTTAATCCTGGTCCTGAGGTTGGTTAACTTTTTGGTTAACTTAATCAATTTAGAAAACACATAGACAATAGTTTTTCTTGAACCAATCTTACAATGATACACATAAATTTAACCCAGGGACTGACAAAAAATGAGAGGCTGCAGTTATTTAAGTCAATTGAAATCTAATTTGACTTGAGATAATGTATTATAATATGTAATTTTTCCAACACCACAACTTTATGCAAGATTTCATGCAATATCTAGCTTTAATGATATATATCTATGTTGATTTGGGATAAGCAGTAAGATCAACTAAATATGTTTTTATTCTAACCCTTTAATTAAACGTTTACATTTGTACATACATGTGTGCTCGCTATTACACACTATTGAAATGTTTTGCCTGTAAAATCACTGCATATTTTTGTCTAAGACCACGAAATAATTGGACTGTTGTTTCACTATCAAGACGAAAAGAGATTGCATTCATTCAAAAGTGTTACAAATAAATTGATATTCCCCATGGTGAACCTCAAATGCACATGTACATTTAAAGTGTGATGCGATTGGACGTTGTCTTGGTACGATGTAAACAATTGTATTTTTATCGATGGTTTCAAATAAACTATGTCAATGATTGAATCGAAATATCGCCTTTAATCTGTTTTGTGTAGTAGTTCTTCCCTTGAATATCTTGAAAAAATTTTAATTTGGCCTTATCTTACATTGTACAATGGTTTGCCCAATGCTTGATATTGAATATTTCTAACAAAGCGAAACTCTTCGACAACTTCACAATGGCGAAACTTGGAAGAGTTCAATCTAGAAAATCGAAACGAGGTGAAGACATTACTGCCTTGGTTTTAAATGACAAAGGACTTCAAGAGTTTCTCAATGCAACTTTTCATATAATTCAGATTTTATATCACATCTTATTCTAAAACTCTTCTGGCCCATATATTGCGCATGTATAGTTTCGTCACCATTCATGCATGTCAACAAAGGCCGACTATTGCGATCTCAATTTACTTGGTATATAATGCTCCCCGCATGGTAAATTTCTTACAGAGTGCAACCTATCTATGTTCCTCAGCCAATTATACTTTCTTTTTTTATGGTAACTTGACATAAACTACTTATAAGAATTGAAGCAGTGAAAGATTAATTCTCAACAAAATTTGAGTTATTTTGTTGCATTTTGGGATATATTGCTAAAATAACTTGTGGTTAACTCTGACCAATTTGCTTAGCTAACCACTAGGTTGAAAACAGTATACAAACAGGTTAACAAGATTGGTTAGCTAACCCAAATGGTTAAAATATAACCCAGGGCTAGCAGTGAACCGTGGGTTAAGTTCACCAACGTTTATACAATTGGGTGCTGTGGGCCTCCTCAATGCCTGTGAGAAATAAAAGCTGTTAGGAATGATCATTTCTGCTTCACACATACTTTGTAGTAATTTTTTTTTAGTTGTCTAATGTAGATGCATTAAAATGATATAAATTAAAGAAATAGTTTCATGAAATACAGTGTGCTTGTTCTAAGATCAGATAAAAAAAAAGATCCCTTAATGTTTGAGTGGAAAAATGAAATTATCTTATTCTATTTACCATAGTAACCCTTTAGCTGAACATATCTTCAAATTAAACTACAGCGTATACTGTTTGTTTAATCCAATGCATGTACTTTCAATATATTTGCATGCATTAAATCTGCGCTTTTCTGTTTAACATTTAAAATTTGAGTAACAGATTTAGGCATGATACATGATAGAAACGCTAATCATTTATGAACTACACTGTGCAATGTGCATTTGATGTTTGGTAGGGGAACAGCCAGTCTGATTCGATGCATCACAATACAATACATTCTTCATCTGATTTACAGTATCTGATCTGCAATATATAATGTGATGCGATTTACGATGCACATTATGAGATAAGGACAAATAATATGTATCATTTAACCCTTTTCCAAACAACAAATTGTCGACTGTCCCGAATTGAAAGAATTTGCAGACGACATTTCAAAATATGATGGAATTGGAAAATAATCTTCTGATAGGCCAGAAAACATTATGGGAAAAGGAAAAATTGCTCGTCACGAGCAATTTCTCCTTTTCCCTCAATGTTTTCTAAAGTCGTCTGCAACAAAGTGGTCAAATGTCATTATTGTTTGGGAAAGGATTAAATACCTACAATTAAGGCATGCCTTTAAAACGGAAATTTGCATGATGTAATTTTCTCTGGCCCACGCTAAAACGTCTCTGGCCCTTCTTAACAAATAAAAAAAAAAGTTACGAATGTCGAAAGATATTATATTTGTACAATCAGTAAATAATAAATTAATGAATTGAAGCACTTCTTTTCTTCATCATTGTTCAATGTTAGCGTGGCATTTAAAAATCATAACAAATTGATGTAAATTATGAACTCACTTTGATACGAGATGGATATTTTCTGTCCTCCTGTATATGTTAATGCCTTTCTGGATTCCTTGTCAGGCATATTCCTATCAATGCAATACCACAATCAAAGTACATATTTCAGAATAGAAATATCAAGATCTGGCAGACATTTTCAAAAGTGGTTTATAACTTCTCAGGTAGTGATAAAAGTGTTGAAAGGATCAAAAGGTCTGTCTACATATCTCAGCCCTTCATGATATAGGGTTTATGATATCAGATTCAGACACCTTTTATGCTAAACATTCACCATACAATTTGATGAATAAAATTCATTTGGTGTTCTGATTCCCTGTGATATGATATCGTTACGAATGATCTAGGCTGTTTTCTAGAACCCTTACAATAGCACTTCTGTGTGATATAAAGAAAGGCTCACATACCCAGTATCTCCTTTACAAACATATTCTTGAAACATACTAATAGACTAGACTTGGTATACTTGGTATAGTGGAGGAAGTGACATTCGCCATTTCTATAGTCTTATGTTACCAATGCTGTAGTTATCCGTAAAATTACAAAATTTGTATCTGTTATCATACATAAAAAAGAAATTTCACTACAATCTGCATAAAAGTAAAATGTTTTATACGTCAATGTTATTTACATGTCAACATGTTTAACAATATTTTCTATCATTTTTTCTGTTTAGGGACAGTGGCCTTTATTTACAGCAGTAAACTCTTGAATTGAATTTATCATTCAGTTGTTGTATTCTTACAGATCTTTCTTGTTCTTAAATTGAAAACTCGTTAAATTCAATTTTAAAGCATTCAATTTGGACAATAAAGTGTAAATCATGTACTTAAAGGTTTAAACTGTTTTTAAAATTGTATATCAACATGGTAAAACATAAGACATACAGTGAGTTGCAACAATATACAGTCAGTCTAAAATTTGGTCGCTTATATACAAAGAAGTTATCTCCCTTTGACTGTTAAATGTAAGGTTTGTGAAACCATTAGGTAGAGAAGTAGTGGGCCAATTTTAGTGATAAAATATGAGGTGAATCATTTTAAGACTAATATACCCTTGTTTTCTGAAAAGATCTTTTTCCCTTTACTCCTTAATATATAAAAGGCAATTCACAGTTATATAGTCTTATTACAACACCACACACAATTTGGTATAAACCAGCTGTGAATCAGAGCAGCAATTAAAAATGATTTGTTTTTAAATGAAGCATTGGATTCTTTTCCTTATAGTTTTTAAGACTTTGATTTCTTCATATAAAGTTTTGTGAACAGTTCTTATGAAAGTAATCACAAAATACAATACTCTACCGTTACAATGTAAATAAGTGGTGTCTCATAAATTCCTCAGCCACATCATCAGGTCAGGATCCATTGTCTTGATAAATAATTCTGAAAAATAAATTATACATTTTGATAGTCAAAAACAGCCTTAATTGAGTTATAAAACATTAAGAGTTTATAGAGAGTGTGCATCATCAAACAACAGAAAAATAAATCAAAAGCTCTCCTTTTGTCAAAGTTCCTTCAAGTCTGTTCAGCTATGGGAGCAAATTATTCTTTTGTTAGGGCAGAAAACATTGTGGTAAAAGGAAAAAATTGCTCGTTTCCCAAAATGTTTTCTAAAGTCGTCTGCAACAAAGTGGTCAAATGTTGTAATTGTTTGGGAAAGGGTTAAAGTGGTCCAGGTAAAACATCATTATCTTTTATGTCTATCAATTTTTTAAATTGTTCCATAAGTTCAGAAAAGTTTAAGCTATAAATTACATTAAGTTGATCTCCATTCAATTTGCTTCAACTATTCCCTGTGTGGATTTGGTCTTGGATTGAATACCTCTTGATATGTGATATATAAAGGAGAAAACTTTTGAAAAACTTTTCAATTCATGTGTATTCTTCTTATATACTAGTTGTAGATCTGGATTTTTCAACTTTTAACATGGTTCATATTCATGCCGAGCCTTAAACAGTCCACGCCAACACTCCAACATTCCATCATTTAAAAACAAAACGTCTTACTTCTTTTTTCTTATCTAACCAATGTGTAACTTTTGATATTTTCTTTATAGTATTTTCCTTTCATCATAAATACATGCAATGTCGCGTATCCGCTTAAGGTACTGGAAAAGAACCTAATAAGCGTTTGCTTTCGTTCTTATCAATTTCATCTATGTTGTATTACTTGATATTTATGTATATTGTGTATAAATTGATGAATAAACTATGTTTAAACCAAACCTTTTGACTTTTTTTATCTAGATTTCAACTTTGAACTTGACATTTATCTATACCATTGCTGTTCGGTGTAATCTAATGTCAGATACAGAATCCTGTCAATTAAGAAACCCATAATGATTGCATAAGTTTGGGTTCAACCAGTTGTTTCAGTAATGGAAGGACCGATGGTATGTCATACAGGAGAACGTAGAGAGACTAACATGGTGTTCATATCAGTTTATCTTTGCACATACTCCAAACTCACATATCTTTTCAATGGATATGAGTGTTTAACCATTTACAATAGCATTTTTTTTTATATGGGTTTTACATCACATCAACATTATTTCAGTTATGTAGCAATGCCCGACTCTTAATGATGGAGGAAGACCCCATACTCAACTACCCACAAGGGCTGGTGAAGGCGGGTAGAACCATCGGCACACAATAGCACTTAAGTTGTATGGCAAACTTATGCTATCACTAAAATTTCCTCACCAGCACAATATAATAATCTCTCTAGACTGCTGACTACTTTCGCATATGAATGAAATTTAATTTTACGCTGATTGTGACACACGCTTATGGTTTATCAAATTCACTCTGGATGAATGATTTCTCGATACTAAACAAATACTTGCGCTGATTTATGGTCTAGTCCAGGTCTTTTTCACCTGACTATTTACGGGAATCAAACCCTGGACCCTAGGTACCAAAGGCCAACCCTATACCACTGCACAACTGTTGTC
The DNA here is from genome assembly GCA_947846245.1 of Cerastoderma edule. Classification (NCBI taxonomy): domain Eukaryota; kingdom Metazoa; phylum Mollusca; class Bivalvia; order Cardiida; family Cardiidae; genus Cerastoderma; species Cerastoderma edule. Next base: position 20,751,103 of record OX401422.1, on the reverse strand, counting down.
CACAGTGTATGTAATTGATAAGTATTTCTAGACAAATACATCAATGACTTGACATTGCTCTGTTTGCCAGGGAGTTAACCCTTTCCCAAACAATAATAACATTTGACCACTTTGTTGCAGACAATTTGAGAAAACATTCAGGGAAAAGGAGAAATTGCTTGTGATGAGCAATTTTTCCTTTTCCCACAAGGTTTCCTGCCCTATCAGAAGATTATTTTCCAATTTCATCACATTTTGAAATGTCGTCTGCAAACTCTTTCAATTTGGGACAGTCGAAAATTTGTTGTTTGGGAAAGGGTTAAAGAGCCTATGATGCTGACTTCTTTGTCAATGCAAGTCATAGCACACTAAATTGTTGCTTAAAACTTTACCACTTCAAAAAATATGTTCTTGGCCAAAAGCAGAAGCATCAGCTAAATGCAACCGCAAAATTTGAACAAAAAAGTTTCCTGTTAATCTAAGAACGTGAACCATTGTGAATAACAGAATCAACTTGTTAACTTTATTGTATCTAACTTAGATAGACAAGCTGGAAAGTCTTTAAAATCTTTAAAAACTATTGAGATAAAAGGACAATTTTTTCAAATGAGTTTCTAGGCAACATAAAGAATATCATTTAATGTAAGATTATTTAAATATATATTTTCCTCTGTTATAAGAAACCTTTGATTTGACTTTTAAATCCATCAATAGAGACCACCATCATGTTATAGACTCAAACTGTTTAAGAAACAACAAGCTGAATGGGCATAGATTAGAAAGGCATTGATCAATAGAACTAAAAAACAAATAAATAATTGTGGATGTTTCTATGAAAAGGAGTTACTTCCCTTTTACCATGCAGTTGGTAAGTACACAAAAATAATACAATACATGAAAATGTTCCTTATAACCCTTTCCAAAACAATAAAGACATTTGACGACTTTGTCGCAGATGACTTTAGAAAACATTGAGGGAAAATGAGAAATTGCTCGTAACAAGCAACTTTTCCTTTTCCCACAAGGTTTTCTGCCCTATCAGCAGATTATTTTCCAATTTCATCACATTTTGAAATGTCGTCTGCAAACTCTTTCAATTTGGGACAATCGAAAACTTTGTTGTTTGGGGAAGGGTTAAAGTACCTGTCAGGAAACAGTCACATTACTTTAAATATCTACATTGGTCTAGTCTTCAATATCTGAAAACACGTTTTGTTGTCCTAGGGTACTGTTACTAGTACGAAAAATAACATGATCATCCTAACATTCGGTAATGAATGAATGGTGTTTTATAGCACATCAACATCTAAGGTCATTTAGTGCGCATTATGATGATGTGGATCAACATATGTCAAATTATTCACCGTATTTGTTTTACATCGATTGTAAAAGAAGCTTAAAGCTTGTTCAAAGCCACTCTCGATAACTGCTTCCTGGATACTAAACCAGTAATCATTTAATTTACATGCTAAAAAGTATTTGTTTGATAAAAATAAATAAGAATTAGTAATAAATGAATGATAGTAGATAATAAATTTGTAATAAGTAAATGATAGTAGATAAATAATTTGTAATGAATGTGTGATATTGAATAAATAATTTGTAATGAGTAAATGATATTGATATATGTTTATTTTAATGAGTAAGGAATCACAATTTATTGTAAATTCCAATCTCTTTCAGAAAGGAAAGAACTAATCTAATCCTTTCAGTTTCAAAAAGCTCATGAAGTGTGTTGATATTGAAATATTGTGAAGGAATTATTTTAATATAAATATATTAAAAATACTAGGTGTTTTTGGTCTGTATGTCTGTGTGTTCATCTTAGTTTGGGACACAGTAATCCAGCAACCATTATAAACTCGAGATCATCTGTACCTTCATTAAAGTGTTTGTCTAGCTCTTATCAAAGAAAGAAAGATAGTTGACCATATCTTTAATCTTACTGTACATGTACAATGTATTTGCGCATCATGGGTGACATTTAAGAACGCTTTATAATCAATTTTTCTCTTTAAATCATGCATCTTATACCCAATTCTGAAGTTAAGTATAAATGTACATGATATACATTACACATATTTTTCTAGTTTCATTGAAACTTCATTGACAGACAGAACAGTCCTTCAAGCATGTATAATATACTGCCTTCTAAAATGGTTTATGTGAATTATTATAATAAACACATTCATGACGAGACATAGAAAAAAGTTACAGTACAAATTTAAATAGTATAAAAAGTAAATTCTTGTTTTTGATCTGTAATAACGTCACAAGTTGAGCCACCATATCTTAAATGAAAAAAATATGTAAGGATTGTATGTACTTATAACTTACATGTACAAGATGGTTGACTGCTAAAATATAGTTAAAATAAACTGTGTGAAATGATAATAATTTACCTGTCAAGTGCTGGTGTCAAAATCACTGTCCCACACCGGGACACCCCATGGGGGATGATCACGGTATTTCATCATGTTCATTCTGACAAGATTGCTGTGTTCTGTCACAGCAAAATCACGGTGTCCAGGTGGTAATTGAAAGAAACACGTTGCACTGTTTGTTAAAATAAAAGAATTAAAATGAGTGCATGGTGAGATCTGCAATGGGAAGATAAAGAGCTGATTTGGCAAATCTATGTGCAAGTTCATTACCCATGAGGCCAGTGTGGTAGCAAACAGAACACAAGTCTGTTTGAAGACAAAATATGAGAGATAATAATTTGACTTGTCTGGAAGGCGGCATTTCTTAATCATTTCACCTTATTCAACTGAAGCTGCAACGGAATTGCTGTCTTTGGATCCAACAGTGTATATAGATTTGTAGGAAGAATATTGTTCTTTTATCTCTCTATATTTACTGTGAAAGATAGCTCTATCTTTTTCTGATTTCTTATAAGAGGTAAGATCAAATAAAAAGTTCGCTCTGTCCAGTGTCAATGGAGGTATATCGGATAACTTGTATTGGGCTATAGAATCAGTGTCTACCCCAAGATAATCTATAATAGGCTCCATGTGAATACCAAATGGGGCAATAGCATTTGGTTTCTGTTGAAAAAATGTTTGTATTTGGGGGTAAAAACTACTCTTTGAATAGGGTTAAAAGGATTGGATTTTAAACTCAAAATGTATTGAAAATATCATTTTTCTCTTCTGTCATAAAGAGAAGGTTTGTTAGTCTGCAAAGAGACTATTAACAGGAGATGTTCTGAAGGCGCCTAGGGCAAGCCTTAAACATTGGTTTTGTATTGGATCTAGTAACTAAAGATAGGTATTACAGACTGATCCTAACACTATATATCCATAATCAAGTTTCAATCGTAAAGTGATTGATAGAGCCTCAAGAGAACCTCTTTATCGGCTCCCCAATCTGAGTGTGCATAACTTGAAGAATGTTTATTGCTTTTGGCATTTCTTTTTAAGAGATTAAATATGAGGTCAGAAAAAAAGTTTGTCAAAAATGACTCCTATAAATTTGAACTCTGGCACATCTTCTAGGTTGGTATTGTATTAAGACAGATCGGGGTCTGGATACAATCCACGAAGATTGCAAAAATGCAACATTTTAGTTTTCGTTTTGGAAAACTTGAACCCATTTTCATCTGACCATAATTGTAATTTATTTAGGCATTGCTGTATTTGGCGTTAAATAATATCCATGTTTCTGGAACAGAAACAAATAAATAAATTGTCTACATAAAGGGAGCAGTCCATTGAGTTTCATGTAGTAACATTCAGTAAGAACCGTTGTAGTAAAGGGAGAATTTGATTGTTATTTGCTTGGAATATTTACACAAAAATACTTCAATGGTATGTTTGGCATTTTGACAGTAAATCGAATTAGTCGAGGCGTAGCCCTTCTTTGTTCAATTGGCAACCTAGAAATTGTGAGTAACATGAAGTTTTATTGTTGATTCTTGGTCTATAGGGTTTCCACATTAAATTTAGCGAGGTTGCCACTCTGGCAACTTTGGGCAATTTGCATAATTTGCATGAATTAAAAATGGCCACTGGAAGTAATTCTGAAAATCTTGTGCGAGAGATATTTCATACTATATGACATGTAATATATGTTTTCTGGGGTTTAAAGGTATGGGAATTCGATTTCTGATGTTTGTTTGTATTTTCTTTCACTCAGAATGAAACAATAGCCAATGTTGTTGTATTTTGTGCATCTATTTCACTTTTTGATACTATAATAACCTAATACTATCATATATGAAAATGATTTGCACCATTAGTCAATTGTCATCTTATTTTTACTCAAAATAAATTTGGGTCTAGATCAGTTCTGGTAATGTTTAGAAAAGTTCTAGGAAATTAAGAAAAACAAATCTCTAAAAAAGCAAAAAAGAAACAAAATGGATACCTGCATTGTATTATGCAATGCAAAGTATCAAGTGGTTTAGTTAAGATAAAACAACTACTTTAGCAGCATCTCATAAGGTCCAATGTATTAACATTATTTTCCTATGATTGTTAAACAAAGGGATGTTTGCAGCTGGTCTTAAACTCATGATCCAGAGAATGGAAACTTGTTGTGTCAACAGGCTGCTTGATCTAAGTCGGGTCAAACCTGACAGAAGTGAAAAATGAATAAAAACAATACACCGCTACCTTTTATAACTTTATACAGTGAAAAATAGGCAAAGGGTATGTTTTTTGAGTGGGGTGAATATTGGTTTCGTATTGTGAGATACATGTTAAGACTATATGTATTTGCTTAAACGTTTTTTTTTTAACCTAGTCATCTGATGTGAATGTGTTAAAATGGGTTCATGACCAAGTTCTAACTTGATGACTTAATAACAAGACTACATGAAAAAGAAATAATTCCTTAAGTTACAAGCAATTAAAAGACTACATGATTTATAACTGACCAACAGTATCAAAATTGGAAGTGCAGACTTGATTCATGATGAGAGATTTTAATGGGATTTTTCCTCTTCAAATGACATTTCAGTTACACTGCGAGACACATCATATACACATGATTCCCGAGTAGAGTACCGCGAGACACATCATATATTCATGATTCCGGAGAAGAGTACCGTGAGAAACGTCATATATACATGATTCCTGAGTAGAGTACCCCGAGACACATCATATATACATGATTCCTGAGTAGAGTACTGTGAGAAACGTCATATATACATGATTCCTGAGTAGAGTACCGCGAGACACATCATATATGCATGATTCCTGAGTAGAGTATGTGAGAAACGTCATATATACATGATTCCTGAGTAGAGTACCGCGAGACACATCATATATACATGATTCCTGAGTAGAGTGCTGTGAGAAACGTCATATATACATGATTCCCGAGTAGAGAACTGCAAGACATGTCATATATACATGATTCCCGAGTAGAGTACCGCGAGACACATCATGTATACATGATTCCCGAGTAGAGTACCGCGAGACACATCATATAAACATGATTCCCGAGTAGAGAACTGCAAGACACATCATATATACATGATTCCTGAGTAGAGTACCGCGAGACATGTCATATATACATGATTCCCGAGTAGAGTACCGCGAGACATGTCATATATACATGATTCCTGATTAGAGTACAACGAGACATGTCATATATACATGATTCCTGAGTAGAGAACTGCAAGACACATCATATATACACGATTCCTGAGTGGAGTACCGCGAGACATGTCATATATACATGATTCCCGAGTAGAGTACCGCGAGACATGTCATATATAAATGATTCCTGATTAGAGTACCGCGAGACATGTCATATATACATGATTCCCGAGTAGAGTACCGCGAGACATGTCATATATACATGATTCCCAAGTAGAGTACCGTGAGACACATCATATATACATGATTCCCGAGTAGAGTACCGCGAGACACATCATATAAACATGGTTCCCGAGTAGAGCACTTCGAAACACTTTACATATATACATGATTCCTAAGTAGAGTACCGCAAGGCATGTCATATATACATGATTCCTGATTAGAGTACCGCAAGACACGTCATATATACATGATTCCTGATTAGAGTACCGCAAGACACGTCATATATACATATGATTCCCGAGTAGAGTACCACAAGACACATCATATATACATGATTCCTGATTAGAGTACCGCGAGACATGTCATATATACATGATTCCCGAGTAGAGTACTGCGAGACACGTCATATATACATTATTCCCGAGTATAGTACCGCGAGACACGTCATATATACATGATTCCCAAGTAGAGTACCGCGAGACACATAATATACATGATTTCCAAGTAGAGTAACGCGAGACACGTCATATATACATGATTCCCAAGTAGAGTACCGCGAGACACGTCATATATACATGATTCCCAAGTAGAGTACCGTTAGACACGTTATATATACATGATTCCCAAGTAGAGTACCGTGAGACACGTTATATATACATGATTCCCGAGTAGAGTACCGCGAGACACATCATATATGCATGATTCCCAAGTAGAGTACCGTGAGACACGTCATATATACATGTTTCCTGAGTAGAGTACCGCGAGACACGTCATATATACATGATTCCCAAGTAGAGAACCGCGAGACACATCATATATACATGATTACCGAATAGAGTACTGCGTGACACGTCATATATACATGATTCCGGAATAGAGTACCGCAAGACTCTTCATATATACATTATTCCCGAATACAGTACCGCAAGACACTTCATATATACATTATTCCCGAGTAAAGTTCCATGAGACACATCATATATGCATAATTCCCAAGTAGAGTACCGCAAGACACGTCATATATACATGATTCCTGATTAGAGTACCGCAAGACACGTCATATACACATGATTCCCGAGAAGAGTACTGTGAGAAACGTCATATATACATGTTTCCTGAGTAGAGAACCGCCAGACACGTCATATATACATGATTCCCAAGTAGAGTACGCGAGACACGTTATATATACATGATTCCCGAGTAGAGTACCGCGAGACACGTCATATATACATGATTCCCAAGTAGAGAACCGCGAGACACGTCATATATACATGATTCCCAAGTAGAGTACCGTGAGACACGTTATATATACATGATTCCCAAGTAGAGTACCGTGAGACACGTTATATATACATGATTCCCGAGTATAGTACCGCAAGACACATCATATATGCATGATTCCCAAGTAGAGTACTGTGAGACACGTCATATATACATGTTTCCTGAGTAGAGTACCGCGAGACACGTCATATATACATGATTCCCAAGTAGAGAACCGCGAGACACATCATATATACATGATTCCCGAAAAGAGTACTGCGAGACACGTCATATATACATGATTCCGGAATAGAGTACCGCAAGACACTTCATATATACATTATTCCCGAATAGAGTACCGCAAGACACTTCATATATACATGATTCCCGAGTAGAGTTCCGCGAGACACATCATATATGCATGATTCCCAAGTAGAGTACCGCGAGACACGTCATATATACATGATTCCTGAGGAGAGTACTGTGAGACACATCATATATACATGATTCCTGAGTAGAGTACTGTGAGAAACGTCATATATACATGATTCCTGAGTAGAGTACTGTGAGACACATCATATATACATGATTCCTGAGTAGAGTGCTGTGAGAAACGTCATATATACATGATTCCTGAGTAGAGTACCGCGAGACACATTATATATACATGATTCCTGAGTAGAGTACTGTGAGAAACGTCATATATACATGTTTCCCGAGTAGAGTACCGCGAGACACATCATATATGCATGATTCCTGAGTAGAGTACCGCAAGACGCGTCATATATACATGATTCCCGAGTAGAGTACCGCGAGACACGTCATATATACACGATTCCCGAGTAGAGTACCGCGAGACACGTCATATATACATGATTCCGGATAAGAGTACCGCTAGACATGTCATATATACATGGTTCCCGAGTAGAGTACCGCGAGACACGTCATATATATACATGATTCCCAAGTAGAGTACTGTGCGACACGTCATATATACATGATTCCCAAGTAGAGTACCGCGAGACACATCATATATACATGATTCCTGAGTAGAGTACTGTGAGAAACGTCATATATACATGATTCCTGAGTAGAGTACCGCGAGACACATCATATATACATGATTCCTGAGTAGAGTACTGTGAGAAACGTCATATATACATGATTCCCGAGTAGAGTACCGCGAGACACATCATATATGCATGATTCCTGAGTAGAGTACCGCAAGACGCGTCATATATACATGATTCCCGAGTAGAGTACCGCGAGACACGTCATATATACACGATTCCCGAGTAGAGTACCGCGAGACACGTCATATATACATGATTCCGGATAAGAGTACCGCTAGACATGTCATATATACATGATTCCCGAGTAGAGTACCGCGAGACACGTCATATATATACATGACTCCCAAGTAGAGTACTGTGCGACACGTCATATATACATGATTCCCAAGTAGAGTACCGCGAGACACATCATATATACATGATTCCCGAGTAGAGTACCGCGAGACACATCATATAAACATGGTTCCCGAGTAGAGCACTTCAAAACACTTTACATATATACATGATTCCCAAGTAGAGTACCGCGAGACACGTCATATATACATGATTTCCGAGTAGAGTACTGCGAGACATGTCATATATACATGATTCCTGAGTAGAGTACCACAAGACACATCATATATACATGATTCCAAAGTAGAATACCACAAGACACGTCATATATACATGGTTCCCGAGTAGAGTACCGCGAGACACGTCATATATACATGATTTCCGAGTAGTGTACTGCGAGACAATTCATATATACATGATTCCCGAGTAGAGTACCACAGGACATGTCATATATACATGATGCCCGAGTAGAGTACCGCGAGACATGTCATATATACATGATTCCTGAGGAGAGTACCGCGAGACACATCATATATACATGATTTCCGAGTAGAGTTCCGTGAGACATGTCATATATACATTATCCCCAAGTAGAGTACCACGAGACACGTCATATATACATGATTCCCGAGTAGAGTACCGCGAGACACGTCATATATACATAATTCCCGAGTAGAGTACTGCGAGACACGTCATAAATACATGATTCCCGAGAAGAGTACGCGAGACACGTCATATATACATGATTCCCGAGTAGAGTACCGCGAGACACATCATATATACATGATTCCCAAGTAGAGTACCGCGAGACACGTCATATATACATGATTCCCGAGTAGAGTACCGTGAGACACATCATATATACATGATTCCCGAGTAGAATACTGCAAGACACATCATATATACATGATTCCTGAGTAGAGTACCGCAAGACACGTCATATATACATGGTTCCCGAGCAGAGTTCCGCGAGACACGTCATATTTACATTATTCCCGAGTAGAGTACCGCGAGACACGTCATATATACATGATTCCCGAGTAGAGCACTGCAAGACACATCATATATACACGATTCCTGAGTAGAGTACTGCAAGACACGTCATGTATACATGATTCCCGAGTATAGTACCGCGAGACACGTCATATATACATGATTCCCGAGTAGAGCACTGCAAGACACATCATATATACACGATTCCTGAGTAGAGTACTGCAAGACACGTCATGTATACATGATTCCCGAGTATAGTACCGCGAGACACGTCATATATACATGATTCCCGAGTAGAGAACTGCAAGACACGTCATGTATACATGATTCCCGAGTATAGTACCGCGAGACACGTCATATATACATTATTCCCGAGTAGAGCACTGCAAGACACGTCATGTATACATGATTCCCGAGTAGAGTACGCGAGACACGTCATATATACATGATTCCCGAGTAGAGTACCAGAAGTTCGCTAGAAAATAGTGTCTTGCCCAAGGACACTCTTAACTGAATCATCATAATCTCAAATCGCAAATGTGTGTTCTCACTTATGTTTATCATTCAATTGGTTGAATTATGGTCAAAGGGAGCTAACTCTCATAAATAAACGTCTGATCCGAAGCCGATACATTCAAGGACAGTGTTTATGCAGTCATCCTACAGACACGTCGTTCTATAGAAACATACTCGTTTATTATACGGTAGACAGAACATTCCCTTCAGCGGTCACGGATAATATAAGTCCAACAGATATAACTTGGTCCAGTATAACATCAGAACTCATAGACGTATATGATGTATAGGTTTTGCTGGAATCGACGCATAGCAGCACGTGAATGCCCTTAAAGTCTGGTGCTTCACAAACTTGCCTTGAAAGGTATTTGTTAACTCCTTTTAAATGTTCACGGGTCTTCATTATCCTCTTTTAGAAAATAAGATGTACAAAGATAATATCAAATACTTCCATATTACGACTACATGTAAATGTATTCAGCGTCATCATTATCGTCTATGGCACGGAAGCAACGTTAACTCCGACACCCTTTACGGGAACTGAAACGATTAAGAGATTCAAACACGTTTTAGATCCTTGATATATCCGATAAACTTCTGTTTGAGGAAAAAATAGACTGTTGTGTTGGACGGAGAACCTGTGTATGTTAACCATCTCTGCCATACAACTTTTTCCAGAATAGTCTTAAACCTCGTCAACGTCTTTCTAATACCAGTTTGGGTTTTCTGTACGACCTGCTGGGGAACAGTAATCTATCCATGAAGATCCTCGTGCTATTAAAACTGAAAAATGAACATCCACGTGTCTATACTATATGACCGCAATGATCGCTGTATTGATAATGTTATCTGTAACTGCACGTGCCCGGTGGGGTCGGTCGGTCCGGTATTACCGTTTGCTTTATTAACTGAACTATCCCGATATTTGCAGGCGTCTGAAGGAAACATTTAAAGCTCTTATGGAGGATGATAAATTGCCCTTATGATGATATACAAATAGTTTACGTTTTGAGTCTAATTGAGTTCTGAAAAATCCCTTTGGATTGAAGTACTGAAAACATTTAACTGAAAGCTTTTTGTGAAGGCCTGCATGCGAATGAATTGTAACTGATGACCCAATTAAAACACAACTGAACCAAACACAGGTCTGGAATTACGGAAGTAATCAGTATTGTCCGAAAAGTTACTAACAACCGATATCAGCAAATTGGACAAGCACTCTCAATTTGACCTGTGTTTCCTATTTAAGCTAAAATAGGATCTTTCTTAGAATCGAATTTTCTTCTTTTCTTAAAACAGAAAATGGTTGAATAAATATTCGTTTTGATTCAAGTACTTAATAAAGAATAAGTGGTTTCTCTCCGCTAGGAATCCCCAAAGCTCGTATACCGCTTTTATCATGATATATACAGCCAGAGACATGTTATCTATGTCTCTGATACAACGTGTAAAATTACGAGAATGGATCATCTCATCTCGGTGAAAGCATTGTTAAAGATGATCATTGGGGTCAAATCATATCGGAAGTTGTGTCTGCTCTAAAATCATTATTTTGTACACTTAACCCTTTCCCAAACAATAACGACATTTGACTACTTTGTTGCAGACGACTTAAGGAAACATTGTGGGAAAAGAAGAAATTGCTCGTAACGAGCAATTTCTCCTTTTCCCAACAAGGTTTTCTGGTCCTTCTGAAGAATATTTTTTTCAATTTTATCACATTTTGAAATGTCGTCTGCAAACTCTTTCAATTTGAGACAGTCGAAAATTTGTTGTTTGGGAAAGGATGTAATAGAGACGCAGTTATTTATAAAATGTCTTTGGTAGAAGGGAATTAACGATTTCTAATGAATTATATCAGCACGATATTTGAATCAACTAGAAATACCTCTTAACCATTACCCTTTCTCGTGTTTAGAAATGATAATCTTGTTTTTTAAAAGGTCACTTCATTTAATCGGATTTTTTCGTGAAATTCCGGTAATCATTCAAATAGCGGAGAGCATGCTGGTTACAACCCTCCGATTGGTCAACGTGATTAGTTGGTAAGGGCTGGTATTTGTTTCTTTGGTGAATCGATATGGGAGTTGAAAATATTGAGGAAGGCCGATGTCTCGGGGTATAAGTAAGTAAATATAACTTGTTTTTGTTGTTGATAATGCGTACAGAGTACAGATAAAAAGCATTTAAAACTGTAATTATATCAACTTGGATATGAATAGTTATGTTTATTTTCTCAGTTGAACATAATTTCCCGCCATTCTGGAGTGACACCAGTTAACTCATTAGACTATGTACACCTATTTTTTCTGCCGTAGTTCGAAAAGCAAATATATTAATAGTTATACACGTTGATATTTTCTTCACAGTAATATCTCGCAATGACTTCTCTGCATCGTTATTTTAACTAACGGACGATAGTAAGTGTTGAGCAATGCTCATGATTGTGAATTGTTCCTTTTACACACTAGCTAACTATTACCTCAGGGTTATAGGACTTCAACGTATAGTCAATTAGTCTTTACAGAGCATTAAATATGTGTCTTTCAAATGATGCTATTCTATGATGTGTTTTTGGTTTTGATTTAGTGTTTCAACGACTTCACCAGAAAGACAGAATGAAACGATGCATCCCTATGATTGATTTAGACGACTTCACCAGAAAGACAGAATGAAACGATGCATCCCTATGAATGATTTAGACGACTTCACCAGAAAGACAGAATGAAACGATGCATCCCTATGAATGATTTAGACGACTTCACCAGAAAGACAGAATGAAACGATGCATCCCTATGATTGATTTAGACGACTTCACCAGAAAGACAGAATGAAACGATGCATCCCTATGAATGATTTAGACGACTTCACCAGAAAGACAGAATGAAACGATGCATCCCTATGATTGATTTAGACGACTTCACCAGAAAGACAGAATGAAACGATGCATCCCTATGATTGATTTAGACGACTTCACCAGAAAGACAGAATGAAACAATGCATCCCTATGATTGATTTAGACGACTTCACCAGAAAGACAGAATGAAACGATGCATCCCTATGATTGATTTAGACGACTTCACCAGAAAGACAGAATGAAACGATGCATCCCTATGATTGATTTAGACGACTTCACCAGAAAGACAGAATGAAACAATGCATCCCTATGATTGATTTAGACGACTTCACCAGAAAGACAGAATGAAACGATGCATCCCTATGATTGATTTAGACGACTTCACCAGAAAGACAGAATGAAACGATGCATCCCTATGATTGATTTAGACGACTATGGTAAGCTAAAAGCAATTTAATTCAATATCTGATTCTCACAGGGAATCCTTTGCTTAATTTGAATTATTATTTGTCAATGATTGAGAAGAAGGCCATTATGATAAATGGAAACCTGAAGTGCTCCATAAGAGCTATTTTTCATTTTGTCAAATCTCTGTTGGTTCAGTCTTCGGTTGTATGTGCCTTTATATAATAAAAATATGTACCTTTATATAATGAATATGCTGTAGAAGTAACCAGTTGATATTTGTCTTTAATTTCAAATCCTTAAAGAATATATATTCTATCACACTTTTATATTTTATATAGAAATAATATTTTATCACGAATTAAAGACAGTGTATCATCTGTATTACAGCAGCCAGTTCACCTTTAAAACCATCCTAGTATTTCTCACCAACATCCATCAATATTCTCTGCAAGCTGCGCGCTTTAATTACCTTGGTTTGATGGTGATCAAGCCAATTGACTATATCATTGTTTCATTAAATTTCTGGTCCTTATCTTTCAAACATTTTATGCTCAGACAAACTTTACCCATAGGTTTTGTACACTGTTGATTTCTAATTTCAGACAAAGTTTTAAACGGAGGAAGCCATACAGCAATGTTACCTCATACCATACACCAACGTGAAGGTACCTATGCTATCAATATTTGTTATTACTGTATTTGACTTATCTTCCAATATGGGCAAGACAAAGTTTTATCTCAACAAACATTTAACTTTTCATCCAAATTATATTTTCTGTTGTGGAGATTTAATGTAGACAGCAGATTTAACATGTTTTGAGATACAGTGTAAATTTTCTTAAGTCATTTTCTGCAATCACATGTACCAATGAAAGCGCAAATGTGGTGTTAGGTGGTTATGTGTGATGGAGGAAATATTAGTGTGCTTGTTTTCTAGCATTTGGTGACAAACTTGATTAATATTTATTTGAAGTGTGTTTTAAAGATGTTGAACCATCTTTTGTTTAAATTGTAGCTATTTAACATATAGACATTTTCCAATCTTGAACTCTTTCCCCCTTTTACTAAACCCAGTGTGCAATGGAAATAAGCTGTGACTACAATTGTTGTTTGGTCTTTTGTATGACCCAAGAATGAGTTTACACCTCTCCACCGTTATAACATACACTTGACTTTAAATCGTACACACAATACATTACAATACCATGCACACAATACATTACTTTTGTTTTAATTTGTTTTCCAGAGGGAGACATACAGAAAGGCTAGTGTACATCACATGTAAGGTAAACCAGGAGCCCTCAGATATAGGTTTCTTAAACTTGACAACCAAACCAAAATAAGTCAGGTAATAGCAATGTTTGCTTGTAATTGATGAGTTGCAGGCTTGAATCTCTGAATCTTAAAATGAGGATTTTCCTTTAATGGCAAATATCAAATGCAGCAGATGAGAAGAACTTTTCAACTGATCAGCGATATTTCATTACCAACAATAGTATCTACAGATATGTGAAATAACTTGTGGTTCCTAAAAGCATTTGTAGATAGGCATAGTATGAGTCTTCATCAAACATCATTCAGCACAAAATACTGGTTATGTATCCAGGTAGCAGAATGGATTGTGATAAGTATACGTTGTCAAAACTTGATTCATAGAGACCCCCTGAGGCAGATGACATCACACAACCAACCATCCCATACACACAACTGTCAATGTTACATTATTACAGACCTTAGTTTGTACCAATGAGGAGAAAAATACCTGACTTCAGATTGACAATGTACACACACCTGTCTCTGTTTCATTATTACAGACCTAATTTTGTACCAATAACGAGGAAAAGACCTTACTACAGGCTGATAATGTATTCACACCTGTCTCTGTTTCATTATTACAGACCTTAGTTTGTACCAACAAGGAGGAAAAGACCTGACTACAGACTGACAATGTACACACACCTGTCTATGTTTCTTTATTACAGACCTTAGTTTGTACCAATAAGGAGAAAAAGACCTGACTACAGACTGACAATGTACACACACCTGTCTCTGTTTCATTACTACAGACCTTAGTTTGTACCAATAAGGATGAAAAGACCTGACTACAGACTGACAATGTACACACACCTGTCTCTGTTTCATTATTACAGACCTTAGTTCGTATGAATAAGGAGAAAAAGACCTGACTACAGACTGACAATGTACACACATCTGTCTCTGTTTCATTATTACAGACCTTAGTTTGTACCAATAAGGAGGAAAAAAGACCTGACTACAGACTGATAGAATGACAACAGACTGGTAAACTATTTTGACTTGGTCCAAGGGAAAGCTGCAACATTTGTATCAGTTTTTGAATAAACATCAAAAGTGATTTTCGATTGGAAATACATCAATAGACAAATTGAAGGTGATGAGTTTATCCAAGTTCACTTTTATCTTTACCTCCATGGAAGAGCATTAGTAAGGCAGGGTATGGGCATTTGGGATCCAGCTATTGTTTTCCCCCTTCTGATCCTGATTTTATAATCTTTTCAATTCAAAATTTCAAATATATTAATGTCTAGTTGTTTCATATCTATGGTGGCCATTAATACAAATATGACATGCAGAGGAAAAAATCAAACATCTTCTGCATATTCAGTGTAGTGAAAACTGACATTCTGATTCATTTGTGACCAGGAACAGGGCTTTATTTTGCAAATGGAATTTGAGCTTTCATGATGCTGTAGTTAGTTGTATTAGCAGAAATATCTTTTATCATTCCAGGAAAAGAATATTTGAATGCATTTACATCAAACATGGTGTACATCTGTTATTTAACTCTTTTTGTACACTATATTGATTTGCTAACATTCAGTTCATTGAAAGTAGGGATTTCCATTAATAATTATTTTTTATACAGGCCAGGAACGGAGACTCTACAGAATTAATGGAAATATCCTCTTTCAAGATGCTGTTGTTAGCTTAATAGGATTAACATTCAGTAATATACATGTGCATTTGCAACACAACCTTAAAGAAAATCATTCTATTATTTGTTACTTTGGAATCTTTACAATGATCTGCTAGCATGCAGTAAACTGAAAGAATGAGTTTCTCTTTGTTTTATACATGTACATATTTTTGTACCAGGAACAGGGTTTAAAGTCTATATGAAAAAACCTCAAACCTCATGATTCTGCTTTTGGAAATGTTGCCTATGTCTAATCATTACTGATTTTCTAATTCATTATAAAGCTACTAATTAGTAGTTATGATTTACAAAAGATACATTCAAAAGAACTTTGATAATGATTAAGTTTCACAAAATCAATATATTTCTAAAGATTAGTAATTGCTGCTAACACAAGCTATACTGCCGGCTTTGATTTCCATTTATCTTATAAGTGTATCCAGGAACAGGGCTTTATTCTTACAAAAGAACTTTCATCTATTATATCATTGAATCTATTGGTATCAAAATTCTTCAGCAGCCATATAATATGAACACTAGGCATAAGTGAAAAGTTGCATTTAAAGTTTGCACCTTATCAAGATTTTGTTTCCATGTATAATTGTGTCTTGGATAAATTACTTTTTTAAATTCTTTATATCCCTTTTTGCACTAACCCTTAGCCAGAAAATGCTTTGAGGTTGTCCTTAGATTTTAAGTATAATGCCTTCATAAGACAACAACAGATTGAAATTGACATACGACCTGACATCTAGACCTGACTGAATTCTGCCTCAGGAGAATATCTGATTAGTTTGGGAGGAATTCAACAACAGCATTTTTTAATTATTTGTTTTCTGATCTGAGAGTTTAATATGAAGCCTGAACAATGTGGCGGTGGAACAATTTGAACCTACAACCTGATTAATGCGGCGCTGGAATGATTCGAACCTACACATACGCTGATTAATGTGGCGCCGGAATGATTCGAACCTACACATGCGCTGATTAATGTGGCGCCGGTATGATTCGAACCTACACATACGCTGATTAATGCGGCGCTGGTATGATTCGAACCTAAACATACGCTGATTAATGCGGAGCTGGTATGATTCGAACCTACACATACGCTGATTGATGCGGAGCTGGTATGATTCGAACCTACACATACGCTGGTCAATGTGGCGCCGGAATACTTCGAACCTACAAAACTTAAAACTTGCAAACCCATTACAAAGGTTTAATGTGCCAGTTTCACCACTTACCCTCGATCCTGTAGTGCGAGAGTCTCAAACGTGCACGCGATAGGGATCATAGGGTAGAGAAAGATTTCAGACTCTTTTACTTTTTCTCTCGCACATATATTGTGTGGCTGTGGTGATTCGGTTGTGGCACTATGGACTGATAAACCTTATTTTGGTGTCACGGGACTGGCCTCCACGTATGGGTCTATAATGACCCTGGCGACACTGGAAACAGACTCGAGGACGTCATTACTGACTATCCTTGAGGCTGGCTGACAGTCCCATTATCAATCCTTATAGTGCTGGAACCAACTTCATGCTTATGCAAACAGGTTGGATCCAGGAAAGCTGCCAAGTATATTGGCGGCTGGCCTGTGATCTAACTTGTTTGCTATAATTCTAAGTACAAAATGCTGCAAAATAGTATCTTTCTTCATAAAAATTATACAGATATTTTAGGTTTTGGAAAGCAGATGACACAAACATCTATTCTTAGAAAATTACCCAGCATTCTAAGGGTAAAAGGTACTTTCTAGAATTACCATAACTCTGGATACTGACTTGAATGTGAAAAAAGGTTTTCAATGCATTTTCATCCAGACATCTGATTTGATTTCAAGCAAGCGGTTTTCATTAGTCAACTGTGATAGTTTAACCCTTTACCAAACGCCAAGTTTTAGACTTTCCCAAATTGAAAGAGTTTGCAGACAACATTTCCTAATGTTATGAAATTGAAAAATAAACTTCTGATAAGGATAAAACATTGTGGGAAAAGGAGCAATTGCTCATTAGGAGCAATTTCTCCTTTTCCCACAATGTTTTCCAGAGACGTCCGCAACAAAGTGGTTAAAATGTCTTTATTGTTTGGTAATGGGTTTAAAAATAAATGAAACACTTCCTACTAATAGGAAAAGTTTATTAAATTTCCAGATTGTATAGTTCATTGTTGAATCAAAGTCTTTAATGCACATTCATTTAGACATCTGATTTGAGTTCAAGCAAGCAGAGTTCATTAATCAACTGTGATAGTTTAAATAATAAAACACTTTCTACAAAAAGGAAGAGTTCTGGGTTTAAATCCTGGTCACAGAATGAAATCCTTGCATGCTTGAGAAAGTTCACTTTAGTTCTAGATTCTATAGGTCATTGTTTTAAGGAAAACAATTGTTTGCTTTGGAATGGTATTGGTAATAACCTTCACAAAGTTTCAATCACACTGACATAAAGATGCCATAACTGACTTTCTAAATCCGTATAGTGCTGGAACCGACTTAATGCTCATGCAAACAGGTCAGATTACAGGCCAGCTGCCAAGTAAACAGGCGGTTGGCCTGTGATCTATCCTCTTTGCTACTCTAGGTATCTTTCCTCATCAAAATTAAACAGATATTTAGGTTTTGGAAAGCAGAAGACACAAAATTCTATTTTTAGAAAATTACCCAGGATTCTAAGGATTAAGTTGACCAATAGTCCTACCTCAGGTTCTATCATTAAGAGTCAACCTCATTTTAACACATATACCAAATTCTAAAACAAAATCTCATTCTAAAACTAAATTGTCACAAATTCAAAGCCATTCCAAATCTGAAACTCTTTGAAACGGCGTAGTTTAAACTTATTTATTCAAATCAATTGTATGGAAGCTTGCAGCTCATTAAACTAACTCTCCGTGTCTCGTTTTTACAACAGTTTTGCGCAAATATGTGGACTACTCTCGGCAATTGTCACCTTACTGCTTACAAGGATCGAACCTGGAACATGAGTGATGCTCTACCACTGTACCACTGTCGCCCAAATCATCGTTCAAATGGCTTCATCAAAGCTAAGAATTTAATGTTGGAAATGGTGCTGTTTGGACAATTCAATTACAATGTTGAAATTTAGTTGTAGCAAGTTTTTTAAGAGCAATTCCTCCCTTTTACCACAATCAACTAAAGAAAAAGTCCTCAGACAACATGTCATATCCTTTGATTTAGTAATAATTTCCCAAACCTTAAATATGTGCTTAATTTTGATGAGAAAAGACACCCAGAGTAGCAAACAGGTTAGATCACAAGCCATCCGCCTATTTACTTCATTAGAGAACATGGCATATGTTTCATTGTTTTCTAAATGTTTAAAGATAAGATTTTCACATTTCATCATTCATAACTGTTCCCAGCACAATCTTCTGTGAATCTTTTAAATCACTAACAGTCCCGTGCAATTTCCTTATCAATCTGCTGACTTCTTTCACACATGAAGATAATTGATGTTGTGAGGTTATTGTTAGTTTTATTATTAGGGAAGAACCATAGGCATTCCATACATCAACCAGTAGACAGTCTCTCATGAAAAGCATAATTTTGATACAAGGATTTGAGCCCACATGGAGAAGGGATGGAGAGGGGACAAGTGATTCAAGTACTCCAACCACTAGGCTAGGAACCCATTTAGCCACCAGTTATTGTGCTCTACCTAATGGTATGAATCTGTACACTATTCTCAAACGACAAAAGGTTGGTGGAGCAAACAATGAAAATGCTCCTCTTCATATGTCTTGCAAAAAAAAGATCGTCTTTGACTTTAAAAGCATTACCTCATAATGAATATTTGTTTTCCTTGAATTTGAATATACCAACTAAAGGCAACAGCAATTAAATGAACAGAATATGAAATTTTATGTTGAAAATACATGTAGACTATCTTTCCAAACTGAATACAAGAGAGATACAGCGAGGAGGTTGGCTTGGCTTCCTCCCTTTCCATATCCCAATAATTGTCTCAAACATTCTAAGATATATCTATAGACAAATGTTTTCCCCCTCTCAACACCAACTCCCAAAAATTGTTCTCAAACATTACGTAGATCTATTTTACATTTTTTTCCCGTTTCTCTGATCATTCTATACAAATTGTACTTCGGGGTAACGACCTTCACCCCACAAACCTTACCAAGTAATGATGCTGTCTACATGCATCACTGTACTGCATTGTATCCAGAGGGTAACGTGGTTCATTCAAGCAAATGTTAGTTTGGACTATATGTGAACCCTTTTCCAAACGCCAACATTTTGACTGTCTCAAATTGAAAGAGTTTGCAGACGATATTTCAAAATTAAATGTGATAAAATTAAAAAGTAATCTTTCGATGGAGTAGAAGAAATTGTTGGAAAAGGACCGTTCCGCGGATTTTCAAATACTCGACAGTGCCTAGTTACAGTTGCTATGCTTCACAAGCTACTTCCAATATGGCGGCCTCAGTCTACGATACGGCCACCGAATCGCGTGAATTTATTCCTCACGGCATCCGTCCTTGATATATATCCCATCCTTAATGTTGCTTTAAACTGCTTGCCCCAAACTTACATTCACAAAACTAAGAAAAAAATCTTTGATGTATAAAATTAGAGTCAGTGCGAGATGCTGGAAAATACTGCGAGGGAGTGACAGCTCGTTATAGAAGTTAACACTGGGCAACGGCGTATAAGACAGTCCCTATGTACTGTTTTTGAAGGAGAGCAACATTTCATTTACTATTTGAATATTCCTCTATAAAAGTAAGATGCTCAATTTGACAAGGTTGTTGCAGCTTAACTATGGTTAGTGTGGATGACAGATTATCTAGCTGTATGTACGAATTGACCAGCTTCCTTTTTTATGCAGTATCTCATGAAATACAAGACAAATAATATACTGTTGGTTCTAGACAGACTGCTCGTGGAGGGACATTTCTAATGACTGCCCACAATATAGGGTTTAGGGAAGAAGAAAAGAAAATAATTCCACAAATAACATTCTTATCATTATTGTGTTTGTTCTTCAATATGACTAGGGACATAAAAAGAAGAAAAACAACTATTTTATGTTAAAACATCTGTTTTGTTTCAAACATGTTTAACAAAAGCACTTAAATCAGTAAGTTGTTTAATACCTGAATTTGATAAAACACAATTTGAAGCTTTATTTGGCATTGATCACTTAAATTACCCTGATTAAAGTTTATTAAAAGTGTAACTAGGTAATATATAAACATTTACCCTCAACGCTTATGAGGGAAAATATCTATTCATTTCGAAATGGTTATACATAGGCATTTTTCATAATTTGTTACAGGTATACGACTTGTAAGAAGATTGATTGCAAGATACCGACCGCCACTGACAGAACTATACTGGTAGACATATTGTAATGTTTTTTTTGTTTTGTTTTTTAAAAAAAAAAAGTGTTTGCATACATATATGTTATATACACCTATGTAACACACATTCTTTATAATTAACAGTTAAGGGGATTAGTGCTAAGTGTAGAAATTTGAAACCACGTGATGGTTCAAATATCACTAATATCAAATATCACTTAGATACATATTTTCATGGAACAGTCTTCAGGTTGAGTTGGAAAAGACAATGGTTCATTCCGAGCCCTCTGGCAAGTACGATTTGCCAAACTTGATTTAATTTAATTCAAAGTTAGAAATTGGGTCCTCTACCCTAATGAGCGGGGAAGCCTTAAATGTATATGTATACATATCTAGATTTCGGAATCAAATGTCATCATACTGTATATAATTAGTTGCTTAAAAACAGTTAAATCCTGTATTTGTCCATACACAACGACTCATTCAACAACAACATGACAACCCCCACAACAACGGTTGTGTTCTATGCAGTATATGGAGCAAACCTTCTAATTGATACAATTAAAAAGAAATGCACATATTATTTGAGCCTTTTAAGTATTAATTTTATGTGTGTAAAATAGCGTTAATAAACCATTGAGAAGCGAGGATAAATTCATTGCATATCCACTCCAGAAAAAACAGTTTCCCTTCAAGCATTTCCTTTTGTTGTTTAAATTGAGGTGCTTTGTACGGCAAAAACTCATCTGTTTTAGGTTTTGGGCTTGGAAAAGGGCAGAATGCGTATCATCTGTATCTATTCTAGATACCTACTATCTACAAGACACAAAACTACGTGACATTGATATCTTTATAACTACCGTATCATCTGTATCTATTCTAGATACCTACTATCTACAAGACACAAAACTACGTGACATTGATATCTTTATAACTACCGTATCATCTGTATCTATTCTAGATACCTACTATCTACAAGACACAAAACTACGTGACATTGATATCTTTATAACTACCGTATCATCTGTATCTATTCTAGATACCTACTATCTACAAGACACAAAACTACGTGACATTGATATCTTTATAACTACCGTATCATCTGTATCTATTCTAGATACCTACTATCTACAAGACACAAAACTACGTGACATTGATATCTTTATAACTACCGTATCATCTGTATCTATTCTAGATACCTACTATCTACAAGACACAAAACTACGTGACATTGATATCTTTATAACTACCGTATCATCTGTATCTATTCTAGATACATACTATCTACAAGACACAAAACTACGTGACATTGATATCTTTATAACTACCGTATCATCTGTATCTATTCTAGATACCTACTATCTACAAGACACAAAACTACGTGACATTGATATCTTTATAACTACCGTATCATCTGTATCTATTCTAGATACCTACTATCTACAAGACACAAAACTACGTGACATTGATATCTTTATAACTACCGTATCATCTGTATCTATTCTAGATACCTACTATCTACAAGACACAAAACTACGTGACATTGATATCTTTATAACTACTGTATCATCTGTATCTATTCTAGATACATACTATCTACAAGACACAAAACTACGTGACATTGATATCTTTATAACTACCGTATCATCTGTATCTATTCTAGATACCTACTATCTACAAGACACAAAACTACGTGACATTGATATCTTTATAACTACCGTATCATCTGTATCTATTCTAGATACCTACTATCTACAAGACACAAAACTACGTGACATTGATATCTTTATAACTACCGTATCATCTGTATCTATTCTAGATACATACTATCTACAAGACACAAAACTACGTGACATTGATATCTTTATAACTACCGTATCATCTGTATCTATTCTAGATACCTACTATCTACAAGACACAAAACTACGTGCCATTGATTCCTTTATAACTACCGTATCATCTGTATCTATTCTAGATACCTACTATCTACAAGACACAAAACTACGTGACATTGATATCTTTCTAACTACCGTATCATCTGTATCTATTCTAGATACCTACTATCTACAAGACACAAAACTACGTGCCATTGATATCTTTCTAACTACCGTATCATCTGTATCTATTCTAGATACCTACTATCTACAAGACACAAAACTACGTGCCATTGATATCTTTCTAACTACCGTATCATCTGTATCTATTCTAGATACCTACTATCTACAAGATACAAAACTACGTGCCATTGATTCCTTTCTAACTACCGTATCATCTGTATCTATTCTAGATACCTACTATCTACAAGACACAAAACTACGTGCCATTGATTCCTTTCTAACTACCTTTTCAATCCGTCGCTAAAGAACCGCTTGTGAGCAACATAATATAAAGCAGTGAATGTAAAGTTTTATTCTGATTGGTCAAAAATTCAGCATTTGGAACGGTCCATTGCTCATTACGAGCAATTTCTCCTTTTCCCACCGTGTTTTCCCGAGTCTTCTGTAACAATGTGGTAAAATGTTGTTATTGTTTGGTAATTGGTTTAACCAAAAATTCATTCATCTTCTTGTAATATACATGTATGGAAAGTCACAAGGTGTCAATGTGATGGTAAATGCTAAATGGATTTTATTTATAAAAATTACAAATTACAAAACCGACAATTATTAAAAGTCAACTCCTTTGAATTTGAAAACAGGGTAAAATACCTGTCCTTTTTATTTGCTATGTTTATAGAAGGTATTACTAGCATTAATCATTCATATAAATATATACTCCTTATTAGAGAAAGCTATTCCATTTCAAATAAATTCAACACAGAACTTAATTTATCTTAATTAAAACAATTGTCACTGACACTTCGATGGCACTTCGACATTGAGAAGACACCATTGTGACATGTCATTTCAGATTCAAGAACATTTTCAACTCAATCTTTATTTCAAAACTTCGGCTATGGTTGCTTTCAAATTTGAAAACAATTGTTTTAACCCTCTCCCAAACAAAAACGACATTTGACGACTTTGTTGCAGACGACTTTAGAAAACATTGTGGGAAAAGGAGAAATTGATCGTAACTGTGATTTTTGTTTCGTATCTACTGTGATTTTCAAGTCAAAGATTTTCAGATTGGATAAATCGTTGGTGCCAAACTCAATCAGGAAATCTGTCATTTATATAGCCTTTAACCCTTATAGTGCTGAGACCGACTTCATGCTTATGGAAACAGTTTAGTTCCAGACCAGCTGCTAAGTAAATTGGCGGCTGGCCTGTGATCTGACCTGTTTTCTAATCTGAGTATCTTTCCTCAACAAAATTTAACAGATATTTAAGGTTTGGGAAAGCAGGTGACAGAAGAATTTATTTTTAGAAAATTACTCAGCATTCTAGCGATCAAACAACCATGTTAGAGCCAGCTAATTCAGGAAATCTGTCATTCAATGAGTACAATTTTAGGCTGTGATATTGTTTATAGCCTATAAACAGTCACGTTGGTAATGGAGTCAGGGTGTTCTGTGTGAAAATCTCCAATCCTTCAGTTATTGTCTGGGTCTGCATCAACAAAGGTTAGCATCATGGCAAACACTTCTTCATCTTTCTCCTGTAAGGTACATGAACAACTCCATAAATATCTACATCCATTAAGGTACATGAACAACTCCATAAATATCTACATCCATTAAGGTACATGAACAACTCCATAAATATCTATATCTACATCCATTAAGGTACATGAACAACTCCATAAATATCTACATCCATTAAGGTACATGAACAACTCCATGAATATCTACATCCATTAAGGTACATGAACAACTCCATAAATATCTACATCCATTAAGGTACATGAACAACTCCATAAATATCTACATCCATTAAGGTACATGAACAACTCCATAAATATATACATCCATTAAGGTACATGAACAACTCCATAAATATCTACATCCATTAAGGTACATGAACAACTCCATAAATACCTATATCCATTAAGGTACATGAACAACTCCATAAATATCTACATCCATTAAGGTACATGAACAACTCCATAAATATCTACATCCATTAAGGTACATGAGCAACTCCATAAATATCTACATCCATTAAGGTACATGAACAACTCCTTAAATATCTACATCCATTAAGGTACATGAACAACTCCATAAATATCTACATCCATTAAGGTACATGAACATCAGATGACTAATAAAATAACCCAGTGGTTCTAATCAGCTAGACCCAGCTTTAATTGGCTGTTAAGCTTGTGATTGCAGCCCATCAATTTGTTTGATTGGTGTTTATCGCCATATCGACAATTTTCAATTTTGTTACGGCTTTACTGGATCCACCAGTACTAGGCAAGGGTTCTGAAATGACTTGCCAAAGGTGTCTCACACTAAACCAGAGGTGTCAGTGGGGCTCAAACACGGGACCCCCGAGATCTTCGTCGACCAACTTAAGCACTGGTCCACGCAGGTCTCCCAGTCCATTCATAATAAGTAGTGTATTTCAGTATAACTTACATACTATTGATCAAGAGGGGAGTCAAATAAAACAACCCATTTTAGACTGTACCATGAAATTGCAAAGAATTGCAGCTATTGTATAAACTCTAAATACTAAGCAGAACTTTTCCAGTAAGCATTGCATTTCTATGTTTAATTTTTTATTAAATCTA
Organism: Cerastoderma edule; assembly: GCA_947846245.1. Classification (NCBI taxonomy): domain Eukaryota; kingdom Metazoa; phylum Mollusca; class Bivalvia; order Cardiida; family Cardiidae; genus Cerastoderma; species Cerastoderma edule. The sequence goes on along the minus strand of OX401422.1, from coordinate 20,724,940 downwards.
ATAAGGAAACGGTCTTTTCTGCATTTTGTATCATAGTTTTCTGTATCAAATCTAAAAAAAAGGTATGAAGGTAATGCCACAAGTGTTTATCAATAGCTAGGATCACAATATAGAAGAGCTTTGTGTATCATCATGATGCATCACCCCTTTATAAAGTCTGGAGGACTGTTATCCGTCATATTTGATACCTAAACTCGGCAGAAAGGCTAAAAAACCTGTAAATCCCGTTCCATGCCTGGTCTTCTTGTCATAGATTCTACTGGCACATGCGCGGGTCGGGTAACATATTGCCTCAGAATCCAGTGTTTATCTCAAAGTTCTGTTTCGTACCACAGCAATACATTCTAAATTAATTAAAACTTTTGAGTCGTTTTAAAATATATGCCATCATAAACAATTTCTTTATCAAAAATGTCTTGAATAAAAGCACATTTTATAATGTTATGCTTCAATCATTTTAGTAAGTTCCAGTACTTAAGGGTTGAAGATGGCAAACTTGGTCACCTTACCACGAAAACAGGCACCACTTCAGGTGAGAAAAAAATCCAAATCTTAAGCCATACTAGCGCTGATTTACACTAAATTGTGGAAGTTCTAGAATAATTGACAATTAGCTTAAAAGTACTTTAAATTCCCTTTTATGGAGGAACTGAGACATTAACAAGTTCTCACTTTGGCTTATAAGAGTGAATATGATAATGTTTGTTTACAATTAGCAAAAAAAAACAAGGTCATCAAATAAACGTCAGGAACCAATGAAATCTAAATAATTCCCTGTTTTCAATATCCACATTGTTGGAATGACAGTATGTTTATGTGTATCACATGGATTCTCTTACCAGGTGACTGCCATTCGTTTATCCATGCACACAACACTATTTTAGACGCATCTTGAATATAAACAATGAGGTGAAATAGTTGGGAACACAATATGTGAAACTAGCTCTTTGAAACATAGATTACAGATAGTGCAGGCATTATATTGTCATGGTCGTGTAGTGTTTGGCTGTGTTTAATGTACACTATATTGTAGTGGGATACGTCATTGGAAGCGTCTCAGAGAGACAATTCAAATGATGTGTAACTTTGCAATATTACTTATCTAAATATTGAAATAAAAGGGCATACTATTTTGAACTCATGCAAATTTTAAACATAAAATGTTTCGTAAAACACTATCCAGGACCCTATATAATTCCTCTCCTAACCCTTTATTTTGATCCCTCTTGAGCCAATTTTTATAAACATCCATAAAATAAGATTCAACATTTTGTTTAATAAAGTGCTTCATCAACAGATCTCACACTTATCGTACCTCTTCATTGGACCTATGCATAAATCATGATTTTCCTGAATAACATATCCGACTCATTAGGAAGACATAAAGTCCAACTTTATGGGAAGATATGTACATATGATTTATTTGATGTTCATTGAATTTAATCAGCAGTTTGTAAGACAATACAAGAATTTAGCGTAAGACTATAGTAAGTGCTTAACAAACATGGAGCACTTACTATAGTCTTGCACTGAACCCTAAAATAGCAAGATTTCATAAACAAAACATTTCATACACTGTAATAGTTAAGACCATTCTAGTGAATACAGGTAGAACAAAATTTAACATGATCATGTTCATTGAAAGAGTCACAAAATGTCATTTGTATAGCCATCTTTACAGGATGAATCACTTGTATAGCCATCTTTACAGGATAAATCACTTGTATAGCCATCTTTACAGGATATATCACTTGTATAGCCATCTTTACAGGATATATCACTTGTATAGCCATCTTTACAGGATATATAACTTGTATAGCCATCTTTACAGGATAAATCACTTGTATAGCCATCTTTACAGCATAAATCACTTGTATAGCCATCTTTACAGGATAAATCACTTGTATAACCATCTTAACAGGATAAATCACGTGTATAGCCATCTTTACAGGATAAATCACTTGTATAGCCATCTTTACAGGATAAATCACTTGTATAGCCATCTTTACAGGATAAATCACTTGTATAGCCATCTTTACAGGATAAATCACTTGTATAGCCATCTTTACAGGATAAATCACTTGTATAGCCATATTTACAGGATATATAACTTGTATAGCCATCTTTACAGGATAAATCACTTGTATAGCCATCTTTACAGGATAAATCACTTGTATAACCATCTTAACAGGATAAATCACGTGTATGGCCATCTTTACAGGATAAATCACTTGTATAGCCATCTTTACAGGATAAATCACTTGTATAGCCATCTTTACAGGATATATAACTTGTATAGCCATCTTTACAGGATAAATCACTTGTATAGCCATCTTTACAGGATAAATCAGTTTAATTCCCATCCAATTTCAATTTGTACAAACTGGTCAAAGGGGTTATACAGGTTCATTTTTACAGAGTTGGTTACATAAATCAAATCCTTTTCCTCTTACAAATGCTTTTCATTTCAACCTGTGGCAATTGCTTATGCAGAAAAGATTCTCCTTAATTCTAAAAAAACTTCATCCAATATAAAGACAATCTTTAACTGTCCATGTTTTCTATTTGTTGTCTGATGTTGCTTTCAATGTGGACCAGTCATAAAATGGGGGAATGGATAAACAGTCTTTTGTGCCTTGCAGCAGACAACTTTAAAAAAGCATTACGGCAAAAAGGAGAAATTGCTTGTCACAAGCAATTTCTCCTTTTGCCAAAAAGCTTTTTTAAACTATTCACATATATCACAACCGCAGAACTGGAAGAGTTTTCACATGTTTACAAATCTTTTCTAAAGGCATCTGCTCAAAATAAACAAATATATCTTCTGCAGGTGGTAAAGAGTTAACAAGAGGCCTGCTTTACATGACAGTGGGACCTATTTATTCTTTATCCGTCTTTTCCGTGTTTGGATTGGGGCCGTCTTCAAGATCAAGAACTGTGGAAAGGGCACCCTCAAGCGTCCGCTGTACAGCTATATTCTGAAACATACACAGGGATATAGGAATAAATCAAAACCTTTATGAGCATACAGTCAATAATGTTTTAAACCTTATAGTGCTCGAACCTTCTTCATCCTTATGCAAACAGGTTTGATCACAGGCCAGCCGCCATGTAAATTGGCAGCTGGCCTGTGATTTAACCTGTTTACTACTCTGAGTATCTTTTCTCATCAAAATTAAGTAGATATTTAAGGTTTTGGAAAGCAGACAACTCAAAAATATTATTTTAGAAAATTACCCAGCATTCTAAGGGTTAAGCAACCATTCTTATCTTAAACAATGAGTGAACAGTTGATTTGTCTGAGGCTATCTTAATACAGAGTGCAAGTCATTCAGAAAGCTCCTATGGTAGCTGAAAGTTGTCTTATATACCAGAATTATGTCTTCTTTTTCCATTGTTGCTTAAAACAAGACTGACTTCATGGTGGGTAGTCTTCATAATTTTCTGGCCGAGATTAATAATGAGAAGTGATAAAATTCAATATGCATTAGCAGCAGAAATATTCTTCTTTAATGGACATCTGGTGAAAGTAAATGCATGAGTGAGATATGCTTAAAAAGCATATTTTGTGCCCATTTTTTTTTGCTCATGGTCTAATGTATTGTATCATATTAACCCTTACAGTGCTGGAACCGTCTTTATGGTAATGCAAAAAGATTAGTTCCAGGCCAGCCGCCAAGTAAATTAGCTGCTGGCCTTTGATTTTATTGCCACTGCTTTTGATCGGAGTAATATTTACATCATTTCATAAGGACTAGTAGCTATTATATAGTGCAGAACCTGGTTCAACGCAATACTATAGTAAATACTTCATGTAATTGAAGGAATTACTTTAGTCTTGCATTGAACCAAAGACATGTCATAAAGACCTAACTTTTAATTCTAAGAAGTTGACCATATCTTTCAAATCAGCCATCGTTACAGATCCAGATAAGAAAAAGGCCTGCATGACATATAGGCTAGTGTCATGAGTTTGAAACTGCAAACCCCCATCTTGGATTCCAAACACAGTACAGACAGATTAACAGAATGCAGCAGATTACTCTTAGTTAGTTAACTCTTTACCACCTGCAGACGACATTTTTTTTACTTGAAGCAAACGACTTTAGAAATGTTTTGTAAACATGTGAAAAATCTTTCACTTCTGCTGTTGTGGTATGTGAATACATGTAGATTGAAAAAGTATAGTGGCAAAAGGAGTAATTGCTTATTACAAGCAATTCCTCCTTTTGTCACAATGCTTTTTGAAAAATGTCTGCTGCAAGACACAAAAATATGGCGTAAAGTGGTAATGTTATAAGGGGACTTCATCCATCAACGATAAAGCAGGCATTGCAAAATCACTGAAAAACTGTTGATGTGATGTAAAATACCAGCAAAACAAAGTATATATCACATCCCAAATAATTATTTTCCCAACAAATACTATCCAGTGAATATTTGTCAGATTTTTCAAAACAAATCATTTGATAACATACAGTGTCTTACAAAAACATTGATTTACCGATTAAGATTTGAAATCAGCATTCAAATAAGCAGCGAAAGCCCCAAAATATGAAATCCCTCGTACTGCTCTTGAAGCAGTATCAAGGTATCTCAGAGTTATATTTTGGTCAGATGCTGATCATGTTGTTTGGCGTTTTCCCTTCACCATGCTTTTCAAGAGTGCTGATTTGGTGATTAGTGCTGTTACCATCTTCATACTTATACAAACAGGTTCAATCCAGGCCAGTCACCTAGTAAGTTTTGCCTGTGTTCTAACCTGTTTGCCACTCTGAGTATCTTTCCTCATCAAAATTAAACCTAGTATGTAAGGTATTGGAAAGCAGCCGACCTGTTTGGTAATGTGTTAAGTAGATTACAGAAAACTGACTTGCCTGTGGAGTCACATTACCAAGCTGGGATATATGGAAGATTGACCTGTTTGGTAATGTGTTAAGTAGATTACAGAAAACTGACTTGCCTGTGGAGTCACATTACCAAGCTGGGATATATGGAAGATTGACCTGTTTGGTAATGTGTTAAGTAGATTACAGAAAACTGACTTGCCCGTGGAATCACATTACCAAGCTGGGATATATGGAAGATTGACATTGCCACCCATGCTTCTCTTGAAAATTCAGAAGAAGAAAAAAATGAAGATGAAGAAATAAAAAGGGAAACAATGTATTTTTTGTATCTTTAATCTCTATAAACAACTCCATTAATACTCCTTGGTTGACTTGATGTATGCCTGCATCACAAAGTTCCGAAAACATGTACACAATTATTGTAATACATGTACTGCAATATCTATTGGTTCATAATGGTACAATGTATATGTGCACATTGGTTATCTATTGGTTCATAATGGTGTAATGTATACGATCACATTGGTTATCTATTGTTCATAATGGTGTAATGTATACGATCACATTGGACATCTACTTTTTCATAATGATGTATTGTATAAGATCACATTGGTTATCTATTTGTTCATAATGATTTAATGTATACGATCACATTGGATATCTATTTGCTCATAATGGTGTATTGTATACGATCACATTGGATATCTATTTGCTCATAATGATTTACTGTATACGATCACGTTGGATTTCTTTTTGTTCATAATGTTGTAATTCATACGATCACATTGGATATCTATTTGATCATAATGGTGTAATGTTTACAATCACATTGGATACCTATTTGTTCAAAATGGAGTCATTTATACAATCACATTGGATATCTATTTGATTATAATGGTGTAATGTTTACAATCACATTGGATACCTATTTGTTCAAAATGGAGTCATTTATACAATCACATTGGATATTTATTTGCTCATAATGGTGTATTGTATACGATCACATTGGTTATCTATTTGTTCATAATGATTTACTGTATACGATCACGTTGGATTTCTTTTTGTTCATAATGTTGTAATTCATACGATCACATTGGATATCTATTTGATCATAATGGTGTAATGTTTACAGTCACATTGGATACCTATTTGTTCAAAATGGAGTCATTTATACAATCACATTGGATATCTATTTGATTATAATGGTGTAATGTTTACAATCACATTGGATACCTATTTGTTCAAAATGGAGTCAATTATACAATCACATTGGATATCTATTTGTTCAAAATGGAGTCATTTATACAATCACATTGGATACCTATTTGTTCAAAATGGAGTCATTTATACAATCACATTGGATACCTATTTGTTCAAAATGGAGTCATTTATACAATCACATTTGATATCTATTTGATCATAATGGTGTAATGTATACAATCACATTGGATATTTATTTGATCTTAATGGTGTAATATATACAATCACATTTGATATCTATTTGGTCATAAAGGTGTAATGTATACGATCACACTGAATACCTATTATTTCATAATGATTTATAGTAATTAAATTATCACAGTGGATATATTTTATTGCAAAACGTTTGAATGATATATGATCACATGGTTACCTTTTATTTCAAAATGTTTAAATTTGTACTGACTTGATGATAAACTGTATATAGTTTAAGTCAATAAAGAATCTTGAATCTTGAATCATATCTCTGTTAAAAAATAGTTGGCCGCACTGGTTTTAAACTGATTAATCGTATCAGCAAACTATTTACATACTATTGTCTTTCCTTTGCCCACCTCCTAACACATTACCGAACAATAGCTTCATTTGACCAGCTTGTTGCAGAAGACTCTGGAAAACATTCTGGGAACAGGAGAAATTGCTCTTATTGAGCAATTCCTCATGTTCCCACAATGTTTTCTGCCCAATCATAACATTCATTATTCAATTTCATCACATTTTGAATTGTCGTCTGCAAACTCTTTCAATTTGGGACAGTCGAACATTTGGCATTCGATAAAGGATTATGTGTATATCTTAACAATCAAAAATGACATATTGCTTGTTCAGCAATTTATCCATTTGTCACAATGTTTTCTACCATATTTCTTCTTGTTTCACAATGGTTTCATCACAACCATCACAAAGTAAATATTAAGTTGGAATAATGTTGCAAATGATATAAGAAAATCTCTAACCTATTCATGAACAAGTTACAACATGTGTGAGTCCAACTTGATGCGAAATCAAACTTCCTAGACAATATGGTTGCCACTAAAATTTTCTCATCTTGTGAGATCCAATCACGAACGAGCAGTTTCTCCTTTCCCCACGATGTGTTTTGCCCTACCAAAAATCTGCTTTTTCAATTACATCACATTTTTAAATGTTACCTGCAAACCCTCTCAATGTGGGACAGTTGAAAATTTGGCGTTTGGTAAAGGGTTTACTAAAATATTAAAGTATTGGAACAAGGTACACATACTGTATAACCATGCCCGCATCCCCAACAATGCTCTACTTTCACACATCCGCTGTAAATATCTTTAAATAGATTGTGACGAAAAGGACAAGTCGCTCATTATATGCAATTTATCCATTTGATACATTGCTTTCCACATGGTATTGACAAGAAAATAAAGTTTACCCATGCATTTTATTTATAGGCTGCTGCTATGTCAAAATAAAAGTAAGGGATTTAAAATGTTATGCTTGCAATAAAATAAGTCCTAGGAATACATATAATCAACCCTTATGACTGTTCTTACAAAATGATAAACATTGGATGTGCCATTACTCTATCGTTCTTGTTCACAAATGATTACTGTTAGAATTGCAAACACTATCATTTATAGTTATTTCTCTGGTCAACATTCAAGATAGATATAAAGTAATAACATTAGTATATCTCTGGTCAACATTCAAGATAGATATAAAGTAATAACATTAGTATATCTCTGGTCAACATTCAAGATAGATATAAAGTAATAACATTAGTATATCTCTGGTCAACATTCAAGATAGATATAAAGTAATAACATTAGTATATCTCTGGTCAACATTCAAGATAGATATAAAGTAATAACATTAGTATATCTCTGGTCAACATTCAAGATAGATATAAAGTAATAACATTAGTATATCTCTGGTCAACATTCAAGATAGATATAAAGTAATAACATTAGTATATCTCTGGTCAACATTCAAGATAGATATAAAGTAATAACATTAGTATATCTCTGGTCAACATTCAAGATAGATATAAAGTAATAACATTAGTATATCTCTGGTCAACATTCAAGATAGATATAAAGTAATAACATTAGTATATCTCTGGTCAACATTCAAGATAGATATAAAGTAATAACATTAGTATATCTCTGGTCAACATTCAAGATAGATATAAAGTAATAACATTAGTATATCTCTGGTCAACATTCAAGATAGATATAAAGTAATAACATTAGTATATCTCTGGTCAACATTCAAGATAGATATAAAGTAATAACATTAGTATATCTCTGGTCAACATTCAAGATAGATATAAAGTAATAACATTAGTATATCTCTGGTCAACATTCAAGATAGATATAAAGTAATAACATTAGTATATCTCTGGTCAACATTCAAGATAGATATAAAGTAATAACATTAGTATATCTCTGGTCAACATTCAAGATAGATATAAAGTAATAACATTAGTATATCTCTGGTCAACATTCAAGATAGATATAAAGTAATAACATTAGTATATCTCTGGTCAACATTCAAGATAGATATAAAGTAATAACATTAGTATAATCACTTTCCTGAGATTCATATGAGCTAGGGTAAGGCTCGGATGTGTCTTGTCAAGACAGTCTCACTTAACCCTTTACCAAACACCATATCTTCACCTGTCCCAAATTGAAAGAGTTGGCAGAAGACATTTCAAAATGCGATGAAATTGAAAAATAGTCTACTGATAGGGCAGAAACTTTTGTGGGAAAAGGAGAAATTGCTCGTTAAGAGCAATTTTTCCTTTTCTTACAAAATTTTCTTGAGTCGTCTGCAACAAACTGGTCAAATGTTGTTATTGTTTGGTAATGGGTTAACCAGTGGTGTGGATTGAGACTTAACCCGGGACCTCCAGGTTACAAAACCTCTTGAAGACCGAGCCATGCAGGACCCTCAAGTTTAAACAAAAACAGGTTGACAAAAAATATTATTTTGTCATAAAGGTTGCAGAAAGTCTCTTCGAATAATAAAATATAAAGTTAGTCCATCAAAAAAGAATAGGACGTCTTGATATAGATGAGCTAACTTGAAGCAAATTTGATTGAAGTAAATAATATTGATGTTAGGCATTATTCTCTACAATAATAAGTTACATTTCTCTCATCAAAACTATTAGGTTTAGTAGATTGCATTAAAATGCCTCATTAAAATGACAAAAGTATCAATTACAAAAGTATGGTACCCAAATGATTCAAGGTCATTTAAAATCATTGTGGCAAAAGGAGAATTTGTTCAGCATGAACAAATTCTCCTTTTAGCACAATGTTTTCAAACATTTTCTTCTGCATAGACATGAAATAACATTATGTATTACGAAAAGAGCTTAGTGACTGTTGAACGTGATGGGAGATTGCACAATGAAAGCAGTTAACCCTTTACCAACTGTTAAATTTTCAACTGACCCAGATCGAAAGTTTGCAGATGACATTTCAAAATGTGATGAAATTGAAAAATAAACATCTGATAGGACAGAAATCATTATGGGAAAAGGAGAAATTTCACTGTCAGCTAAGTTTGATTATATTACAGTTACAGCTGACTTAACCAATATTTCTTATGATAACTTATCAGTCAGGTTAGGACCAAGACATATGCCAGGCACAAAGGAACCTATAAAAGGCTAAGTAGTTTAAACAAGCTTTCATCTGAACCTGACCACGGGTCACCCTATCTGAAATTTGATATTTGTTTGTACGGGGTTTAATACAATATTATTTCAGTTCGCTACTGCTTTCCTGGATCTCACCAGTGATAGGCAGAGCCTTGTGGCATCTTTCCCAAGGAAACTCTCATTCCAATTACCATATTGGTTATCAACTGAACCAGGAACCGCTGTGTAACAAGTCCTACATATTGGGACTAATCATAGTACATGAGCATTACCTGTTGACATTTACATGAATGGTTTAAGTTGACAAGCTACTTCAACGACTGGGTATTAAGTATAGGTTATTCCATAGCCAGTTAGATTCTATTAACCCTTCGAAATGCTGGGTGGTTTCCCAAAATTAGATATTTGTGTTGTCTGCTTTCCAAAACCTTGAATATCTGCTCAATTTTGATGATGAAAATTACTCATAGTAGCAGACAGGTTAGATCACAGGCCAGCCGCCAATTTACTTGGTGGCTGGCTTGGATCTAACCTGTTTGCATAAGCATGAAGTTGGTTCCAGCACAATAAAGGTCAATCAAGTTATAGGACCTGCATGGAGTACCATTTGTAGAACCAAATTTTAAGATTTGAAATTACTTTGATTGGCTTATTATCTCACAGAATTTTGTAATTTGTTTAAGTCTCAAGCGACAATATTAATAAAGCATGAAAATGTCATTTCACATGCAACAATTTGAAGAAATAATAGTAACAACAAGAGCTGTCTCTCAAGACAGCATGCTCGAGTTGACAATTCGATAATGTCAGAGGGGGAAAAAGGTCAGTCAAATATTATTGTTTCTAAAATTTGAGGATGCAGGCAAACTTTAATCAAGATTTTCTTCTAAGAAAAGAAACTGATATAATTTGCTAAAGTCAATAGCAGAATTATTGCACTTGGTCAGTTG
>OX401422.1:20346103-20713734 GCA_947846245.1 Cerastoderma edule | reverse complement strand
TATCTTTTACAATCGCTGCCACATTGAACACGACAAATAAAGTGTATCTTTATTATGGAATTGTCATGACGTCAGACACCCCATTGATTCTTCTCCTTAAAAGAAATGATGCCACCACACTGCTTGTCTTGCTCGTTCATTTCTAGAAACACAAACAGAGAATATTGCCAGGCAATTCTCACAATAGATTCGGTAATCTAGCATTCGGAAGATCATATGAATTAAGAAAGGTATGCATAAATTATCAATTGTTTACGAACATATTTATGGACGAACACACTAAATACTATCAAGTATTCCATTCTTACTTTGTATCTCGATTAGTAAGTATAAGAATAGACATGTTGCGATAGTGGGCATTATCAAGGAATGTCTACACATATAAATAAGATCGTTGTTTTATTAAACGAATAAGAGATCCTTTAACGAAATGAATGAGTATCAAAATGGTATTGACCTGTCAACAAACATAATCAGAATAGTTAGAGATAACTTCTTAGCAATGATCATGCACAAGCCTCGGTAGCGTAGTGGTTCACGCTACCGTCTCTCACGCTGGCGCTCCAAGTTCGAACCCCGTGAAGGACGATTCCTTTTCAAAACTATAGTTTTGTTGTTTAAATATTTCTTTTTAATCATTACTGCTCAGCCAAGCAATGATTTTTAAAATAATTGCATGAATAACCTTTTATAATTGCTGCCACATTGAACACGACAATTATAGTGTATCTTTATTATGAAATAGTCATGACGTCAGACACCCCATTGATTCTTCTCCTTAAAAGAAATGATGCCACCACACTGCTTGTCTTGCTCGTTCATTTCTAGAAACACAAACGGAGAATATTACAAGGCAATTCTCATAATAGATTCGGTAATCTAGCATTCGGAATATCATATAAATTAAGAATGGCATGCATAAATTATCAATTGTTAACGAACATATTTATGGACGAACACACTAAATACTATCAAGTATTCCATTCTTACTTTGTATCTCGATTAGTAAGTATAAGAATAGACGTGTTGCGATAGTGGGCATTATCAAGGAAAGTCTACACATATAAATAAGATCGTTGTTTAATTAAACGAATAAGAGATCCTTTAACGAAATGAATGAGTATCAAAATGATATTGACCTGTCAACAAACATAATCAGAATAGTTAAAGATAACTTCTTAACTATGATCATGCACAAGCCTCTGTAGCGTAGTGGTTCACGCTACCGTCTCTCACGCTGGCGCTCCAAGTTCGAATCCCGTGAAGGACGATTCTTTTGCAAAACTATAGTTTTGTTGTTTAAATATTTCTTTTTAATCATAACTGCTCAGCCAAGCAATTATTTATCAAATACCTGGACGAATTATCTTTTACAATCACTGCCACATTGAACACGACAATTATAGTGTATCTTTATTATGGAATAGTCATGACGTCAGACACCCCATTGATTCTTCTCCTTAAAAAAAATGATGCCACCACACTGTTTGTCTTGCTCGTTCATTTCTAGAAACACAAACAGAGAATATTGCCAGGCAATTCTCATAATAGATTCGGTAATCTAGCATTCGGAAGATCATATGAATTATGAAAGGCATGCATAAATTATCAATTGTTTACGGACATATTTATGGACGAACACACTAAATACTTTCACGTACATATATCATTCTTACTTTGTATCTCGATAAGTAAGTATAAGAATAGACATGTTGCAAAAGTGGGCATTATCAAGGAAAGTCCACACATATAAATAAGATCGTTCTTTAATCAAACGAATAAGAGATCCTTTAACGAAATGGATGAGTATCAAAATGGTATTGACCTGTCAACAAACATAATCAGAATAGTTAAAGATATCTTCTTAGATATAATCATGCACAGGCCTCGATAGCGTAGTGGTTCACGCTACCGTCTCTCACGCTGGCGCTCCAAGTTCGAATCCCGTGAATGACGATTCTTTTTCAAAACTATAGTTTTGTTGTTTAAATATTTCTTTTTAATCATTACTGCTCAGCCAAGCAATGATTTTTAAAATACTTGCACGAATAAGCTTTTATAATTGCTGCCACATTGAACACGACAAATATAGTGTATCTTTATTATGGAATAGTCATGACGTCAGACACCCCATTGATTTTTTTTTCCTTAAAAGAAATGATGCCACCACACTGCTTGTCTTGCTCGTTCATTTCTAGAAACACAAACGGAGAATATTGCAAGGCAATTCTCATAATTGATTCGGTAATATAGCATTCGGAATATCATATGAATTAAGAAAGGCATGCATAAATTACCAATTGTTTACGAACATATTTATGGACGAACACACTAAATACTATCAAGTATTCCATTCTTACTTTGTATCTCGATTAGTAAGTATAAGAATAGACATGTTGCGATATTGGGCATTATCAAGGAAAGTCTACACATATAAATAAGATCGTTGTTTAATTAAACGAATAAGAGATCCTTTAACGAAATGAATGAGTATCAAAATGGTATTGACCTGTCAACAAACATAATCAGAATAGTTAAAAAAATCTTTTTAGATATAATCATGCACAAGCCTCGATAGCGTAGTGGTTCACGCTACCGTCTCTCACGCTGGCGCTCCAAGTTCGAATCCCGTGAAGGACGATTCTTTTTAAAAACTATAGTTTTGTTGTTTAATTATTTCTTTTTAATCATTACTTCTCAGCCAAGCAATAATTTTTAAAATACTTGCACGAATTATCTTTTACAATCGCTGCCACATTGAACACGACAATTATAGTGTATCTTTATTATGGAATAGTCATGACATCAGACACCCCATTGATTTTTCTCCTTAAAAAAAATGATGCCACCACACTGCTTGTCTTGGTCGTTCATTTCTAGAAACACAAACAGAGAATATTGCCAGGCAATTCTCATAATCGATTCGGTAATCTAGCATTCGGAAGATCATATGAATTAAGAAAGGCATGCATAAATTATCAATTGTTTACGAACATATTTATGGACGAACACACTAAATACTTTCACGTACATATATCATTCTTGCTTTGTATCTCGATAAGTAAGTATAAGAATAGACATGTTGCAAAAGTGGGCATTATCAAGGAAAGTCCACACATATAAATAAGATCGTTCTTTAATCAAACGAATAAGAGATCCTTTAACGAAATGGATGAGTATCAAAATGGTATTGACCTGTCAACAAACATAATCAGAATAGTTAAATATATCTTCTTAGATATAATCATGCACAAGCCTCGATAGCGTAGTGGTTCACGCTACCGTCTATCACGCTGGCGCTCCAAGTTCGAATCCCGTGAAGGACGATTCTTTTTCAAAACTATAGTTTTGTTGTTTAAATATTTCTTTTTAATCATTACTGCTCAGCCAAGCAATGATTTTTTAAAATACTTGCACGAATAACCTTTTATAATTGCTGCCATATTGAACACGACAATTATAGTGTATCTTTATTATGGAATAGTCATGACGTCAGACACCCCATTGATTTTTCTCCTTAAAAGAAATGATGCCACTACACTGCTTGTCTTGCTCGTTCATTTCTAGAAACACAAACAGAGAATATTGCCATGCAATTCTCATAATAGATTCGGTAATCTAGCATTCGGAAGATCATATGAATTAAGAAAGGCATGCATAAATTATCAATTGTTTACGAACATATTTATGGACGAACACACTAAATACTTTCACGTACATATATCATTCTTACTTTATACCTCGATAAGTAAGTATATTAGTCATTACGTTGGGTGATATTAAGTATTATCAAGGAAAAGTCTACATTATTATAAATAAGACGTATTGTTTAATTAAACGAATAAGAGATCCTTAACGAAATGAATGAGTATCAAAATGGTATTGACATGTCAACAAACATAATCAGAATAGTTAAAGATAACTTCTTAGCTATGATCATGCACAAACCTCGGTAGCGTAGTGGTTCACGCTACCGTCTCTCACGCTGGCGCTCCAAGTTCGAATCCCGTGAAGGACGATTCTTTTTCAAAACTATAGTTTTGTTGTTTAAAATATTTCTTTTAATCATAACTGCTCAGCCAAGCAATGATTTATCAAATACTTGGACGAATTATCTTTTACAATCGCTGCCACATTGAACACGACAATTATAGTGTATCTTTATTATGGAACAGTCATGACGTCAGACACCCCATTGATTCTTCTCCTTAAAAGAAATGATGCCACCACACTGCTTGTCTTGCTCGTTCGTTTCTAGAAACACAAACAGAAAATATTGCCAGGCAATTCTCATAATAGATTCGGTAATCTAGCATTCGGAAGATTATATGAATTAAGAAAGGCATGCATAAATTATCAATTGTTTACGAACATATTTATGGACGAACACACTAAATACTTTCACGTACATATATCATTCTTACTTTGTATCTCGATAAGTAAGTATAAGAATAGACATGTTGCAAAAGTGGGCATTATCAAGGAAAGTCCACACATATAAATAAGATTGTTCTTTAATCAAGCGAATAAGAGATCCTTTAACGAAATGGATGAGTATCAAAATGGTATTGACCTGTCAACAAACATAATCAGAATAGTTAAATATATCTTCTTAGATATAATCATGCACAAGCCTCGATAGCGTAGTGGTTCACGCTACCGTCTCTCACGCTGGCGCTCCAAGTTCGAATCCCGTGAAGAACGATTCATTTTCAAAACTATAATTTTGTTGTTTAAATATTTCTTTTTAATCATTACTGCTCAGCCAAGCAATGATTTTTAAAATACTTGCACGAATAACCTTTTATAATTGCTGCCACATTGAACACGACAATTATAGTGTATCTTTATTATGGAATAGTCATGACGTCAGACACCCCATTGATGCTTCTCCTTAAAAGAAATGATGCCACCACACTGCTTGTCTTGCTCGTTCATTTCTAGAAACACAAACGGAGAATATTGCAAGGCAATTTGCATAATAGATTCGGTAATCTAGCATTCGGAATATCATATGAATTAAGAAAGGCATGCATAAATTATCAATTGATTACGAACATATTTATGGACGAACACACTAAATACTATCAAGTATTCCATTCTTACTTTGTATCTCGATTAGTAAGAATAAGAATAGACATGTTGCGATAGTGGGCATTATCAAGGAAATTCTACACATATAAATAAGATTGTTGTTTAATCAAACGAATAAGAGATCCTTTAACGAAATGAATGAGTATCAAAATGGTATTGACCTGTCAACAAACATAATCAGAATAGCTAAAGATAACTTCTTAGCTATGATCATGCACAAGCCTCGGTAGCGTAGTAGTGGTTCACGCTACCGTCTTCACGCGGCGCCCAAGTTCGAATCCCGTGAAGGACGATTTTTTTTCAAAACTATAGTTTTGTTGTTTAAATATTTCTTTTAACCCTTTACGGTATATAGCGCCGTTCGCCGCCTTATCGATTACCGCATAAAACGCTTTTCGCCGGTATACCTATTACCGTATAAAACCTATTTTGACGGGCTATCGATTACTGCATAGAACGCTTTTTGACAGCTGAAAAATTGATTCAACTTCAACCCTTAATTACACAAATAAACACACACGTCATTTTCTCCAAAGTTTATTTTCCTATTAAACAAATATGTTTTCTTTCATATACGATGAAAAAATCATGGGGTCAAAGTTTAAACTTTTGCTCTAGAGCGAATCTTTTGATAGTGGTCACGCGGCACACTTCTAAAAGAGACGCTATGGGATTGAGATGAAGGGAAATGAAATACCCACCCCAATAAAACTGAAAGCGGCCTTCGATATCCTGTCATAAAGATCAAAACAATGCCGATTTGTAAAGACTTGATAAGGATTTCCTGCAATTCTTTACAAACTAACACTTTTCTAAAAATATTATCCAATTAAAAAGAACATAGGGCACGCGACCCGTAGACTATTTAATGAGAAGTCTTCCGGTCATAAAAGATCAAAACATTGCCGATTTGTAAAGACTCGATAAGGATTTCATGCAATTCTTTAGTAACTTAACACATTTCTAAAAATACTATCCAATTAAAACCAGAGCATACGGCACGCGACCTGTAAAGGATGTTTATGACACGGAGCTATTGTTCAAAGTTTAAAGGCGATTGAAAATCGAGCCGTCAAATAATTGACGTTATAAAGACGGCCTTTTAAAATATTTAGCCAATTTGGTGTTTCCGATCGCAAGTCGGACATCAATGTAGATTCAGAGCAGTAATTTGTTCGTTTTTTATTAAGCCTGAAGATAATGAAATGTTGATAAATATTATCAATTCACGGACAAGCAAATTAGATCATTCCTCCGACTTTGACTACAACTACGAGCTTTTGGTAAATTCATCACCCATGGACACGTATTTTACGGAAATATAAGCATGTTTCGTTGCCAAAATGAGTTGATTTTTACTGTTTTACATTTATAAGAAGGACTAGGTTTAACTCCTTTACAAAGCAATATCGCGCTGAAAAACATTCTTTTATATATTTTGGAAACGGTTTGAATGGGAATTGAAGTAAAACGATTCAGCTTTGTTGAGAAATATGCAAAGACAAAGTATGTATCTCGAGTCATGAACGGTATTTTTCGGCAACAAAATTCCCTGCAATTGATGACAAACGGAAAACAAATTACGGATCTCTCAGGGAGAACACATAAGTCATATTATTAATTTTGATTTTGTACAATTCACACCGTAATATACATTTTCATTGTTTGTTTAATTTTCTACAACTTAATCCTGATATGAATGTATCACTAAATAAAGAAAAAAAACATCAACTTAAAGGAAATTTTGTTCTCGTCGTCTTTTATTCTTTGAAAAAATCTATTAGATGAATGTAAAATGCATTAATTTAGGTTTGATTAACAGTACCCCAATCAATAACAATTATCGGAGATAATCCTGTGCAAATAGGTACCCAGGGTGACTAGTTATGTATGCGTTAATGGTCTTCGATAATCGGATGGTTTATACCTATAGTGTCACTGATAAGCCTTATCTCTATACCTTAAAGGGTTAAATCATTACTGCTCAGCCAAGCAATGATTTATCAAATACTTGGACGAATTATCTTTTACAATCGCTGCCACATTGAACACGACAATTATAGTGTATCTTTATTATGGAATAGTCATGACGTCAGACACCCGATTGATTCTTCTCCTAAAAAGAAATGATGCCACCACACTGCTTGTCTTGCTCGTTCATTTCTAGAAACACAAACAGAGAATATTGCCAGGCAATTCTCATAATAGATTCGGTAATCTAGCATTCGGAAGATCATATGAATTAAGAAAGGCATGCATAAATTATCAATTGTTTACGAACATATTTATGGACGAACACACTAAATACTTTCACGTACATATATCATTCTTACTTTGTATCTCGATAAGTAAGTATAAGAATAGACATGTTGCAAAAGTGGGCATTATCAAGGAAAGTCCACACATATAAATAAGATCGTTCTTTAATCAAACGAATAAGAGATCCTTTAACGAAATGGATGAATATCAAAATGGTATTGACCTGTCAACAATCATAATCAGAATAGTTAAAGATATCTTCTTAGATATAATCATGCACAAGCCTCGATAGCATAGTGGTTCACGCTAGCGTCTCTCACGCTGGCGCTCCAATTTCGAATCCCGTGAAGGACGATTCTTTTTCAAAACTATAGTTTTGTTGTTTAAATATTTCTTTTTAAGCATTACTGCTCAGCCAAGCAATGATTTTTAAAACGCTTGCACGAATAACCTTTTATAATTGCTGCCACATTGAACACGACAATTATAGTGTATCTTTATTATGGAATAGTCATGACGTCAGACACCCCATTGATTCTTCTCCTTAAAAGAAATGATGCCACCACACTGCTTGTCTTGCTCGTTCATTTCTAGAAACACAAACGGAGAATATTGCAAGGCAATTCGCATAATAGATTCGGTAATCTAGCATTCGGAATATCATACGAATTAAGAAAGGCATGCATAAATTATCAATTGTTTACGAACATATTTATGGACGAACACACTTAATACTATCAAGTATTCCATTCTTACTTTGTATCTCGATTAGTAAGAATAAGAATAGACATGTTGCGATAGTGGGCATTATCAAGGAAATTCTACACATATAAATAAGATCGTTGTTTAATCAAACGAATAAGAGATCCTTTAACGAAATGAATGAGTATCAAAATGGTATTGACCTGTCAACAAACATAATCAGAATAGCTAAAGATAACTTCTTAGCTATGATCATGCACAAGCCTCGGTAGCGTAGTGGTTCACGCTACCGTCTCTCACGCTGGCGCTCCAAGTTCGAATCCCGTGAAGGACGATTCTTTTTCGAAACTAAAGTTTTGTTGTTTAAATATTTCTTTTTAATCATTACTGCTCAGCCAAGCAATGATTTATCAAATACTTGGACGAATTATCTTTTACAATCGCTGCCACACTGAATACGACAATTATAGTGTATCTTTATTATGGAATAGTCATGACGTCAGACACACCATTGATTCTTCTCCTTAAAAGAAATGATGCCACCACACTGCTTGTCTTGCTCGTTCATTTCTAGAAACACAAACAGAGAATATTGCCAGGCAATTCTCATAATAGATTCGGTAATCTAGCATTCGGAAGATCATATGAATTAAGAAAGGCATGCATAAATCATGAATTGTTTACGAACATATTTATGGACGAACACACTAAATACTATCAAGTATTCCATTCTTACTTTGTATCTCGATTAGTAAGTTAAGAATAGACACGTTGCGATAGTGGGCATTATCAAGGAAAGTCTACATATATAAATAAGATCGTTGTTTAATTAAACGAATAAGAGATCCTTTAACGAAATGAATGAGTATCAAAATGGTATTGACCTGTCAACAAACATAATCAGAATAGTTAAAGATAACTTCTTAGCTATGATCATGCACAGGCCTCGGTAGCGTAGTGGTTCACGCTACCTTCTCTCACGCTGGCGCTCCAAGTTCAAATCCCGTTAAGGACGATTCTTTTTCAAAACTATAGTTTTGTTGTTTAAATGTTTCTTTTTAATCATAACTGCTCAGCCAAGCAATGATTTATCAAATACTTGGAAGAATTATCTTTTACAATCGCTGCCACATTGAACACGACAATTATAGTATATCTTTATTATGGAATAGTCATGACGTCAGACACCCCATTGATTCTTCTCCTTAAAAGAAATGATGCCACCACACTGCTTGTCTTGCTCGTTCATTTCTAGAAACACATACAGAGAATATTGCCAGGCAATTATCATAAGAGATTCGGTAATCTAGCATTCGGAAGATCATATGAATTAAGAAAGGCATGCATAAATTATCAATTGTTTACGAACATATTTATGGACGAACACACTAAATACTTTCACGTACATATATCATTCTTACTTTGTATCTCGATAAGTAAGTATAAGAATAGACATGTTGCAAAAGTGGACATTATCAAGGAAAGTCCACACATATAAATAAGATCGTTCTTTAATCAAACGAATAAGAGATCCTTTAACGAAATGGATGATTATCAAAATGGTATTGACCTGTCAACAAACATAATCAGAATAGTTAAAGATATCTTCTTAGATATAATCATGCACAAGCCTCGATAGCGTAGTGGTTTACGCTACCGTCTCTCACGCTGGCGCTCCAAGTTCGAATCCCGTGAAGGACGATTCTTTTTCAAAACTATGGATTTGTTGTTTAAATATTTCTTTTTAATCATAACTGCTCAGCCAAGCAATTATTTATTAAATACTTGCGCGAATTACCTTTTATAATCGCTGCCACATTGAACACGACAATTATAGTGTATCTTTATTATGCAATAGTCATGATGTCAGATCTTCATTGATTCTTCTCCCTAAAAGAAATGATGCAACCACACTGCTTCTCTTGCTCGTTCATTTCTAGAAACACAAACGGAGAATATTGCAAGGCAATTCTCAAAATAGATTCGGTAATCTAGCATTCGGAAGATCATATGAATTAAGATACGCATGCATAAATTATCAATTGTTTACGAACATATTTATGGACGAACACACTAAATACTATCAAGTATTCCATTCTTACTTTGTATCTCGATTAGTAAGTTAAAGAATAGACATGTTGCGATAGTGGGCATTATCAAGGAAAGTCTACACATATGAATAAGATCGTTGTTTAATTAAACGAATAAGAGATCCTTTAACGAAATGAATGAGTATCAAAATGGTATTGACCTGTCAACAAACCTAATCAGAATAGTTAAAGATAACTTCTTAGCTATGATCATGCACAAGCCTCGGTAGCGTAGTGGTTCACGCTACCGTCATTCACGCTGGCGCTCCAAGTTCGAATCCCGTGAAGGACGGTTCTTTTTCAAAACTATAGTTTTGTTGTTTGAATATTTCTTTTTAATCATTACTGCTCAGCCAAGCAATGATTTATCAAATACTTGGACGAATTATCTCTTACAATCACTGCCACATTGAACACGACAATTATAGTGTATCTTTATTATGGAATAGTCATGACGTCAGACTCCCCATTGATTCTTCTCCTTAAAAGAAATGATGCCACCACACTGCTTGTCTTGCTCGTTCATTTCTAGAAACACAAACAGAGAATATTGCCAGGCAATTCTCATAATAGATTCGGTAATCTAGCATTCGGAAGATCATATGAATTAAGAAAGGCATGCATAAATTATCAATTGTTTACGAACATATTTATGGACGAACACACTAAATACTTTCACGTACATATATCATTCTTACTTTGTATCTCGATAAGTAAGTATAAGAATAGACATGTTGCAAAAGTGGGCATTATCAAGGAAAGTCTACACATATAATTAAGATCGTTGTTTAATTAAACGAATAAGAGATCCTTAACGAAATGAATGAGTATCAAAATGGTATTGACCTGTCAACAAACATAATCAGAATAGTTAAAGATAACTTCTTAGCTATGATCATGCACAAGCCTCGGTAGCGTAGTGGTTCACGCTACCGTCTCTCACGCTTGCGCTCCAAGTTCGAATCCCGTAAAGGACGATTCTTTTTCAAAACTATAGTTTTGTTGCTTGAAGCTTCTTTTAAATTTACTAATGCCTCAGCCAAGCAAATGGTCTCTTTAAAACAATGCATCGAATATTTTTATACCGCTTTTCTGCCACTTGAACACGACACCTATAGTGTATCTTTATTATGGAATAGTCATGCGACGTCAGACACCCCCCTTTGATTCTTCTCCTTAAAAGAAATGATGCCACCACACTGCTTGTCTTGCTCGTTCATTTCAAGAAACACAAACGGAGAATATTGCCAGGCAATTCTCATAATAGATTCGGTAATCTAGCATTCGGAAGATCATATGAATTAAGAAAGGCATGCATAAATTATCAATTGTTTACGAACATATTTATGGACGAACACACTAAATACTATCAAGTATTCCATTCTTACTTTGTATCTCGATTAGTAAGTATAAGAATAGACATGTTGCGATAGTGGGCATTATCAAGGAAAGTCTACAAATAATATGAACAAAGGCATGGCCTCTAGACCGCTCTCTCAACTCTGTCTCATTGTTATGGATTTTGCATGAAACTTGCATACTGAATATGCTTTTCAATCTAAATTCAAAGTACAACTTTGTGGAAATAAAAGAATAAGCTTACTAAGGGGAGCAAATACTCATTTTATCACAGAGCTGTCATCTTTGTCACATTTAGATAGGTCTCAGTAAAAGGGCAAGTCTCCTGGTAGACTTTTTTGATGGACTATGTTCTATATGGGTATTAGTTAACCCTTTCCAAAACAGTAACGACATTTGACGACTTTGTTGCAGACTACTTTAGAAAACATTTTGGGAAAAGGAGAAATTGTTCGTAACGAGCGAGTCTTCCTTTTCCCACAAGGTTTTCTGCTCTTTCCGAATAATATTGTTCAATTTCATCACATTTTGAAATATCGTCTGCAAACCCTGTCAATTTGTTTTTTGGGAAAGGTTAAAGCTTGCTTGGGCTGTGTATGAGGGCCTTTCATCAATAATGAGTCATTCATCATGTAAGGACAAACTGCTCATGCAATGACAGAACCACCAAACTATAATTTTTGAACCACAAGTCTGTTTCTGCTTGAAATCATAGAATTTTCTTCACAAAATCATGTGTTGTAGGTACTGGTTTAAATCATCATGAGAAAAAAACAACATGTCATTTAATGATGAAGAAGGGTCAGTTGATTAATAGTTTCAGATGATGTTCAAAAACATACTCATCTACATGCTTTGGGACTTACCAAATTACATCAAATAGAAAGCCAATCAGGTCTTTGTTTGAATGGTTCTTTATTGTTCAATATATATAAGAAAATCCCAGAGATTGCTTTGCTGATCTACAAAAGGTCATTCAATAACAACAAAAAGCTTTGTTGTAGCCAAAAGGTATTTCGTTTAACTTTAAAATAAAAAAAATCCTTAATTTTTCATATTAATATTTCATAAACCTTTGTTAACACATGAAACACTGCTTTTTTATATGTTTTTATCTATTAAAGAACTTAAAAAAAGTTCTGTATGCAATAAATGATTAATGAAATGAAGTTAAAAGACATAAGTGATAATCAGCAGACAGCATTAGTTAATGTATTCTAATTCCTTGCTTTAATAATTTGGTTGAAAAAACAAAGTCACAGCTTAGTTTTGGCACATTAGCTTCATTCTTGACATCAACAGTTCCCTGACCTTCATTGTTTGAATAGAAAAACACTTCTGAGAGTTGGAAAATATGACAGAAACATTTGTGTTCAACTTCTTCAAATAAAAGCAATAACAAATACTCTATGATATACAAAGTAGCCATTTTCTTTTACAAAATATTTCAAATTTAAAGCAATAACAGGTATTAATTAGAGTTTCTTTTTCCAATGAATTAAAGCAATTGTGACAAGGAAAATATTCTCTCTGAGCCTGTTTCCCCTTGTCATAATAAGTTTCAAAATTTTGTGGTAAATCGAAGGAGAAATAATAACTCAACATTGATGTATGCAAATTAAACTCTCATCTTTTTTCCCTTCATACTCATGCAATAATTAGAAAATAATTTAAGTAATGACTCAAGTTAATGTCTTCCTCTGGTCTGCTGCAGGCTTACTAAGCAGTTTGAACATAATATGCTTTTTGTCTCAATAATTTGATTGAGTTGTGTTTTTTTAAGGCTTCTTGAAAGAAAGAAAATATGAGACATGTGACAGTGTTGTCATTATAGAATATTTCATAGTCCTTCTCAATTTTTCTACATTATTGTCCTTTGATGTCCATAACATATGATATATCATTGTTTATGTTATTTTTTCTTCATGAAATAAGGCTTTTGAAAAGAAAACTAAACTTTAAGACTATTCACTGATCAAACATGAAGATTTAAGGTATCTCCTTGTAAATCTTCATCTGTTTTTTTTTTATTATATCCACATCACTGAATGTTCTGTTGCTGTTACACCTTCCTTACTCTGCCAGTTAGTCATCAGATTTGGCTGTTAAAAGAGAAAAATAAAATTTTTAAATCTTTTGGCAATACTGGCCACATTAAACTGACTTATAAATTTTAATTGGTAACAATGGAAATAATTCATTCCTGATGGTAATCAATTGAAGCAGTTTACTGACAGAATAAAAAAAGAGCTGACTGGTGATAAAAAAAATCTATAGTCCAACCTGTCTTGACTTATTTTGGTTTCATTCTCATTCTAACCAAGGTTTTTGAAAAAAAAAGAGAAAGAGTTATTTACAAATTGTGAGCAACACCAAATTCATCAACATTTCTGGATCATACAAAAATGTTCAAATTAAAGAAAAAACAAACTTCCACATTAAAGAGAATTGCTTCTTTGCTATATTACATTAATAAGTTACCTTCAATCTTTATGACAATTATGTTTGTTTATTCAAAGGGGAGAGAAAGAATATACATGTTTAGACATATACTTACTTGTATTATAAAACAGAATCAATGTTTATGCAGTTCTGCATCTTTTCTTTAGAATTGACATATTTCCAACCATCATACATTCTGTAATATAAAGAAAAAAACAACTAAGGGATCTATTACCATAAACCTTTAGGACAAAATTCTCACTTGCAAGAACAATTCAATGTTTTGGAATTATATCATCACTGGACGAAACGAATAAAATACTGCCATATAAGGTGACATACATAACCAAATACTTGAAACATAGGCGTAGGAGCGTTTTCAATATTGGGGGGGGCCAACTTCAGATGAGGGCCCGTCTAAGAATAAATGTTCCTAAACTTTTTCATGGCTATTCATGCATTTACAAATTCAATAACATTATAAGAATAACAAGAAAGCGTATGAAAATGTGTATCTTAAATAATAATAAAAAAAAAAATAATAAAAGGATATGCCAGGTCTCGATCTCACGCGGAAATCAAATGCATTGATCTTAACAAAAGGTGCAGCGGCCAGACTGTCACAGCCATGCATTCAACTCGTTTTAGATTAATTTTCAAGCATAAGGTAACAATTGAAGACAATATTGAGTCTGACCCCTTTAGGTAACAATTGAAGACAATATTGAGTCTGACTCCTTAGAACAGGTTTTACACCACTGTTTTCGTCAATCTAGACTTCCCGGGTATTTCAGTGAGCTGAGTTTTCATTGGATAAACCAGATGTGTTTAGATTGCCATTTGCAATGATGACGTCAAAAAGATCTTTGTTATAATGCGTAATAAAAGGCGAATTGGTGTAAGATAAAGCACAAAAAACACATTTATTCTGCTGTTAAATTTTGTTTCTTTCATATTTCTTTTCAAATATCTTCATTTGCCATTGTGAATATTGGGGGGGGGGCAAAGTATACTCCCGTGTGGATGGGGGGGGCTGGCCCCCAGCTCCTACGCCCCCAGCTCCTACGCCTATGTAAAAGGGTATTTCACTTTTTGAAAAGGAAATTCATGCTGTTATTGTTACTTAAAATATCGCCCCATAATTGAATTATTGAATTGCTATTGAATTGTCAAGAAAGTACCTTGTACTCAATTTAAAAGCTCCAACAATAACAAATAATCCATATCAGCAACTGACGAGTTGATATCGTTGCTTTATTGGTCAGCATAATAGTGTATTCCATCTACAACACGATGTGTACCTAATGCTTTCCTTACACATTGCAACAATCACATAGACCGTCTACATAAACATTAGATTATGCCTAACTGCAGGGTGTAATCACCGAATCGATAGGTGAACACTTATTTCACCGGGCAACACACATTTTCTAGCCAAGTACTGCAGGGAGCATGTACTGTAATACTAAAAAATGAATGCTGTAGTTCTACTTAAAAGGAAGAAGTTTTTTCAGATGGATGTTTGTTTAGAGGAAGCATCTTCAACGAGGCGTGACAAGGGCTCGCCTTCTCGATTTTTCTACGACGAATTTTGGTCTAATTCGATATACTGTTTTATAACGAAATGAAAGAGTATAAAAAGTTCTCTTACCTACAACCGGCGATTCGTTTTCCTTTCAAGGAGTTGAACACTGTGTCCAATTTAAAGTTTGAAGCGGTGGCGCCGATCCTGTTGTTCGTGTTTTGTTTTTCGATAGAATGGTTTATGGTTCATTCATGATTGGCGCAAATAAACTCAATAAGCGGCAATGAATTTATGTAAAACCAGTCCATTCTATAAAGCCGGAAACACCCGAAGCAAACCCGAGTTTTCTCTTTACAAGGAATGGTTCATTATTGGTAGATATATTGGTAGATAAAGGTAATGCTTGAAAATAAATTTCGATAGAACCAGTCCATTCCGTAAAGCCGAAAACACCCGAAGCAAACCCGAGTTTTCTCCTTTAGGTAAATCGGAAGCCACCTGTTTTTTTGCTAATGGTATAACCGGTGTTAACATAACTTGTTACTCGTACGTATGTTACCGTTATCCGCTCTCCGAGCGCTGCGCGCTGTAAGAGAGCGGTATAAATAAGATCGTTGTTTAATTAAACGAATAAGAGATCCTTTAACGAAATGCATGAGTATCAAAATGGTATTGACCTGTCAACAAACATAATCAGAATAGTTAAAGATATCTTCTTAGATATAATCATGCACAAGCCTCGATAGCGTAGTGGTTCACGCTACCGTCTCTCACGCTGGCGCTCCAACTTCGAATCCCGTGAAGGACGATTCTTTTTCAAAACAATAGTTTTGTTGTTTACATATTTCTTTTTAATCATTACTGCTCAGCCAAGCAATGCTTTTTAAAATACTTGCACGAATAACCTTTTATAATTGCTGCCACATTGAACACGACAATTATAGTGTATCTTTTATATGGAATAGTCATGACGTCAGACACCCCATTGATTCTTCTCCTTAAAAGAAATGATGCCACCACACTGCTTGTCTTGCTCGTTCATTTCTAGAAACACAAACGGAGAATATTGCAAGGCAATTCTCATAATAGATTCGGTAATCTAGCATTCGGAATATCATATGAATTAAGAAAGGCATGCATAAATTTTCAATTGTTTACGAACATATTTATGGACGAACACACTAAATACTATCAAGTATTCCATTCTTACTTTGTATCTCGATTAGTAAGTATAAGAATAGACATGTTGCAATAGTGGGCATTATCAAGGAAAGTCTACAAATATAAATAAGATCGTTGTTTAATTAAACGAATAAGAGATCCTTTAACGAAATAGATGAGTATCAAAATGGTATTGACCTGTCAACAACCATAATCAGAATAGTTAAAGATAACTTCTTAGCTATGATCATGCACAAGACTCGGTAGCGTAGTGGTTCACGCTACCGTCTCTCACGCTGGCGCTCCAACTTCGAATCCCGTGAAGGACGATTCTTTTTCAAGACTATACTTTTGTTGTTTAGATAATTCTTTTTAATCATAACTGATCAGCCAAGCAATGATTTATTAAATACCTGGACGAATTACCTTTTACAATCGCTGCCACATTGAACACGGCAATTATAGTGTAACTTTATTATGGAATAGTCATGACGTCAGACACCCCATTGATTCTTCTCCTTAAAAGAAATGATGCCACCACACTGCTTCTCTTGCTCGTTCATTTCTAGAAACACAAACGGAGAATATTGCCAGGCAATTCTTATAATAGATTCGGTAATCTAGCATTCGGAACACCATATGAATTAAGATACGCATGCATAAAATATCAATTGTTTATGAACATATTTATGGACGAACACACTAAATACTGTCACGTATTCCATTCTTATTTTGTATCTCGATTTGTATGTATAAGAATAGACATGTTGCGAAAGTGGGCATTATCAAGGAATGTCTTCAAATATAAATAAGATCTCGTTGTTTAATCAAACGAATAAGAGATCCTTTAACGAAATGGATGAGTATCAAAATGGAATTGACATGCCAACAAACATAATCAGAATAGTTCAAGATAACTTCTTAGCTATGATCATGCACAAGCCTCGGTAGCGTAGTGGTTAACGCTACCGTCTCTCACGCTGGCGCTCCAAGTTCGAATCCCGTGAAGAACGATTTTTTTCGAAACTATACTTTTGTTGTTTAGATAATTCTTTTTATTCATAACTGCTCAGCCAAGCAATGATTTTTTAAATACCTGGACGAATTACCTTTTACAATCGCTGCCACATCGAACACGACAATTATAGTGTATCTTTATTATGGAATAGTCATGACGTCAGACACCCCATTGATTCTTCTCCCTAAAACAAATGATGCCACCACACTGCTTCTCTTGCTCGTTCATTTCTAGAAACACAAACGGAGAATATTGACAGGCAATTCTCATAATAGATTCGATAATCTAGCATTCGGAAGATCATATGAATTAAGATACGCATGCATAAATTATCAATTGTTTACGAACATGTTTATGGACGAACACACTAAATGCTGTCACGTATTCCATTCTTACTTTGTATTTCGATTAGTAAGTATAAGAATAGACATGTTGCGAAAGTGGGCATTATCAAGTTTTGTCTACAAATATAAATAAGATCTCGTTGTTTAATCAAACGAATAAGAGATCATCTAACGAAATGGATGAGTATCAAATTGGTATTGACCTGTCAACAAACATAATCAGAATAGTTAAAGATATCTTCTTAGATATAATCATGCACACGCCTCGATAGCGTAGTGGTTCACGCTACCGTCTCTCATGCTGGCGCTCCAAGTTCGAATCCCGTGAAGGACGATTCTTTTTCAAAACTATAGTTTTGTTTGTTTTAAATATTTCTTTTTAATCATTACTGCTCAGCCAAGCAATGATTTTTAAAATACTTGCACGAATTACCTTTATATAATCGCTGCCACATTGAACACGACAATTATAGTGTATCTTTATTATGGAATAGTCATGACGTCAGACACCCCATTGATTCTTCTCCCTAAAAGAAATGATGCCACCACGCTGCCTGTCTTGCTCGTTTATTTCTAGAAACACAAACGGAGAATATTGCAAGGCAATTCTCAAAATAGATTCGGTAATCTAGCATTCGGAAGAATATATGAATTAAGATATGCATGCATAAATTTTCAATTGTTTACGAACATATTTATGGACGAACACACTAAATACTGTCACGTATTCCATTCTTACTTTGTATCTCGATAAGTAAGTATAAGAATAGACATGTTGCGAAAGTGGGCATTACCAAGGCAAGTCTACAAATATAAATAAGATCGTTCTTTGATCAAACGAATAAGAGATCCTTTAACGAAATGGATGAGTATCAAAATGGTATTGACATGCCAACAAACATAATCAGAATAGTTGAAGATAATCTCTTAGCTATGATCATGCACAAGCCTCGGTAGCGTAGTGGTTAACGCTACCGTCTCTCACGCTGGCGCTCCAACTTCGAATCCCGTGAAGGACGATTCTTGTTCAAAACTATAGTTTTGTTGTTTAGATATTTCTTTTTAATGATTACTGCTCAGCCAAGCAATGATCTATCAAATACTTGGACGAATTACCTTTTACAATCGCTGCCACATTGAACACGACAATTATAGTGTATCTTTATTATGGAATAGTCATGACGTCAGACACCCCATTGATTCTTCTCCCTAAAACAAATGATGCCACCACATTGCTTCTCTGGCTCGTTCATTTCTAGAAACACAAACGGAGAATATTGCCAGCCAATTCTCATAATAGATTCGGTAATCTAGCATTCGGAAGAATATATGAATTAAGATACGCATGCATAAATTATCAATTGTTTACGAACATATTTATGGACGAACACACTAAATACTGTCACTATTCCATGCTTACTTTGTATATCGATTAGTAAATATAAGAATAGACATGTTACGAAAGTGGGCATTATCAAGTAATGTCTCCAAATATAAATAAGATCTCGTTGTTTAATCATACGAATAAGAGATCCTTTAACGAAATGAATAAGTATCAAAATGGTATTGACCTGTCAACAAACATAATCAGAATAGTTAAAGATAACTTCTTAGCTATGATCATGGACAAGACTCGGTAGCTTAATGGATAACGCCACCGTCTCTCACGCTGGCGCTCCAAGTTCGAATCCCGTGAAGGACGATTCTTTTTCAAAACTATACTTTTGTTGTTTAGATATTTCTTTTTAATTATTACTGCTCAGCCAAGCAATACTTTATCAAATACTTGGACGAATTAACTTTTACAATCGCTGCCACATTGAACACGACAGTTATAGTGTGTCTTTATTATGGAAGAGTCATGCCGTCAGACACCCTTTTGATTGTTCTCCCTAATTAAAAAGTACCAACATACTGCTTCTCTTGCTGGTTTATCTTTAGAAACACAAACCAAATATATTACACGGCAGTTTTCACTCTAAAACGTGATAAACAGACGCCTAGTCGATGAGCAATGGCAAAATTTCAGACCCAAGACGACAAAAAAAAGGTTGGAAATGTGGATTCTGAGCGATACTCAGTGACCATATTATCGAATTATCGTCAGCTGCTACTTGTGAAAACTAGTTATTATTTTTGACGTTGCTTTGTGTACCTAAGGACTCTATGAAGAAAATAAGATAAGATTTGTTCCGATAGAAGCATTGGCTAGGTGTCAGCAGGGGTTCGAGCTATGGTCGGAAAACGGGTTTCGTGATTGTAAAATGTGCGATTCTTGGACGGTTTCTAGGCGTTGAAGCCTTTATTGGATGGCATACCCATGTAATGTTGGTATATATTGTTAGTACATGGCCTAGGTACAATTCTAACCAAAAGACATGATGAACAAACGCTTAGTGAATGAGCAATAGCCAAATTACGGACCCAAGACGACAAAAAAGAGGTTGGAAATGTGGATTCTGAGCTATACATATTGACCATATCATCGAATAATCGTCAGCTGATACTTGTGAAAACTAGTCATTATTGTTGACGTTGTTTTGTGTACCTAAGGACTCTATAAAGAAAATGAGATAAGATTTGTTCCGATAGAAGCATTGGCTAGGTGTCAGCAGGGGTTCGAGCTATGGTCGGAAAACCGGTTTCTTGATTGTAAAATGTTCGATTTCTTTACGGTTTCTAGGCGTTGAAGCCCGCCTTGGATGGCATAGCCATGTGATGTTGGTAGATAATGTAGGTACATGTCCTAGGTACAATCCTAGCCCAAAAACCTGGTGAACAGACGCTTACTCGATGAGCCATTGCCAAGTTTTGGACCCAAAACTGTTAGAAAAAGAGGTTGAAAATGTACCTCTTGAGCGTTTTTCAGAGGCCATTTTCTCGAGTTATCGTCAGCTGATACTTGTGGTAACTACTTGTTATTTTAGGCATTGTTTTGTGTACATGAAAATATCAAGACAGTTTTGATACGAGCATTGGCTAAGCGCCGTTCGGGGTTCAAACATGGGTGGGTGATGAACGGGAGATAAGCCGTGATTGAATATGAGGAGACAGCAGAAAGTGCATTGGATTGGACTTGTGTCGGATCTTGATGTATGTTGTAGTGACATGTGCTGGGTACAGGGTTCGTTAATGAGCATTTGGAATATCAAGGAAAGTCTCGAAATATATATAAGATTGATCCCGCATGTATCACTTTGAGATGTCCAATTTAAGAGTGGTAGCAGACGCCACGTTACCGCAAGTGGTATACAGTGCTTTTTCAAACATTATGGGTAGAAACTAGGGATGGGAACGGATATTCGAATATTCGAATATTCGAATAGCGGGTCGAATATTCGAATAGCAAAATAGTATTCGAATATTCGATTTTAATGAACCCATAATACTGTATGTTTACCATAAATCTTATTCAAAAATAATGTTGTTTTATTTTCATTTTCTTCCTCTAAACCGATCCCAAATGTCGAAGAACGTGCCTAGCTCCCAGGTGCAGTTACGATGTTTTTACAACGTATGTCACACAGTAAAACACCTGTGACAAATTACCACATCTTTTGACAGTTTGCAAAACGATAAATTCCTAAGTGTGAAAATAGTCGATTTTAAGCCGCTAAATCTAACACCTTAATGATCTGCACTTGCTCCTTATTATCCAAAACAAGTCAATCACGCTAATTGACAATTGTCAGTGTCAACCAATCACGTACCTTGTTTGTCGTGAAATTAAACAATTACTCTTTCAATAACCAATCGTAATCATGATTGCATATGCACGAAGACCAATCAAATAATGTGTTAGAAAGTATATTTTTCTTCAGAATAATTTGTCAAACTTATCTTCATTCTAATTTCTACATCTATTCGATAAACATCACAATGTCTCCATCATGTGTCTGGAATTACTTTACTCGTTCAAGAATACAACATCCAACCTACTGAATAGTGTACTAGTATTCGGACATGCAGACATTCGGACATCAAAACAAATTCTAAAATCGAATATTCGAATATATTCGAATAGTTCTAGTCGAATATTTGAATAGTGATTCCACTATTCGTTCCCATCCCTAGTAGAAACCAATGTTGGAAAAGGGGAAATTGCTTATAACAACCATTTCATCCTTTAATTACAGTGGTCTCTAAAGTGCTCTGCAGCAGATGCGATAAAGTGAGGTGTGATGCAGACTCTCCTTTGCCATAAGGAGGCATATCCATTTAACATCAAATATAAAAAGCATTGAAACATAGAAGCATTGTTTCTCAGGAAAAAAAACATTGCCTTATTTTATCACAATGTTCCGCTTGGGAATGTTCCACACATAAACAATACACGCTGTATACAACCAATCCGGGAGAGACTTATTGCAAATTCTGGGATCAACGGATAGACTTCTCCACAGGTCATCCTACAGCCGATCGTGTTCTTGTCCGTGCCGATTCTCCTTGTCTTTTGGTCTCAAGTTTCTCAACTTTCTTGATATTTTCTTTGAACATAAATACACGTGGACATGCAGATGCATGATGTTGCAGGTAATGTATAATAGAAGGAAAGTGGGAAATAGGGGAACCTGTTCATGCAGCTTGTTAGGCGCCTTTTCACGTTCACCGTATTTGTTTACCATTTTACCTGACCACTGCAATACGAAAGTAAGTGCTTCATATTTGTACATGCCTTACTTCAGTTTTGAATCGATCCCTCAATGTGTGGATAAATAGCTGTAGGCATGCTTTTCTCGCTCACTATACATGTGAACGGCCGGGGCGGTATAGGAAGACAATCTAGAGTAACAAAAGAGCACCAGCACTGCCATTTGCAAACACTATTTCTTAGAGTTCTATAGACTTTGACAAGGGGTTTCATTATGCCAATCGCTTTTTTCTGTTAATTCTCAATCTGTCCGATCAGCGCCGAACTACATTGTCACACGGACGCATAAACTGGAGTGTAGTTCGGTCCTTTGTTCCCAAGAATATTAGATACTTTAACCCTTTACCAAACGCCGAATTTTCCACTGTCCCAAGAGTGTTCAAACTATGGTTCAAACAGTGATTAAAAAGAAAACACAATTCTCTGATAGGGCAGAGAATATTGCGTTTCACAATTTAAGTGTAAAAGAGTGCAAGTATGGCTTTAAACAATACGTCTTAGTGTTCCTTCATTCCATTCACAAGCCTCGATAGCCTAATGGATAACACTCTCGCTTGTCACGCCAGCGATCCAAGTTCGATTCCCGTTAATGACAATATTTGTTTTCCAAACTATACATTTATTGTTTAGTTCTTTCTTTTTAATTATTTTAACTGCTCAGCCAAGCAATAATTTAATAAGTAATTGACGAATTATATTTGACAATCACTTCCAAATTGAACACGGCAGTTTAAGTGTATCGTTATTGTTGGAAGAGTCATGACGTTAGTCAAACTCTTGATTCTTCTCCCTATTGGGGCCACCACGCCGCTTCTCTTGCTCGTTTATCTCTAGAAACACAAACGGAGGATATTGCCAGGCAATTATCAAAAAAGATTCGGTTATCTAGCATTCGGAATAGCATATGAATGAAGATACACATGCATAAATTATCAATTGTTTACGAACATATTTATACACGAACACAATTAATACTGTCACGTATTGCATTCTTACTTTGTATCTCGATTAGTGAGTATACGAATAGACATGTTGCGAAAGTGGGCCTTATCAAGGAAAGTCTAATAATATTAAAAAAATCGTTGTTTAATCAAACGAATAAGAGATCCTTCAACGAAATGGCTGAGTATCAAAATGGTATTGACCTGAAAACATAAAGAGAATAGTAAAAGATAACTTCTTAGCTATAATCATGCACAAGCCTCGGTAGCGTAGTGGATGCCGCTACCGTCTCTCACGCCGGCGCTCCAAGTTCGAATCCCGTGAAGGACGATTCTTTTTCAAAACTATACTTGTGTTGTTTAGATATTTCTTTTTAATTATTACTGCTCAGCCAATGAATGATTTATCAAATACTTGGACGAATTACCTTTTACAATCGCTGCCACATTGAACACGACAATTATAGTGTATCTTTATTATGGAATAGTCATGACGTCAGACACCCCATTGATTCTTTTCTAAAGGAAATGATGCCACCACACTGCTTCTCTTGCTCGTTCATTTCTAGAAACACAAACGGAGAATATTGCCAGGCAATTCTCATAATAGATTCGGTAATCTAGCATTCGGAAGCTATGAATTAAGATACGCATGCATAAATTATCAATTGTTTACGAACATATTTAAGAACGAACACACTAAATACTGTCACGTATTCCATTCTTATTTTGTATATCGATAAGTAAGTATAAGAATAGACATGTTACGAAAGTGGGCATTATCAAGGAAAGTCCAAAAATATAAATGAGATCGTTCTTTAATCAAACGAATAAGAGATCCTTTAACGAAATGAATGCTTATCAAAATGGTATTGACCTGTTAACAAACATAATCAGAATAGTTAAAGATAACTTCCTAGCTATGACCATGCACAAGACTCGGTAGCGTAATGGATAACGCTACCGTCTCTCACGCTGGCGCTCCAAGTTCGAATCCCGTGAAGGACGATTCTTTTTCAAAACTATACTTTTGTTGTTTAGATATTTCTTTTTAAATATTACTGATCAGCCACGCAATGATTTATTAAATACTTGGACGAATTACCTTTTACAACCGCTGCCACATTGAACACGACAGTTAAAGTGTATCTTTATTATAGAATAGTCATGACGTCAGACACCCCATTGATTCTTCTCCCTAAAAGAAATGATGCCACCACACTGCTTGTCTTGCTCGTTTATTTCTAGAAACACAAACGGAGAATATTGCAAGGAAATTCTCATAATAGATTCGGTAATCTAGCATTCGGAAGAATACATGAATTAAGATACGCATGCATAAATTATCAATTGTTTACGAACATATTTATGGACGAACACACTAAATACTGTCACTAATCCATGCCTACTTTGTATATCTATTAGTAAATATAAGAATAGACATGTTACGAAAGTGGGCATTATCAAGGAAAGTCTACAAATATAGAAAAGATCTCGTTCTTTAATCAAACGAATAAGAGCTCCTTTAACGAAATGAATGCTTATCAAATTGATATTGACCTATTAACAAACATAATCAGAATAGTCAAAGATAACTTCCTAGCTATGACCATGCACAAGACTCGGTAGCATAATGGATAACGCTACCGTCTCTCACGCTGGCGCTCCAAGTTCGAATCCCGTGAAAGACGATTCTTTTTCAAAACTATACTTTTGTTGTTTAGATATTTCTTTTTAAATATTACTGATCAGCCAAGCAATGATTTATTAAATACTTGGACGAATTACCTTTTACAACCGCTGCCATATTGAACACGACAGTTAAAGTGTATCTTTATTATAGAATAGTCATGACGTCAGACACCATATTGATTCTTCTCCCTAAAAGAAATGATGCCACCACGCTGCCTGCCTTGCTCGTTTATTTCTAGAAACACAAACAGAGAATATTGCAAGGCAATTCTCAAAATAGATTCGGTAATCTAGCATTCGGAAGATCATATGATTTAAGATACGCATGCATAAATTTTCAATTGTTTACGAACATATTTATGGACGAACACACTAAATACTGTCACATATTCCATTCTTACTTTGTATATCGATAAGTAAGTATAAGAATAGACATGTTGCGAAAGTTGGCATTACCAAGGCAAGTCTACAAATATAAATAAGCTCGTTCTTTGATCAAACGAATAAGAGATCCTTTAACGAAATGGATGAGTATCAAAATGGTATTGACATGCCAACAAACATAATCAGAATAGTTTAAGATCATTTCTTAGCTGTGATCATGCACAAGCCTCGGTAGCGTAGTCGTTAACGCTACCGTCTCTCACGCTGGCGCTCCAAGTTCGAATCCCGTGAAGGACGATTCTTTTTCAAAACTAGAGTTTTGTTGTTTAGATATTTCTTTTTAATGATTACTACTCAGCCAAGCAATGATTTATCAAATACTTGGACGAATTACCTTTTACAATCGCTGCAACATTGAACACGAAAATTATAGTGTATATTTATTATGGAATAGTCATGACGTCAGACACCCCATTGATTGTTCTCCTTAAAAGAAATGATGCCACCACACTGCTTGTCTTGCTCGTTCATTTCTAGAAACACAAACGGAGAATATTGCAAGGCAATTCTCATAATAGATTCGGTAATCTAGCATTCGGAATATCATATGAATTAAGAAAGGCATGCATAAATCATCAATTGTTTACGAACATATTTATGGACAAACACACTAAATACTGTCACATATTCCATTCTTACTTTGTATATCGATAAGTAAGTATAAGAATAGACATGTTGTGAAAGTGGGCATTACCAAGGCAAGTATACAAATATAAATAAGCTCGTTCTTTGATCAAACGAATAAGAGATCCTTTAACGAAATGGATGAGTATCAAAATGGTATTGACATGCCAACAAACATAATCAGAATAGTTAAAGATAATTTCTTAGCTATGATCATGCAAAAGCCTCGGTAGCGTAGTGGTTAACGCTACCGTCTCTCACGCTGGCGCTCCAAGTTCGAATCCCGTGAAGAACGATTCTTTTTCAAAACTATACTTTTGTTGTTTAGATATTTCTTTTTAAATAGTACTGATCAGCCAAGCAATGATTTATTAAATACTTGGACGAATTACCTTTTACAACCGCTGCCACATTGAACACGACAGTTAAAGTGTATCTTTATCATAGAATAGTCATGACTTCAGACACCCCATTGATTCTTCTCCTTAAAAGAAATGATGCCACCACACTGCTTGTCTTGCTCGTTTATTTCTAGAAACACAAACGGAGAATATTGCAAGGCAATTCTCAAAATAGATTCGGTAATCTAGCATTCGGAAGAATATATGAATTAAGATACGCATGCATAAATTATCAATTGTTTACGAACATATTTATGGACGAACACACTAAATACTTTCACGTACATATATCATTCTTACTTTGTATCTCGATTAGTAAGTATAAGAATAGACATGTTGCAGAATTGGGCATTATCAAGGAAAGTCCACACATATAAATAAGATCGTTCTTTAATCAAAAGAATAAGAGATCCTTTAACGAAATGGATGTGTATCAAAATGGTATTGACCTGTCAACAAACATAATCAGAATAGTTAGAGATATCTTCTTAGAAATAATCATGCACAAGCCTCGATAGCGTAGTGGTTCACGCTACCGTCTCTCACGCTGGCGCTCCAAGTTCAAATCCCGTGAAGGACGATTCTTTTTCAAAACTATAGTTTTGTTGTTTAAATATTTCTTTTTAATCATTACTGCTCAGCCAAGCAATGATTTTTAAAATACTTGCACGAATTAACCTTTTACAATTGCTGCCACATTGAACACGACAATTATAGTGTATCTTTATTATGGAATAGTCATGACGTCAGACACCCCATTGATTCTTCTCCTTAAAAGAAATGATGCCACCACACTGCTTGTCTTGCTCGTTCATTTCTAGAAACACAAACAGAGAATATTGCCAGGCAATTCTCATAATAGATTCGGTAATCTAGCATTCGGAAGATCATATGAATTAAGAAAGGCATGCCTAAATTATCAATTGTTTACGAACATATTTATGGACGAACACACTAAATACTATCAAGTATTCCATTCTTACTTTGTATCTCGATTAGTAAGTATAAGAATAGACATGTTGCGATAGTGGGCATTATCAAGGAAAGTCTACACATATAAATAAGATCGTTGTTTTATTAAACGAATAAGAGATCCTTTAACGAAATGAATGAGTATCAAAATGGTATTGACCTGTCAACAAACATAATCAGAATAGTTAGAGATAACTTCTTAGCAATGATCATGCACAAGCCTCGGTAGCGTAGTGGTTCACGCTACCGTCTCTCACGCTGGCGCTCCAAGTTCGAACCCCGTGAAGGACGATTCTTTTTCAAAACTATAGTTTTGTTGTTTAAATATTTCTTTTTAATCATAACTGCTCAGCCAAGCAATGATTTATCAAATACTTGGACGAATTATCTTTTACAATCGCTGCCACTTTGAACACGACAATTATAGTGTATCTTTATTATGGAATAGTCATGACGTCAGACACCCCATTGATTCTTCTCCT
The DNA here is from genome assembly GCA_947846245.1 of Cerastoderma edule. Taxonomy (NCBI): domain Eukaryota; kingdom Metazoa; phylum Mollusca; class Bivalvia; order Cardiida; family Cardiidae; genus Cerastoderma; species Cerastoderma edule. The sequence continues at coordinate 20,685,533 of OX401422.1, read as the reverse complement.
TAAAAAAAATGATGCCACCACACTGCTTGTCTTGCTCGTTCATTTCTAGAAACACAAACAGAGAATATTGCAAGGCAATTCTCATAATAGATTCGGTAATCTAGCATTCGGAAGATCATATGAATTAAGAAAGGCATGCATAAATTATCAATTGTTTACGAACATATTTATGGACGAACACACTAAATACTTTCACGTACATATATCATTCTTACTTTGTATCTCGATAAGTAAGTATAAGAATAGACATGTTGCAAAAGTGGGCATTATCAAGGAAAGTCCACACATATAAATAAGATCGTTCTTTAATCAAACGAATAAGAGATCCTTTAACGAAATGGATGAGTATCAAAATGGTATTGACCTGTCAACAAACATAATCAGAATAGTTAAAGATATCTTCTTAGATATAATCATGCACATGCCTGGATAGCGTAGTGGTTCACGCTACCGTCTCTCACGCTGGCGCTCCAAGTTCGAATCCCGTGAAGGACGATTCTTTTTCAAAACTATAGTTTTGTTGTTTAAATATTTCTTTTTAATCATTACTGCTCAGCCAAGCAATGATTTTTAAAATACTTGCACGAATAACCTTTTATAATTGCTGCCACATTGAACACGACAATTATAGTGTATCTTTATTATGGAATAGTCATGACGTCAGACACCCCATTGATTCTTCTCCTTAAAAGAAATGATGCCACCACACTGCTTGTCTTGCTCGTTCATTTCTAGAAACACAAACGGAGAATATTGCAAGGCAATTCTCATAATAGATTCGGTAATCTAGCATTCGGAATATCATATGAATTAAGAAAGGCATGCATAAATTATCAATTGTTTACGAACATATTTATGGACGAACACACTAAATACTATCAAGTATTCCATTCTTACTTTGTATCTCGATTAGTAAGTATAAGAATAGACATGTTGCGATAGTGGGCATTATCAAGGAAAGTCTACACATATAAATAAGATCGTTGTTTAATTAAACGAATAAGAGATCCTTTAACGAAATGAATGATTTTCAAAATGGTATTGACCTGTCAACAAACATAATCAGAATAGTTAAAGATAACTTCTTAGCTATGATCATGCACAAGCCTCGGTAGCGTAGTGGTTCACGCTACCGTCTCTCACGCTGGCGCTCCAAGTTCGAATCCCGTGAAGGACGATTCTTTTTCAAAACTATAGTTTTGTTGTTTAAATATTTCTTTTTAATCATAACTGCTCAGCCAAGCAATGATTTATCAAATACTTGGACGAATTATCTTTTACAATCGCTGCCACTTTGAACACGACACTTATAGTGTATCTTTATTATGGAATAGTCATGACGTCAGACACCCCATTGATTCTTCTCCTTAAAAGAAATGATGCCACCACACTGCTTGTCTTGCTCGTTCATTTCTAGAAACACAAACAGAGAATATTGCAAGGCAATTCTCATATTAGATTCGGTAATCTATCATTCGGAAGATCATATGAATTAAGAAAGGCATGCATAAATTATCAATTGATTACGAACATATTTATGGACGAACACACTAAATACTTTCACGTACATATATCATTCTTACTTTGTATCTCGATAAGTAAGTATAAGAATAGACATGTTGCAAAAGTGGGCATTATCAAGGAAAGTCCACACATATAAATAAGATCGTTCTTTAATCAAACGAATAAGAGATCCTTTAACGAAATGGCTGAGTATCAAAATGGTATTGACCTGAAAACATAAAGAGAATAGTTAAAGATAACTTCTTAGCTATAATCATGCACAAGCCTCGGTAGCGTAGTGGATGCCGCTACCGTCTCTCACGCCGGCGCTCCAAGTTCGAATCCCGTGAAGGACGATTCTTTTTCAAAACTATAGTTTTGTTGTTTAAATATTTGTTTTTAATCATTACTGCTCAGCCAAGCAATGATTTTTAAAATACTTGCACGAATAACCTTTTATAATTGCTGCCACATTGAACACGACAATTATAGTGTATCTTTATTATGGAATAGTCATGACGTCAGACACCCCATTGATTCTTCTCCTCAAAAGAAATGATGCCACCACACTGCTTGTCTTGCTCGTTCATTTCTAGAAACACAAACGGAGAATATTGCAAGGCAATTCTCATAATAGATTCGGTAATATAGCATTCGGAATATCATATGAATTAAGAAAGGCATGCCTAAATTATCAATTGTTTACGAACATATTTATGGACGAACACTATAAATACTATCAAGTATTTCATTCTAATTTGTATCTCGATTAGTAAGTATAAGAATAGACATGTTGCGATAGTGGGCATTATCAAGGAAAGTCTACACATATAAATAAGATCGTTGTTTAATTAAACGAATAAGAGATCCTTTAACGAAATGAATAAGTATCAAAATGGTATTGACCTGTCAACAAACATAATCAGAATAGTTAAAGATAACTTCTTAGCTATGATCATGCACAAGCCTCGGTAGCGTAGTGGTTCACGCTACCGTCTCTCACGCTGGCGCTCCAAGTTCGAATCCCGTGAAGGACGATTCTTTTTCAAAACTATAGTTTTGTTGTTTAAATGTTTCTTTTTAATCATAACTGCTCAGCCAAGCAATGATTTATCAAATACTTGGACGAATTATCTTTTATAATCGCTGCCACATTGAACACGACAATTATAGTGTATCTTTATTATGGAATAGTCATGACGTCAGACACCCATTGATTCTTCTCCTTAAAAGAAATGATGCCACCACACTGCTTGTCTTGCTCGTTCATTTCTAGAAACACAAACAGAGAATATTGCAAGGCAATTCTCATATTAGATTTGGTAATCTATCATTCGGAAGATCATATGAATTAAGAAAGGCATGCATAAATTATCAATTGTTTACGAACATATTTATGGACGAACACACTAAATACTTTCACGTACATATATCATTCTTACTTTGTATCTCGATAAGTAAGTATAAGAAAAGACATGTTGCAAAAGTGGGCATTATCAAGGAAAGTCCACACATATAAATAAGATCGTTCTTTAATCAAACGAATAAGAGATCCTTTAACGAAATGGATGAGTATCAAAATGGTATTGACCTGTCAACAAACATAATCAGAATAGTTAAAGATATCTTCTTAGATATAATCATGCACAAGCCTCGATAGCGTAGTGGTTCACGCTACCGTCTCTCACGCTGGCGCTCCAAGTTCGAATCCCGTGAAGGACGATTCTTTTTCAAAACTATAGTTTTGTTGTTTAAATATTTCATTTTAATCATTACTGCTCAGCCAAGCAATGATTTTAAAAATACTTGCACGAATAACCTTTTATAATTGCTGCCACATTGAACACGACAATTATAGTGTATCTTTATTATGGAATAGTCATGACGTCAGACACCCCATTGATTCTTCTCCTTAAAAGAAATGATGCCACCACACTGCTTGTCTTGCTCTTTCATTTCTAGAAACACAAACGGAGAATATTGCAAGGCAATTCTCATAATAGATTCGGTAATCTAGCATTCGGAATATCATATGAATTAAGAAAGGCATGCCTAAATTATCAATTGTTTACGAATGTTGTAGTTTCTATAAATAGCTTCTATAAATAGCTTCGCGCGTGAATTATTACTTATGCCTCTCATTGGTTGAGACCCGGTCACGTGTTTTTTGGTAACGCTTCCCTCCCGCAGTGAGTCAGTTAGTTGCAGATCCCCACTTTGACAAGACCTTATCGAGTCGTTGAAGTGGTGATATTTTATAAACCTAAAGGAGCAGAGCTTTGGGAGCCGTTCCTTATGGTAAGTAACTAACTCTCATTTATTTCCTTAGTGAAATACAACATTGGCGTTGTCGGCATACCTTGCACAACCCGAATACGACCAACCAGATTGGCGTAGACCCTCCATGCGAAGGTATGAAGAAACCCGCGAAACTAAACAAAGAACGGTCAACGTTCCTAAAACAATTACATATGATGGCAAGAGCGATTGGCGAGCATTCATTACCAAGTTTAATTCATTTGCGGATCGTGAGGCATGGAACTCGTCCTTAAGGAGGGATGCCCTGTCGTGGACCCTAGAGGGTAAAGCCAGCGAATTCTATGCAAGACTGTTGGAGAGGGATCCAACAATGGATTACTTTGAGGTTACAGACAAACTGGCCAAGCGGTTCGATATACGAGATTTGCCTGAGACAACCCAGATGCACTTCTCGTATGCACATCAACAGACTCGTGAGTCACTCATAGAATGGAGTGACCGGGTCGTAACGATGGCCATGCAAGCCTTCCCGGACCACACAGAGGCCCAAGTATATAGGCAAGCTGTGTTGCGGTTCTGCCAAGGCTGCTTAGACAAGGAGGCCGGTCTCAATGCTATCAACCAAAGACCAAAATCAATGGAAGACGCCCTCGACCGAGTAAGGTGGTTCCAGCACACCAAGCAGGCAATGAATCCTGGGACACGTAGGGAAATACGGTCCATTTACGAAGAAGAAGATGAAGAAGAGCTTGACGTAAGGGCGGTGTTCCAGAAAAGAGGTCAAGATAATCCACGAAAATGGAGGTTTCAAGAGTCTGAGAGGAAACGGACCCCTCCTTGAATAAGCGAATGGATGACCTAGAACAGAAAGTTGACAAATTAACAGAGACAATGGAAACCCTGGTTCAGTCCCTGCGCAGAAGGACACGTTCTCCTTCAAGGAGTCGCACCTGTTTTAATTGCGGCCAGGAAGGACATTGGAAGGCTGATTGTAAAGTGTCAAATACAAAGGCCGAGACAGAAAAGAAAGTGTCGTTCATCGCTGACTCATCCTTCAAAAATGAGGAAGAAGACGAGGATTTAAACGAGGATGGGTTGGAGTATTAGGTCGACCTTCAACCCCAACCATGCCTAGTAATGACCTACCAGAGCATGCAGAAGACATCCAACAGAAGCAGAACAATACAGAAAATCATGGTCAGGTCACACAGAGTCCTCCCACTAGGGAACGGACCGATGACCACATGATAAGAGAAGAAAATTCGCAATCTTTGTCTCTAGATAACCCAGATCAGAAAATCCAGTCTACAATAGAGAGTGAAACAGAGCCTATTGTTCTACAGATGCGATCTGGCCCAACATATTCCATACCAATGCTTATCAACAGACTAGACGTGGAAGCAGTGGTTGATACAGCTGCCCAAGTAACCATTATCTCGGATAAAGTCCTGAAACAACTAAGACCAATGCCCCCTATCTTGAAGGAAATCGTCTTACAAACAGCAGGAAGAGAGATGAAGATGAAAGGGTGTATAGTTGGACCAGTGAATTTGAAATTAGGTGATAAAGTATGCAAAGAAAATGTTTATGTTGCCCCTATCCAAGATGAGATGTTGTTAGGGTTAGACTTTTTGAGGAAGCACTGTGATAAAATTGGTTTAGTTGAAGACTTTCTTTGGGTGGATGGAAATCCCATCAAAATGGAATTGACTAAGCCCGCATCGGGTGTTAAAGTTGAAGTTGTTAGACGCACTATCATACCACCAAACTCTGTTAAGTTGGTGTTGTGTGATTCTAAAACCAGTAGCGATGATTATGTGGTTGAACCTTTCCCAGATTTGCCAGTGATATTTCCAAAATCAGTCCATTCCCCTGGGAAGGCTTTAATGATGTGTGCTGTGAACATTTCAGACCGAAATGTTATCTTACAGGAAAATCAGTCTATAGGTAACGCAGAGAGTATTGAAGTGGTGGAGGTTCCAAAATCAATACCAGTGAATCAGCATAAGCAGAAAGTACCAGAACCCCCACATCTGACAGAAATGTTGCAGAACTCAAAAGAACATTTGACACATCAAGAGTACCAACGTCTAGCTCAGTTAACCAGTGACTACCAGGATGTTTTTGCCAAAGATGATTTTGACTTTCACAGCGATTCAACATGCCATTGAGACTGGGGATGCCCGCCCTGTTAAACAGCGCATGAGGCGTACCCCTGTCTGTTTCGTGGACGAGGAGAAAAGCACCTTGGATAAAATGCTAAAGTCAAAAGTCATAGAACCTTCAATTTCCGAATGGGCCTCGGCACCTGTACTCATCAGGAAGCGTGATGGACAAGTCCGTTGGTGTGTAGATTACAGAGCCCTGAACAGTACAACCGTGAAAGACGTCTATCCCTTACCACTGTTAGATGAATGTATGGACACCCTGGCTGGGAACACTTGTTTTTCCAAGTTAGATGCAAATTCTGCATATTGGCAAGACCCCATTAAAGAGTCTGACAAAAAGAAAACTGCCTTCATTACTAAATACGGGTTATTCCAATTTGTTAGGATGGCCTTTGGACTTTGTAATGCACCCGCAACTTACAGCAGAATTATGAACCTTGTATTAAGGGGCCTTAACTGGGAAATTGTCTTGGCATTTTTAGACGATATCATTGTTATGGGAAAGAATTTTGATGATCACCTGAAGAACCTTGAAAATGTGCTGAAAAGGCTACAACAGTATGGTTTGAAACTGAAGCCAAGAAAATGTGAGTTGTGCAAACCCAATGTAAAATTTCTGGGGAGATGGATAGGGGAAGAAGGCCTTCAACTGGATGAAGAAAACATTGAAGCAGTAAAAAACTGGCCCCGTCCCCAAACAGTGAAACAAGTAGAACAGTTTCTAGGGCTGTTAAATTATCATCGTAGTTTCATTAAAGACTATGCAGAGTTGGCAGTACCACTGTACAAAATAACCGGTAAAGCTGCATTTAGCTGGTCAGATGAGCAAGAGGTGGCGTTTGAGGAAATTAAAACGGCATTAACTAAAGCTCCCGTTCTGGCTTGGCCTAACAACAAAGATAGTTACATTTTGGATACAGATGCTTCAGATGTGGCTATTGGGGCAGTCGTTAATCAGATGCAACAGGGAGAAGAGAAAGTTATTGCTTATGCCAGCCTAGGGCTTACTTCGGAGCAGCGGTGATATTGTACCACCAGAAAAGAACTGTTAGCAGTTGTCAAATTCACCAGACAATTTAGACATTATTTGTTGGGGAGACCTTTTACTGTTAGGACTGATCATAGCAGCTTAACATGGTTATTAATATTCAAAGAACCACAGGGTCAATTAGCGCGTTGGTTAGAGGAATTGAGCCAATATGACATGATTGTTAAACATCGCCCTGGTAAGAAACATGTAAATGCAGACGCCATGTCCAGGCGCCCCCAAGAAGAGCCATCCTGTAAGAACTACCGATTAGGAGTTGAATTGGAGGAATTGCCTTGTAAAGGATGCCCTTACTGTGCAAAAGCTCATAATAACTGGACCGATTTTACTCTGGAAGTAGATAACGTAGTCCCGTTAGCGGATTCGGCTCGTGATAAAAGAGGCCTTCGGTTGGTTAGGAAGATTATGAGTATTGTGGAAGATCCCAACACTACATCGATCAACCATAGCCGAGTGGATGTAATCAGCCAAGGGCAGAGAACCGAAATAGTTGTACCTGACGTCAACAGCATCAGCTCAGGATCTCCAGAGATAATCGACTGGGCGAGTGAACAGAAGAAAGACCCAGATTTCAAGTTAATCCTGGAATATTTGAGTTTGAGTAAATTGCCGAGTGAGTCTCAAGTGTTTCTTGAGACCGCGGCCTCAAAACACATGTGGATCAACAGAGAGCTGTTCACCCTGGATTCTGGAATATTGACCCGGAAGAAGCCCGACGGTGGGTTGCAAAGGGTTGTACCCAAAACCTTGAGACAGGAACTCTTGGAAGTGTTTCACGATATTCCCGCTGCTGCACATCAGGCATCGGAACGTACTAAGTTACGGTTACAGGATAAATTCTGGTGGTATCACATGGGTCAGGATGTAAAGAGATATGTTGCCTCATGCCGAGTATGCAATAAAAATAAGAAGCCTTCCAGACATGCCAGGACTTCATTCACCAGTTACCAGGCAGGTGCACCCATGGAGAGAGTCCATCTGGATTTCTTGGGACCTTTGCCGAAAACTCCAGATGGAAATGAATACGTGCTGATGATGGTCGACCAGTTCACAAAGTGGGTGGAGTGCATACCGGTGGCATCACAGACAGCTGAAACAACCGCACATGCAGCTGTTTGCAATTTCTTCTCCAGATTCGGGTACCCGTTCCAGATACATACAGATCAAGGAAGGAATTTTGAAAGCCAACTATTTAGAGCTGTTTGTAATTTGTTGAGCATTTATAAAACTAGGACCACTCCCTACCGTCCATCGGCGAATGGACAGGTTGAGAGATACAATAGGACATTGATGGACTCCGTCAGATGTTTTGTGTCCTACCAGAATGCATGGGACAAATTCCTACCCCAACTTGCTGGAGCACTAAGGTCTAGTATTAATCGGCAAACGGGGTTCACAGCCAACAAACTGATGCTTGGCAGAGAAACTAACCAGCCAGGTGATCTACTATATTCCTGTCCAGCTGCAAAATGGGAAGATAGGGACGAATACGTTCAAGACCTAGAACAGGCGATAAATGCCGCGCATCAGACTGCAAGAGAAAACTTGCATACTGCACAAAAAGCCATGAGGAGAGATTACGACCTCAAGGTGTTGGAGAAATCCTATGAAGTAGGGGATGCAGTTTATGTCATGGACACTGCATCGATTAAAGGGACGTGCAGTAAACTCAAATCACCCTGGAAAGGTCCAGGCATAATATTACAGAAATTCACCGAGGCACTGTTTAGGATAAAGGTTGGGGAAAAATACTTTATCGTGAATCATGACAGGATCAAACCCTGTAATGATAGAGATTTGCCCGTCTGGATCAAGAGACTTCAAGGAGATCCCGATTTGTTAAAAGCGGCCCTGCCAGAGAACGTGAATGGGAAAGAAGTGAAATATTGTTTATGTAGGTTACCAGACAATGGAGGGTTCATGATACAGTGTGATGTATGCCTTGAATGGTACCACGGACCCTGTGTCAATATTACCCCAGCTTTAGGGAAGACTATTAAACAATATGCTTGTCCGGTGTGCGAAGGAAGTCCTGTCCCCGGACTCACTTCTTAATTTGCTTTTCAGATATAATGGCTTCCAAACCGAGGAGGAATCGACTGACCACTCCTAGAGAGTTGGTTGAGACGATCCTCCTATCGAATCAACGCTTGGATAGTGAGCAGTTCCTCTGGCTCGTCCAAGAACCCTACCAGGAGGCAATCCAGCAGAGGGACCAGCACTGGATCCGGGAGTTTCAGCGCGAATGTGCCATGTTCGCACTGACCGAGGATGAAGTGTTGCGCTTCCTGCCAAATCCCTATGGACGGAATTTCAAGGCAGCTACTAAGAAAAGACCAAGTAGCACGGAGACACGTCCTGACCTCCATAGGGATATCCGACTTCAGGACAATCCAGACTTGACGGTGGTGCGGATGAATGCGGCAGGCACCTCTAAGGTTACAGCAGCTGTTGTGACTGGAGTACCTGCTGCTGAGACGGCCACAACAGACACCAACCAACCGGGACCAGCTGCAGTAGAGAGCCCAATGGTCACAGCATCTGCTGTGACCACTCCGTCTGCAGTTCCCAAAAGAATAGCCGACACGGATAGACAAGCTGAGGAAGAGAGTCCCATGGTCACAGCTTCCTCTGTGACCACTTCTTCTGCAACTCACAGCAGTCAGGGGGTTGTCCTCTCCAGTACCTGTGCGACAGAGAGTTCTATGGTTACAGCCTCGGCTGTGACCAAGAATCCTGTTGCTGGACAAGGAAGTAAGAGGACATCAAAGGCCCGAAAAAATGAGAGTTCACAAACTCTACCTGTGGAAACAGCTGTCTACACCAGATCCGGATTTCAGACACAACATGGAAAGGAGTGGCGACCAGAGGAGAAGAAAAGGCGCGTTCATACAAGAAGCCCTACTAGACGTGACTCTAGAAGTCATCACTCGTCTTATAGGGATTCTAGACGACCAGCCAAACGCCACCTTCCTGAAACATACAAGTCCAGGGTTTTCTACAGCAGAGACCCCCGGTATCAATCCTTGGGAGACAGGCGATCAGAGACGCACAGAAAGGAGCCAAGTCGCCCAGACGGCCACAAGTCTTTCTCCAATCGCCAAGTCAGACCCAAGATCAAAGAGAGCCGACGAGTGTTGCACTCAAGACTTGGTTACGAGCCTCTACCTGATGTTTCGGTGACTGTTAAAGGCAGCAAACGAACTATCAGCCATACAGGACATGGACCTGCCCTAGAGGCTACTGACGGTCCGCCCTGTAAACAGGCCCGGAAGATGTGTCCAATTAAAGGGTGCAACCAACCTATTGGGAAATTGAGGAATCACCTCAGGAAAGTCCACATCCCAGGACTCTTCCATGACGAAGAAACCCCGAATGAGCTAAAAAATGCTCAGTTCCTTGCTCTCCGTCGTCATATGCTGGAGATGCTCGCCCGATATTTAAAGGGAATGAGTGCCACAGTGTATGATTTGATCGACATTGTGAACAAGGAGGCAGATCTACCACCCACAGAGGTAGCCAGAGAGAATCAGCCCGCAATGGAGGCTATGGCCAGGGAGTTTGGCTGGAGACAGCCAGGGGACCAACTTGTCCCACTCAATACCCCAGCCCAGCTGATTCACTGGCGCCCATTAGCTTTCCTGATAGGGAAACTGGCCCAATCCCAGCGAGAGGAGATTTTCCGATTATTCGGAGAAAGATGGGCCGTTCCTGGGCAGGAGGTAATGGAGACTTCAATGAAAAGAAACAGGCCTAATCCACGCCGAAGAAAGAAGTGGAATGAGAAGCATCAGGAGCGATCAGATCCTCCGGAGGCTATGGAGACGACTACGACCTCTACCCCAGACGAAGGGATCATACCAACAATGACCTTTACGTCTAAAGAGGCATTGCCCACGATCCAGGAGGTGGAGGAAGTGCCTAAAGACCAAGATCCACTCCATTCAACAGACGGAAGGACCATGGACCAAACCCCAGAGGTTTTTGGGCCCAAGGAACCCTCACAGGTCTGTTTAAAGCAAGGAGCTGTGGAAGTGGATGTGAGCAATACACCATTGCTTAAGTTCAACCTTGGGGATTTGACGCTGAACCTGGGGCAAGCCATGGAACTGGACTACGGAGAGTCATCAGTTGATGAAGAGACGCTCCTACAGTCCAGTGATTCATCCCCAGAGAAAATACAGGGCACCGGGACGGAATCTTCTCAAGCCAGCCTCACCTATGCGGAGGTACTTCAAGGCCCAAAGGAAAGGAAGGCCCCAACTCCTCCAGAGAGTTCTGGTGGTTTTTCCTACGCCGATGCGGTTAAAGTCCAGCAGAAGACAACACCCCCGAAAGTGAAGGAACAACCCGGGAACATCAAAAACTCCCCCATTGGAATTGCTCCCCCAAGGCCACGAGCCCCAGTTGTAGCAAACCCTTCACAGCCTGAGGCTTTCGACAGTCACTTTCACCTAGATCGACTTAGTAGGAAGCTTCACTGCCCTGCCATGGACGAGAAGATCATCTTCCATCATATGGACTCACCACCAACGGTGCCAGTTACCTTATCTGGAGGCGTTGCAGTTTTCTGCGACCCTTCGGGGTATCGGCACATACCTAAAGATCTATCGCCCTGTTGGAAGATAGCCGTCGGAGTTCATCCAACCAAATTAGCGGATTTGACGCCCTCCCGTCGCAGACAACTTAAGGAGTTCCTTAAGGACCCGAGAGTGGCTGCGTTCGGGGAGATTGGAGTAGACTACGACGAACAATTGACAGATAGAGGACGTCAGTTGGCAGCCCTAGAGGAACTTCTCCCCTTATGTTCTACAAGACATGTGCTAGTCCTTCACGTCAGAGGAAGGGGGAGGAATCAACGCGGTTAGCCTTCCTGGACTGTTTTGAGATGGTTTCCACATATGTAACCCCTGAACAGAGGATCCATCTCCACTGCTTTACCGGGAATCATGAGCAACGACAGAAATGGAGCGACGCTTTTCCAAACTGCTACTTTGGATATACAGGTGCCGCCGCTCGTTTCCGCCCTCATCAGCGCGACGCAGTAAACCGTACTCCGTTGAGCCGTATGCTGGTGGAGACCGATTCCCCGTACCTGACAGTCAAACCTCGACAAAGAATCAACACGCCTGCTTACATAGGAGATGTTGCTTACCTGATTTCGGGAATTAAGAAGATGCCCGTTTCAATCATCCTCCAGCACACTACTAGTAATGGCCAGTCGCTGTATGCAGGACCTCAATGATCAGGACAGCGACCCATGAAGCAGATGCAGACCTACCAGAAAAATAAGGGATTGCGTCTCAAATCTAATTTGGGACCACCCTCATCCAAAATAGACAAATTTGAGTCTCATATTTGGGACCAATTTGAGTAAGTACAGTATTTTAGAACAAAGTTGAGTACTGGTGAACCCAGGAAAGGCCTCACTGCTTAAAAAATAAAATGGGGAGGAATGTTGTAGTTTCTATAAATAGCTTCTATAAATAGCTTCGCGCGTGAATTATTACTTATGCGTCTCATTGGTTGAGACCCGGTCACGTGTTTTTTGGTAACGCTTCCCTCCCGCAGTGAGTCAGTTAGTTGCAGATCCCCACTGTGACAAGACCTTATCGAGTCGTTGAAGTGGTGATATTTTATAAACCTAAAGGAGCAGAGCTTTGGGAGCCGTTCCTTATGGTAAGTAACTAACTCTCATTTACTTCCTTAGTGAAATACAACACGAACATATTTATGGACGAACACACTAAATACTATCAAGTATTCCATTCTTACTTTGTATCTCGATTAGTAAGTATAAGAATAGACATGTTGCGATAGTGGGCATTATCAAGGAAAGTCTACACATATAAATAAGATCGTTGTTTAATTAAACGAATAAGAGATCCTTTAACGAAATGAATGAGTATCAAAATGGTATTGACATGCCAACAAACATAATCAGAATAGTTAAAGATAATTTCTTAGCTGTGATCATGCACAAGCCTCGGTAGCGTAGTGGTTAACGCTACCGTCTCTCACGCTGGCGCTCCAAGTTCGAATCCCGTGAAGGACGATTCTTTTTCAAAACTATAGTTTTGTTGTTTAAATAATTCTTTTTAATCATAACTGCTAAGCCAAGCAATGATTTATCAAATACTTGGACGAATTATCTTTTACAATCGCTGCCACATTGAACACGACAATTATAGTGTATCTTTATTATGGAATAGTCATGACGTCAGACACCCCATTGATTCTACTCCTTAAAAGAAATGATGCCACCACACTGCTTGTCTTGCTCGTTCATTTCTAGAAACACAAACAGAGAATATTGCCAGGCAATTCTCATAATAGATTCGGTAATCTAGCATTCGGAAGATCATATGAATTAAGAAAGGCATGCATAAATTATCAATTGTTAAACGAACATATTTATGGACGAACACACTAAATACTTTCACGTACATATATCATTCTTACTTTGTATCTCGATAAGTAAGTATAAGAATAGACATGTTGCAAAAGTGCGCATTATCAAGGAAAGTCCACACATATAAATAAGATCGTTCTTTAATCAAACGAATAAGAGATCCTTTAACGAAATGGATGAGTATCAAAATGGTGTTGACCTGTCAACAAACATAATCAGAATAGTTAAAGATATCTTCTTAGATATAATCATGCACAAGCCTCGATAGCGTAGTGGTTCACGCTACCGTCTCTCACGCTGGCGCTCAAGTTTAGTCCGTGAAGGACGATTCTTTTTCAAAACTATAGTTTTGTTGTTTAAATATTTCTTTTTAATCGTTGCAACAGCCAAGCAATGATTTTTAAAAATGCTGCACGAATAAACACTTGGCACATAATTGCACATTGAACACATTAATTATAATTGTATCTTTTATTATGGAATAGTCATGACGTCAGACACCCCATTGATTCTTCTCGTAAAAGTAGTGCACCACACTGCTTTGTCTTATGGTTTCATTTCTAGAAACACAAACGGAGAATATTGCAAGGCAATTCTCATAATAGATTCGGTAATCTAGCATTCGGAATATCATATGAATTAAGAAAGGCATGCATAAATTATCAATTGTTTACGAACATATTTATTGACGAACACACTAAATACTATCAAATATTCCATTCTTACTTTGTATCTCGATAAGTAAGTATAAGAAAAGACATGTTGCGATAGTGGGCATTATCAAGGAAAGTCTACACATATAAATAAGATCGTTTTTTTAATTAAACGAATAAGAGATCCTTTAACGAAATGAATGAGATCAAAATGGTATTGACCTGTCAACAAACATAATCAGAATAGTTAAAGATAACTTCTTAGCTATGATCATGCACAAGCCTCGGTAGCGTAGTGGTTCACGCTACCGTCTCTCACACTGGCGCTCCATGTTCGAATCCCGTGAAGGACGATTCTTTTTCAAAACTATAGTTTTGTTGTTTAAATATTTCTTTTTAATCATAACTGCTCAGCCAAGCAATGATTTATCAAATACTTGGACGAATTATCTTTTACAATCGCTGCCACATTGAACACGACAATTATAGTGTATCTTTATTATGGAATAGTCATGACGTCAGACACCCCATTGATTCTTCTCTAAAGGAAATGATGCCACCACACTGCTTCTCTTGCTCGTTCATTTCTAGAAACACAAACAGAGAATATTGCCAGGCAATTCTCATAATAGATTCGGTAATCTAGCATTCGGAAGATCATATGAATTAAGAAAGGCATGCATAAATTATCAATTGTTTACGAACATATTTATGGACAAACACACTAAATACTTTCACGTACAAATATCATTCTTACTTTGTATCTCGATAAGTTAGTATAAGAATAGACATGTTGCAAAAGTGGGCATTATCAAGGAAAGTCCACACATATAAATAAGATCGTTCTTTAATCAAACGAATAAGAGATCCTTTAACGAAATGGATGAGTATCAAAATGGTATTGACCTGTCAACAAACATAATCAGAATAGTTAAAGATATCTTCTTAGATATGTCATGCAAGCCTGCGATGGCGTAGTGGTTCACGCTACCGTCTCTCACGCTGGCGCTCCAAGTTCAGATCCCGTGAAGGACGATTCTTTTTCAAAACTATAGTTTTGTTGTTTGCGCTCTTTCTTTTTAATCATTACTGCTCAACCAAGCAATGATTTTTAAAATCTTGCACGAATAACCTTTTATAATTGCTGCCACATTGAACGTAATTATAGTGTATCTTTATTATGGAATAGTCATGACGTCAGACACCCCGTGATTCTTCTCATAAAGAAATGAAGTACCCCACCACACTGCTTGTCTTGCTCGTTCATTTCTAGAAACACAAACGGAGAATATTGCAGAGCAATTCTCATAATAGATTCGGTAATCTAGCATTGGAATATACATATGAATTAAGAAAGGCATGCATAAATTATCAATTGTTTACGAACATATTTATGGACGAACACACTAAATACTATCAAGTATTCCATTCTTACTTTGTATCTCGATTAGTAAGTATAAGAATAGACATGTTGCGATAGTGGGCATTATCAAGGAAAGTCTACACATATAAATAAGATCATTGTTTTATTAAACGAATAAGAGATCCTTTAACGAAATGAATGAGTATCAAAATGGTATTGACCTGTCAACAAACATAATCAGAATAGTTAAAGATATCTTCTTAGATATAATCATACACAAGCCTCGGTAGCGTAGTGGTTTACGCTACCGTCTCTCACGCTGGCGCTCCAAGTTCGAATCCCGTGAAGGACGATTCTTTTTCAAAACTATAGTTTTGTTGTTTAAATATTTCTTTTTAATCATAACTGCTCAGCCAAGCAACTATTTATCAAATACTTGGACGAATTATCTTTTACAATCGCTGCCACATTGAACACGACAATTATAGTGTATCTTTATTATGGAATAGTCATGACGTCAGACACCCAATTGATTCTTCTCCTTAAAAGAAATGATGCCACCACACTGCTTGTCTTGCTCTTTCATTTCTAGAAACAAAAACGGAGAATATTGCAAGGCAATTCTCATAATAGATTCGGTAATCTAGCATTCGGAATATCATATGAATTAAGAAAGGCATGCCTAAATTATCAATTGTTTACGAACATATTTATCGACGAACACACTAAATACTATCAAGTATTCCATTCTTACTTTGTATCTCGATTAGTAAGTATAAGAATAGACATATTGCAATAGTGGGCATTATCAAGGAAAGTCTACACATATAAATAAGATCGTTGTTTAATTAAACGAATAAGAGATCCTTTAACGAAATGAATGAATATCAAAATGGTATTGACCTGTCAACAAACATAATCAGAATAGTTAAAGGTAACTTCTTAGCTATGATCATGCACAAGCCTCGGTAGCGTAGTGGTTCACGCTACTACAAATCTCTCACTGCTAGCGCTCAAGTTCGAATCCGTGAAGGACGATTCTTTTCAAAACTATAGTTTTGTTGTTAAGAAATATTTCTTTTTTAATCATTACTGCTCAATGGCAATGATTTTAAAATACTTGGACGAATTATCTTTACAATCCTTTGCCACATTGAACGACAATTATAAGGTGTATCTTTATTATGGAATAGTCATGACGTAGACACCCATTGATTTCTTCTCCTTAGAAATGATGCCACCACACTGCTTGTCTTGCTCGTTCATTTCTAGAAACACAAACGGAGAATATTGCCAGGCAATTCTCATATCAGATTCGGTAATCTAGCATTCGGAAGATCATATGAATTAAGATACACATGCATAAATTATCAATTGTTTACGAACATATTTATGGACGAACACTCTAAATACTATCAAGTATTCCATTCTTACTTTGTATCTCGATTAGTAAGTATAAGAATAGACATGTTGCGATAGTGGGCATTATCAAGGCAAGTCTACACATATAAATAAGATCGTTGTTTAATTAAACGAATAAGAGATCCTTTAACGAAATGAATGAGTATCAAAATGGCATTGACCTGTCAACAAACATAATCAGAATAGTTAAAGATAACTTCTTAGCTATGATCATGCACAAGCCTCGGTAGCGTAGTGGTTCACGCTACCGTCTCTCACGCTGGCGCTCCAAGTTCGAATCCCGTGAAAGACGATTCTTTTTCAAGACTATACTTTTGTTGTTTAGATAATTCTTTTCAATCATAACTGCTCAGCCAAGCAATGATTTATTAAATACCTGGACGAATTACCTTTTACAATCGCTGCCACATTGCACACGACAATTATAGTGTAACTTTATTATGGAATAGTCATGACGTCAGACACCCCATTGATTCTTCTCCTTAAAAGAAATGATGCCACCACACTGCTTGTCTTGCCCGTTCATTTCACGAAACACAAACAGAGAATATTGCAAGTCAATTCTCATATTAGATTCGGTAATCTATCATTCGGAAGATCATATGAATTAAGAAAGGCATGCATAAATTATCAATTGATTACGAACATATTTATGGACGAACACACTAAATACTTTCACGTACATATATCATTCTTACTTTGTATCTCGATAAGTAAGTATAAGAATAGACATGTTGCAAAAGTGGGCATTATCAAGGAAAGTCCACACATATAAATAAGATCGTTCTTTAATCAAACGAATAAGAGATCCTTTAACGAAATGGATGAGTATCAAAATGGTATTGACCTGTCAACAAACATAATCAGAATAGTTAAAGATATCTTCTTAGATATAATCATGCACAACCCTCGATAGCGTAGTGGTTCACCCTACCGTCTCTCACGCTGGCGCTCCAAGTTCGAATCCCGTGAAGGACGATTCTTTTTCAAAACTATTGTTTTGTTGTTTAAATATTTCTTTTTAATCATTACTGCTCAGCCAAGCAATGATTTTTAAAATACTTGCACAAATAACCTTTTATAATTGCTGCCACATTGAACACGACAATTATAGTGTATCTTTATTATGGAATAGTCATGACGTCAGACACCCCGTTGATTCTTCTCCTTAAAAGAAATGATGCCACCACACTGCTTGTCTTGCTCGTTCATTTCTAGAAACACAAACGGAGAATATTGCAAGGCAATTCTCATAATAGATTCGGTAATCTAGCATTCGGAATAACATATGAATTAAGAAAGGCATGCATAAATTATAAATTGTTTACGAACATATTTATGGACGAACACACTAAATACTATCAAGTATTCCATTCTTACTTTGTATCTCGATTAGTAAGTATAAGAATAGACATGTTGCGATAGTGGGTATTATCAAGGAAAGTCTACACATATAAATAAGATCGTTGTTTAATTAAACGAATAAGAGATCCTTTAACGAAATGAATAAGTATCAAAATGGCATTGACCTGTCAACAAACATAATCAGAATAGTTAAAGATAACTTCTTAGCTATGATCATGCACAAGCCTCGGTGGTGTAGTGGTTCACGCTACCGTCTCTCACGCTGGCGCTCCAAGTTCGAATCCCGTGAAGGACGATTCTTTTTCAAAACTATAGTTTTGTTGTTTAAATATTTCTTTTTAATCATAACTGCTCAGCCAAGCAATGCTTTATCAAATACTTGGACGAATTATCTTTTACAATCGCTGCCACATTGAACACGACAATTATAATGTATCTTTATTATGGAATAGTCATGACGTCAGACACCCCATTGATTCTTCTCCTTAAAAGAAATGATGCCACCACACTGCTTGTCTTGCCCGTTCATTTCACGAAACACAAACAGAGAATATTGCAAGTCAATTCTCATATTAGATTCGGTAATCTATCATTCGGAAGATCATATGAATTAAGAAAGGCATGCATAAATTATCAATTGATTACGAACATATTTATGGACGAACACACTAAATACTTTCACGTACATATATCATTCTTACTTTGTATCTCGATAAGTAAGTATAAGAATAGACATGTTGCAAAAGTGGGCATTAGCAAGGAAAGTCCACACATATAAATAAGATCGTTCTTTAATCAAACGAATAGGAGATCCTTTAACGAAATGGATGAGTATCAAAATGGTATTGACCTGTCAACAAACATAATCAGAATAGATAAAGATATCTTCTTAGATATAATCATGCACAAGCCTCGATAGCGTTGTGGTTCACGCTACCGTCTCTCACGCTGGCGCTCCAAGTTCGAATCCCGTGAAGGACGATTCTTTTTCAAAACTATAGTTTTGTTGTTTAAATATTTCTTTTTTAATCTCATAACTTTACTCCAGCCGAAACGGCGGTTGTAAAATACTTGGACGAATTATCTTTTACAATCCTTTTACCACATTAGACGACAATTTATAGTGTATGCTTATTATGGAATAGTCATGACGTCAGACACTATTGATTCTACTCCTTAAAAGAAATAATTGCCACCACACTTAAGCATCTTGCTTCGTTCATTTCTAAACACAAACAGAATAATGCCAAACGAATTCACTAATAAATTCAGTAATCTAGCATTCGGAAAATCATGAATTAGAAAGGCATGCATAAATTATCAATTGTTTACGAACATATTTAGACGAACACACTAAATACTTTCACGTACATTGTAATGCTGTCACGTATTGCATTCTAACTTTGTATCTCGATTAGTGAGTATAAGAATAGACATGTTGCGAAAGTGGTCCTTATGAAGGAAAGTCTAATAATATTAATAAAATCGTTGTTTAATCAAACGAATAAGAGATCCTTCAACGAAATGGCTAAGTATCAAAATGGTATTGACCTGAAAACATAAAGAGAATAGTTAAAGATAACTTCTTAGCTATAATTGCACAAGCCTCGGTAGCGTAGTGGATGCCGCTACCGTCTCTCACGCCGGCACTCCAAGTTCGAATCCCGTGAAGGACGATTCTTTTTCAAAACTATAGTTTTGTTGTTTAGTTATTTCTTTTTAATTATAACTGCTCAGCCAATCAATGGATTATTCGACGCTTGGACGAATTAACTTTTACAATCGCTGCCACATTGAACACGACAGTTATAGTGTATCTTTATTATGAAAGAGTCACGCTGTCGGACACCATATTGCTTGTTCTCCCTAATTAAAAAGTACCAACATACTGCTTCTCTTGCTGGTATATCTTTAGAAACACAAACCAAATATATTACACAGCTGTTTTCAGTCAAAAACGTGATAAACAGACGCTTAGTCGATGAGCAATGGCTAGATTTCGGACCCAAGACGACAAAAAAGAGGTTGGAAATGTGGATTCTGAGCGATACTCAGTGACCATAATATCGAATTATCGTCAACTGCTACTTGTGAAGACTAGTCATTATTATTGACGTTGCTTTGTGTACCTAAGGACTCTATGAAGAAAATGAGATAAGATTTGTTCCGATAGAAGCATTAGCTGGGGCGTTATAAGCAAGGGGAGAGAGAGAGAGAGAGAAAGAGAGAGAGAGAGGAGAGGGAGAGGGAGAGGAGAGGAGAGAGAGAGAGAGAGAGAGAGAGAGAGAGAGAGAGAGAGAGAGAGAGAGAGAGAGAGAGAGAGAGAGAGAGAGAGAGAGGAGAAAGAGAGAGAGAGAGAGAGAGAGAGAGAGAGAGAGAGAGAGAGAGAGAGAGAGAGGAGGAGAGAGAGAGAGAGAGAGAGAGAGAGAGAGAGAGAGAGAGAGAGAGAGAGAGAGGGAGAGAGAGAGGGAGAGAGAGAGAGAGAGAGAGAGAGAGAGAGAGAGAGAGAGAGAGAGAGAGAGAGAGAGAGAGAGAGAGAGAGAGAGAGAGAGAGAGAGGCTGTCAAACATACATGCTTGCAGACACACAGACATGCCGATTGAAAGGCCTCCAGGCTGGAGGACTTTCGGACATACAGACAGACATACCTGCAGACACACTGAGAGCTGGAATTGGATCCTGAAATACATGTAGACTTGCGGTCTCACAAACAGCCATAATTACGCACCTACAGATAGGTGGACATACAGATAGACAGACTCGCGGGCTCACATACAGGCGAATTTGCGGACACACAGACGGACAGGCTTATGAACACAAATAGAGGCAGACTTGCAGACTCAGGAACAGGCAGAATTGCAGACATTTTAACAGGGAGGCTTGCATATACAAACACATGCGGTCTTGCAGATGCACAGACCCGCGATCTTGCAGACACGGAAATAGGCGAAATTGCAAGAACACAAAGAAGCAGATTTGAAGACTCTTAGACGGACGGACTTGTGGACACACAGACAGGCTTGAAGTAACCCAGATAAGTAGCCTTGCAGACACACAGACACGTGATCTTGCAGACGCAGGAACAGGCGAAATTGCAAACACACAGAGAGGCAGGTTTTTATGACAAACAAACAGACGGACGGACGGACGGACAGACATACAGTCTGTCGGTCCTAGTGAATGACAGACATGCAGAGTTGCAGGCTCAGAGAAATATGAGCTTACGCATAGGTTGACTGCGGAGAGACGAAAGGACAGACACACAAACAGGTAGACCTAAGGAAAAACAGAGAGGCGGACTTGCGTACACATAGACAGGCGGCTTTTTGGACACATACATACAGACCACCTTTCTGACACTCAGACAGGCAGGTTTGCGGACACACAGACAGGCGTCTTTAAAGACGCACAAACAGGCGGACGGACGGACGGACGGACAGGCATACATACAGGCGGGCCTAGGTAATAACAGACTAGCGGGTTTGCGGATACACATGCATTTTAGCTTGCGAACTTCCAAACAGGTTGACTGCGGACAGACGGAAGGAAGGACGGACACACAGACAGGCGGACACAGGCGTACTTGCGGACACAAAAACAGGCAGACTGTGGACACAAAGACAGGCGTTTTGTCGCACACAAGCATACAGGCTGACTTGCGGACACACAGACAGGGGGCTTTTAGGACACACAAACAGATGGACGGACGGACAGATATAGACGGGCGGACCTAGGAATAACAGACAAGCGGACATGCAGATACACGTACATATAGCTTGCGAACTCACAAACAGGTTTACTGCGGACAGACGGAAGGGCCGACACACAGACAGGTGGACTAGCGGACACAAAGACAGGCGGATTGTCGGACACACGCATACAGGCTGACTTGTGAACACACATACAGGCGGATTTGTTGATTCACTAACAGGTGGAAGAACTGACACACATACAGGCAGACTTAAGGCATAACATACAGGCGGATTTGCAGAGTCTTAGACATGTGAGCGTGCGGAAATGTCGTCTGCAAACTCGTTCAGTTTGTGACAGTCGAACATTTGGCGTTTGGTAAAGGGTTAAAGAAGGTCGCTGCCTCAGTTACTGAGTGCAAATCGTAATCAGAGTTAAGAAGCAAAATTTTGACCCATAAGAGAGTCTGTGATAGATATCCCAGATTTGTTCCAAACAAATGGTGCTCTAAGGAAATTCACAACAGATTCAAATCGTGCTGTGATTATGCAGTAGGGGTCTCGATGTACAAGGTAGTGTTAACCCTTTACTTAACGCCAAATTTTCGACTGTCCCAAATTGATAGGGTTTGCAGACGGTATTTCAAAATGTGATGAAATTGGAAAATAATCTTTTGATAGGGCAGAAAACATTGTGGGAAAACGAGCAATTTTCCCCTTTTCCAACAATGTTTTCTAAAGTCGTCTGCAACAAAGTGGTCAAATGCCGTTATTGTTTGGGAAAGGGTTAAACGTGTAAGCGCGCCATAATACTCAGTCAGTAGAATTGTTGCACAATTTGCGAAGGTCCAGGGTTCGGTCCTGGGTTTGTGCCCTAGTTTAGTTACACTAACAGTCTGTATGAAGGTAACCAACAAAGACGAGTAACACACAGCATAGGTTTTATGTATATATATAATTCATATAGCTCTGTATATAGACATTGTTCAATATAACAATAGGATAAACAGTGTGTCATGTTGAAAACGTTAGATAACATCAAAAAGTACAAAAACATAATAAAGCAGATCAGATTCCAGACAACAAACTAAATAAACATACCAATACTCCATCGCTGATAGACAACATGCTAAACCCTTTCCCATACGACAAATTTTGGACTGTCCCAAATCGAAAGAGTTTGCAGACGACATTTCAAAATGTGATGAAATTGAAAAATATTCTTCAGATAGACCAGAAAACCTTGTGGGAAAAGGAGCAATTTCCCCTTTTCCAACAATGTTTTCTAGAGTCATCTACAACAATCTGGTCAAATGTCGTTATTGTTTGGGAAAGGGTTAATTAACAGACCAATACTCCATCGCTGACAGACAACATGCTTAATATTAAAGTAAACAATCAAGATAACATTGTATCGAAAGAAAAACATGCTTATCATTTGACATAATGTTTTCTCAAATTGTTCAAATGTATACATGTACATTAGACAAATAACTTGAAAGTGTTTTTTTTTACAATAATTGATCTTTAGATGTGTCTGCTGCAAGCCATTTAGTGAAAAAGAAATTGAAATCTCAACCCATTACTCAACAATAACGACATTTGACCAGTTTGTTGAAGACGACTCTAGAAAACATTGTGGGAAAAGAAGAAATTGCTCTTAAAGAGCAATTTCTTCTTTTCTGACACTGTTTTCTGCCCTATTAGAAGACTATTTTTCAATTTCATCACATTTTAAAAATTTCGTCTGCAGACTCTTCCAATTTGGGACAGATCGAAGGTTCAATGGTTGAATGGAAGACTGAAGCAAGGCCTCTACTTGCGTGGCAGTGCTGCAATAGTCTTCCATTGAACCCACAATCTGTAGCAAAACATTTCATTGAGATAATTTCATCATTTAACATGGGTCTTCACATGTACATGAAGCTGTTATCACTTTCATTATCCCTTTGAGTTTAAACTTATCTATTTTACATTGAATGTGACAAAAGCTTGTAGCTTATCAATATCACTAACTATGACTGCTTCCTGGATACTTAACCAGTACTTGTGCCACAAACTGAGATTCGACCCTGTACCATTGGTACAAGAAGCCCATGCTCTATCACTGAACCCCTATTTGCTTAATCCTTTTTCTTGTTGATAATGTGCAACAGACACCATAAAGGCAATTATTTCTATTTTGTTTGCGAAAAACTCCTTAACTTTTCCATTGCATGTGGAAATAAACAAAACACCTATATGAAATGCTTAAACATAAAATCATAACCACATCAGTGATTTTATCTTATCAACAACTAAGACAAACACCCAAATGATGCAAACATTTTCACCAAAATTCACCCACAATTTCCTTTCATACCCAATTTCTTTACATAACAAGCAGACCCTCAAGCCAACCAAAACAAAATTTTACACAAAATACAAAGTACAAGAAAAAGTAGCAAATATCACTTTTGTAGAATTCTATCACAATAGTAGCATATAAGAAACACAAATAGAAACATGAAATAAGCAGCAATTAGCAAAGAGGTGTACCTTAACCCATTACCAAACATTTACATTTTACCAATCTGTTGAAGATTACTCTGGAAAACATTGTGGGAGAGGAAGAAATTGCTTATGATGAGCAATTTCTCCTTTTTACACAAAGTTTTCTACCCTATCGGAAGATTATTTCCCAGTTTTATCACATTTATCTGCAAACTTTTTCAATTTGGGACAGTCGAAAATTTGTGTTAAGCCCATTTAACCAAGCCCCATAAGTGGTTTTGCGGCTGGTCGAAATTCAAAGCATAAGAAGATGAAAATAATCAAGAATCAGTGTCATAATAAGCATTCATTTGTGATATTTATAAGAAACAATCGGAAAAAAAGAAGAAATTGATTATCTTGAGCAATTTCTCCTTTTGTTAAAATTGTTTCTTAAGCCATCTTTTAAAGTAGTATTCATTTGGGCATAATTAAAGGAATGAGTTAAGAAATAAATGTTAAATTCTTTGCTAATTGATAAAGCAACAAATGTATGGACGAGGGAGGCACAATGAAGGTTATGCAAAGTAATCTCGCTCTTGTTTTATTTTGTGTGCGAAGCTTTCTGAAGCTGTGTGACAATTTCTTTCAGTTATATAACAGTTTTCCGAGGATTCATCAGTACTAGACTAAGGCTTTAAAGCTTCTTGCAAAAAGACACCAGCTGTACAAATTTGGCTCAAACCGGGAACACCTGGGTCACAAGGTCACAAGGCCATAACCCCAAAATACTAGACCAACTCCCAAATGACTACAAAATTTTTGTTGTTGCTACCTACAACATATAGCAGATGAAATAAGGCACCAATAACCCAAACATGTTGCACAATAACACAATATACAAATCTTGATACAGTATAACACAACAGGCGTGTCATTCTTTTCATAATGCTATTCACAAAATATTTGGTAACCAAAATGTCCCTATTCTTAAATTGTGAGGTGAAACAAACAAAATCTGTAAAAAACAATTTCTCTCTACCTAGAAAAACCATTCACAAAACCCCTCTCACACTTTTCTTATGTCTTTTGAATAACATTTTTGTTGTTTTCACACTTCTTTAAAATATGCCTGCATGTAAAGAAAAAGAAAAGACAATCTATCAAAAGAAGGGACCATATTTGAGATTTGTTCAGTAATGTTTAAATAAAATAATGTACAAATTGCAATGTTCTGTATAATTCAATGAGTGTTCCTTAACCCTTTCCCAAACGATAACCACGTTTGACCACTTTGTTGCAGACGACTTTAGAAAATATTGTGGGAAAAGGAGAAATTGCTTGTGACAAACAATTTCTCCTTTTCCTACAACATTTTCTACCCTATCAGAAGATCATTTTCCAACTGAATCACAATTTGAAATGTTGTCTGCAAACTCTTTGAATTTGGGAGAGTTGAAAATGTGGTGTTTGGTAAAGGGTTAATAAAAACTTCATGCAACCCACACTAGTGTATAGGTCATTGGTAGAAACCATCAACACAAAGGGGTAAAAATAATGGACATATCATGCTTCCTATTCAAGCAGTATTTCAAAATCTAGACCAAATATCCTATATCCTTGGTACGCATTAGAAACGTCTCATTGAGACAATTTTAAAGAGTACCAACACTATAGGGTTGCGGTAAAAGATAACAAAATTAACTTGGGCAATATGGCCCTTCTAGACCCTTGAATATAGGGATTTGGTTTTGAATAAATTAAACTAATCAATTGTTGTCATGCAAGAAAAAGCACAGCTTCTCTTTAAATAAGTAATACATGTATGTTATTCTATGAAAAACAGATCTTTATAAATAATCATGCACAGTATCAGAAGGTCCAAAAGCAAAAAGCAAAAAAAGCAGACGACTCTGGAAACATCATGGGAAAATGAAAAATTGCTCATGATGAGCAATTTTCCCTTTCCCCACAATGTTTTCTGACCCTTCAGAAGACTATTTTCCAATTTCATCACATTTTGAAATGTGGCCTGCAAACTCTTTCAATTTGGGACAGTCGAAAATTTGGTGCTTGGTAAAGGGTTAAAGAACGTCTAAGACATGTCAACATGTATTAAATCGTAGAAGAAATTCATGAAATATCATAACCTGCAGATGCATCGACAATGCATTTTGATGTTGAGGGTTCAATCCAAGACTATAATAAGTCCTTCCAAAATGTGAAGCCCTTACTATAGATTTGCATCACATTCTCAATGTAATCAAGTCTGAAACATCATTGTAAGGGTGGGGATTTTTACCCTCTAAACAAGTGGGTAATTTGTACAACTAAAATGTATTCTATACAATATTTCATGCATGTCCTTACATGGCAATATATCATGTAAATATCACCTGCATAATTTACCACAGGAATGCATGATAAAATGACTCACTGATGTCTCAAAGATTGTTACGCCTTCTACAGGAAATGCATCTCTCTTTTTTGAAAAATTCAATATTAATTTCGAAATTATGATAACAGTAAAAAGTTAAGTAAAAATCTAAAGTGCTTTTGGACATGCAGGCTCATCAAATAGTGTTGGGGATACTGAACCAACAAACCTTTCTCATCTAAATTGTTAGAAAATTTGTTACAAATATGGATTCCAAAATTGTAAAGTGTTCAGAAAGAATTTAAATTTGAATAACAAGTGTGTAGGAGGGAAAACTCATTTCAAACCATCCCAAAATAGCAATTAACTTAAATACATGGAAAGGTTGAAACTGGTGTACAAAAAGGAAACATTGCTAACAAGCATAATTTAAATGACAGTCTGTAAGCTCTTTTAATATAGGATGTGAAAACGACATATACGGAAATTAACTTGTTTGATAATAGACTCAATTTGTCATTCTGTAGTGGGTGTATGCATCATTTGTCAATTTGGTAACCTGTAGGTGCATACTGTATGAATCAGAAGGAAAAAATAAACATAAAGTCTATCAAACATACAACCCCTACACAGGGAAGGTTGCAAACCATCTTGATTCCTTTCAAAATATAAAATCTTGTGAGTAATCAATTGATAGTAGCAGAAGACAACATGCGACGGATTTAAGAACAGAGGTTCATGAATAATAAATGGTTGTTCATGAACACAAAGTTGTTCTTAAATATGTTAATGAAACAAGAAGATGTCATTTTTCATTTATATCTGTTCATGCACATAGCTCTTGAATCCTCTGCAGGGGTAATATATAGAGAATAAAAGTGTATTTTCTATGGCGATAATAATAAGAAACCAAAGGTTTTTAATGTTGTTTGTTGTAAGAAAGACAGAAGGTTCTCAAAAATGTTAGATTGTTCAAATATTTGAAGATAAATGCAAATGTTAACTAAGAACATCGCAAATAATTCGATGAGATATTATACAAAAAGAAATATTTTTCAGTTAAAATTCATTTTGTAAATACTAATAAGACTTTTCAAGGTGGAATTGGTTAGGATACATTATTCTGAGAGGAAAGAAAGAGATTATTACAATCACAAAACTAGCTGCACACACTATTACCTTTAAAATTGCAAAATTTGGATTTGAATATCAGAAATGTATAATCCATAAAACAAGCAGACCAAAACACTTTAACAAAACAAGTGCACCCAGTTCTACCAAATTCATTGAGCTATTTTTTCTTTAGTTTCTAACATAGGCTTGCTCTCATCAAATTAAGGGGACAAAATTTGGACATAAGATGAAAAGACCTTAAAGGCATTAAGTTATTTCTCCTTTCATCCCATAGCTCAAATTCAATATCAGTATCTAAAGATCTTTTTGAAGAAACTTGCAATTCCTCATGACCTTTGAGGCCTTGCTAAGAAGGAATGTAAGAATCCTTTACATGATTTATTTCAAAGTCTTCATTAAAATGTAGGTACTCATTAGTATCATCTCTTAAAAATGACTCCTTTGAGTATCTGCAAAATGCAATTCAGAATTTAATAAAAGAACCAATATCCTTCTAACACAGATGTCTCTGGCCACTTGCAATACAATTATAACTGCTAATAAATATAGACAACCCCTACAAAAAACTTATTCATGAATAATTATAAGCGTTAAACGGCCATTAATCAACACAAAGTTGAACAGGTTCATAAAATGCTTTCATGGACTCATACTTGATGTTCATGATCATTTTCTTGAATCTTATGAACAAGTTCAGTGTTAATGAAAGGCCATTTCAAAGTTCATGAATGTTCATGAATAAGTTAATTTAACCTTTCGCATGACAGGGATTCATACCTGGAATGCATTTAGTGACCAATTCTTTCAAAACTTCTTTAAAATTGACCACAATCAGGGATAGGGCATACGGACATATGATTTAACCACAAAATAAATTGCAAAAAAGGGACATTAAACATTCTAGGCACATGACCAATTGTAATTCACCACATTATAAATAAGAAACCCCTAAACAAACCAAGCAATTAACAACAACTAAACTTTACTGGACCTTATTAAACAAATCATTATCTATGTTTTAACACAGGCAAATGGTTTTATGTTGATTGATGCAAGAAAAACAAACAAGACTGACCAAGACAAGATGTAACAAACATACTGGTAACATGATTCATAACAAAATATTGAAAAAAGACAAAAACAAAAATCTGAAATTCCTTAAACGTAAATAACTCATTCACTACAATTCCTTTCAATCAAAGCCTTTCCAACAGCATGATGTCCAATTAAGAGTTTTTGACATGGAATATTTCAATACCTATTGGACAAAAGACCTTTAACCCTTTCCCAAACAACAAATTTTCGACGGTCCCAAACTGAAAGAGTTTGCAGACGATATCTCAAAATGTGATGAAATTGAACAATATTCTTCGGAATGAGCAGAAAACCTTGTTGGAAAAGGAAAAATTACTCGTTACCAGTAATTTCTCCTTTCCCCACAATGTTTTCTAAAGTTGTCTGCAACAAAGTCGTCAAATGTCGATACTGTTTGGGAAAGGGTTAAAGTGGGTAATCATTAAAACCATCTATACATAACAATTCTAATGAGTACTCACAATATAGGGTTTAGAGAAGAAGTACAGAAATTAGCTCATAGATATAAGTCCAGTATCTGGATCACTCTAAATGTTTTTAGTTGAAAGAACACTCAATCCTATGTCGGCCCCTTTTAGAAACTGTTTTCAGATTACCTAACACCCCATTACCAAACAATTACGACATTTGACCAGTTTGTTGCAGACAACTCTGGAAAACATTGTGGGAAAAGAAGAAATTGCTTGTAACAAGCAATATCTCCTTTTCCCACAATGTATTCTGCCCAATCAGAAGATCATTTGCAAATTCATCACATTTTGAAATGTCGTCTGCAAACTCTTTTAATGTGGGACAGTCGAAAATTTGGCGTTTGGAAGGGTTAAGACCATTGATAACAAACTCCTTCATATCGGGCCTTTTCTGGAAGAAGACTAAATGGTTTCACAGTTAATCCCCCTTTCCAATTCTCATCGAAAAATAGAAAACATCAGAAAGGGGGCTAAATGTTTCAACTTGTGGAGCCAAATGTTTCAACTCATATGTTTTTGAAAGCTTGATAAAATAGACATTTATCAGAAAAAATTAGATGTAAGTTTTGACCTTTGATCCGCATTAACCTTTTACAACACATTTTTAACAATTTGCTAATAGATAATTGTAATCATATCAACATACATGCACAGACTTCACACAAGAGACTCTTTAGACAAATGGTAATTCTTTTTATAATTAACAGTTTCTTCCAATTGACATAATTATGTCGTTATCAAAATCCATCAATAAAATGAGATGGGTAATCATCTTCATCAGGTGATGGTATGCTTAAAAGAAGTCTACATACTTTAATATCAATGGCTCAGCGCAACATAAAGCTATGTCCTTCATGTTTTTGAAAGACTCAGTTTAATGTTTCATTAAGCTACTGTTAAAGCGTTATTAACAAAGTCTTTAAAATCCTTAAATCAGATCTAATTTGTAAATAAAAAAACTATGTTTCATAATTAATAATTTTGTTCAGTTGCAAATTGTCATTTACTGCAAATATATAAAACATGTACAAATGTTTATAATGCCTATGATATTGGGGGAAATTGATAAGTTGTTTGTGATGAGCTCTTACATTTCTGTGATCAAAATAAGCAATTCTACTTTAGAAGTCAATCATTTGAATCAAAGAATGAGTTTAAGCTGTCATCTCCTTCAGAGAAAACTTAGAGTGTGAGACATATTTTGGCATAGTAAAAACAAAAACATACAACAATAAAAGAAAAGAATTGAACATTTTGACATTTTGCAAAATAATTATGTAAATTTATGGTAATTATGCTTGAAGAATCCTTTCCATATCACATGAACACCTCCACTATCGGCTATAAATGGTACATGAATATTCATGAATATTAATGTTTGGTTTTTGAATATGTAAATCTATAATTTGAATAGTCCTAGGGTTTGATCTTGTTATAGGTCCGAAGTTGCGTGTCGTTTCATGTGAAGAGCAAGATGATCTGAACGGGAGAATGTTCGCTCACAAAACTTGCAACGAAAGGGTTTGGCGCCGGTGTGTTTACGATAATGTCGTGTGAGCTCGTCTGATCGGGCGAACCTCCATTCACAACCTTCCCAGCTACAGCTGTACGGCTTCTCTCCTGGAAAAGAGAAAATCAAAGTACTGTTAGTGACATCAGGACAATAGTTATTTATTCTTATATATAACTTTAAACTCAATTCTTTAAATAGTCTCCCACATTGTTTTTTTTTGCAATTTCAGCAATATCATAATTATATGAGAAGGACTTACAATAGATGACTTACATTGAAACCTTCTGCTTCTGGAAAAGACTTTAAAACCACTATGACATAATGACAAATTGACGAGATAAAACAATTTCTCTGTTACAAACATTTCTAAATCAATATCATTTAAACACCTTTATATCAGGAGTGTGAGGTGAATTCCAATTTGGATAATTCACACATTCCAATATTGGGGAATGGTTTAATTTTTGACTGTCCCAAATTGAAAGAGTTTGCAGACGACATTTCAAAATATGATGAAAGTGGAAAATAATCTTCTGAGAGGCCAGAAAACATTAAGGGAAAAGGAAAAATTGCTCGTCGCGAGCAATTTCTCCTTTTCCCTCAATGTTTTGTAAAGTCTTTATTGTTTGGGAAAGGGTTAACACAAACAGGACTGTAGAATGCAAATGAAATTGGCTTTTGAAATTTTAATCAGAAGCAATTTCCAAACAAATACCCTGTCCTTCCACTGGAAAAATATCATATCAAGTTTAAATGTTTTAATTGTCTTTGAATTCTCATTAGGAGCAATTCATCTTCCTGTTACATTGGCTTCTAAAGTGTTCTGCAACAGGGTATCATCTAACAAAACATCCTACGCTAAACATTTATGTGATTCAAAAACAAAATTTTGTCTTATTGTGATAAGCAAAGGAGCACATCATTGGAATCATCTCTTGGAAACACTTCCCATGACCTGTCACATTACAATATTGTACTAGGTTACTTAAGATCCTATCCATGTATACTTAGTTTTTAGTTGGGCAAATATTTTACATGTTTGAGTGGTTTAGTAAAACAGTTTATCCTGTCACCAGTGCAATCTACGGACCGATAACAGGGTTTCTGCATAAATTTGTGATATCAGGCACAAACCATATATCACATTTATCATGTGACGAATCATGACGTCAAATGTTCGGCATAACATAATTATGATGTCATGTGTGTCTCATTCTCTACTAATTTTCTGTCTTTTGCTTCCTTTATTTCGTATTTTGTTTTTATTTTGTTTGTTTATAAGCATTCATGAAGGTACCAGGATAAATAGAATAGATGGTTGGTGCCTTTGAATAGGAAAAATGATTGGGTTCGTCCTTGGATTATTATCAGTTTTGCCTTCGGCTCACCAGATAATATTCCAAAGCCTTACCCATTAACATTTCATTTTCATGACACCAACCATCTCTTTTCTATATCCAGGTGTGATAAAGTCAGGTGTAATGAAGTAAGGAGTTTTACTACTGAACACCCTAAGATTTCAAATGCTCCCTTTTTATTGCAGTTCATGGGTTGCTACAGCCATAAAAGTAACAAGTGAACCATTAAAATTCTGACCCCTAGCCTTTTTTCCTTTTCCCAAGAGAGCACCAGACCATTTCCCTGTTAGAAATAATTGGTTAAGTCCAAAATTTGAAGCAGACAACAATTTTGTGTGCTATGAAATATCATCTTGCCAACTTGATACACATGTATAAAAAAGACAGTGACATTATGAAGGTTACTCCATATTCCTTGCAAGGTTTTCCAAAGCTACAAAAGACTGTAAAACTTAAGGTTAAAGTACAATTTCAAAGTTGTTGGTAGCAGACCACAATAAAACCTAGCAATTTGAGCAATTAATCCTTTTGCCACAATGGTTTCTCAATTCCATAGCTGCAGATGCGTCAAAATGCAGTGAAGTGAGTGAACAGTGTCGCCAAAATACAGACAGCATAAATTTTGTTTGTGAAGATTAAAGCTTTTTTTCTTAAAAAGAAGAGGCCAAATAGAAAATTTGTTACTGGTAAGTAGTGTTTTCTTTCTTTTGTACTAATATTTTCAATTTGATTAAAATCCTTTTTAGATGATGCTATTGAATAAAAGATATGCATGTTTTGTAATTTCAGTATTTTCATCTTTCTTTAGTCACAATTAATTCTTTCCAATACCATAGATCTACTACAAGTCTACCTGAAAATCTTTTTAACCCTTTCCCAAATGCCAAATTTTCAACTGTCCAAAATTGAAAGAGTTTGCAGACGACATTTCAAATTTGTGATGAAATTGGACAATAACTGTCTGATAGGGCAGAAAACATTGTGGGAAAAGGAGAAATTACTCGTTACGAGTAATTTCTCCTTTTCTCACAATGTTTTCCAGAGTCTTCTGCAATAAAGTGGTTAAATGTCATCACTGTTTGGTAATGGGTTAAACAATTAAAAATTGTTGTCTGCTTGTGCTTTCAATTTGGACTAGTCACAAAACGCCATATAAGGGGAAAAGGTTGAACTATTTGGCGCATAAATTGATAGGAGAATGATTAATGGTTTGTTTATGAGAAAGTCCTTGGAGATCAGAACATTAAAAAACCCTCACACACCCCAAACTACCAGGGTGCAAATTAATTCTGCCTGAATTAAAACCTTAAAAGTGCATCATACCATTCCCCCATAGTAAATCAATTTCTAATTTACATTTGCTACACAGTAAATGGTAACCCCTAACTCACTCATTTGATAAAATTTGTCATCAAATTGTTCAAAAAGTAAGATAGTAGCAAAGAGAATTGTTTAAAAAGAAGAATATCTTGACGGTTCAATGCAAGACAAAAGCAAGTGCTTCACAAATACTATGCACTTACTATAGTATTGTATAGAACCCTTGTACTGATTCTATCTATCTATCGATAGTTTTATATAATGTCAAAATATTTCAACTATATAACTGCAACAGTTCCCCTATTGGTATCTATATATGGTTATTTGATAAAAATTAAGCCAGGGAAAATGTCTTCCCCAAGAACACAGATCCAGCATACAGCATACATTGTACCAAACCAAAAATGCAATAAAAAAATATATACACTAAACTTTATAAAGGAGACTTCAAATACATGCAACCTTACAACTTAATGACTTTCAGTACCCTAAAACCTTCACAGTTAAAAAGTTAATCATAACATTCTCAACATATCATATCACATTTTACAGTCTCACAGTGATATGCTCCATTAACCAAGTCAGTTTTCCCACACAATTAAAACCTGCCAATTAGCCTTCTTTGCAATGTACCAATATTATTGAGAGATGATAAATAATATTTTACATAGTGTTTTGTTCCAAATTAACTCCTTACTCCACCATACCCCTTCTAACAGAATATTAGAAACCACTGTGACAAAAGGATAAATTGCTCCTTGTGAGTAATTTACAGACTTCCAGATACTCTGAGAGCCCCAGTAGGACCAAACTGAACACTTTCTTCTTTTTCTATGTAAAAAGCTGTCAGACCAAAGAGGGTCTCTGTCTGACCTCAGGTATTTCAGTCAATCAAGGGCCTACAAAGTTTTGTGAAGTCTGAATTTATTCTTTTGTCACAGTGCTTTCTACCAAACAAAAGCAGAAATGTGTTTATATGGTGTTTAATGCCGTATCAACAATTTTTCAAACAATTCTTCAGTTGTGGAACAGAATTCCTGGATCCACAAGTACTAGGCTAGGGCTCTAAAGCAACTTGCAAAAGGTCACTTCCACGAAACCAGAAGTGTGGGTGGGACTTAAACCCAGGACCCTCAAGTTCTAAATCTGCCACCTTAACCACTGGGCCACACAGGAGCTCTCACTCATTTAAAAAAATAATTGTAGAATCGCTTTAACTAAGCAGTTTCACCTAAAACCTTAATGCTTTCTACTAATTTTCATACTTAAAGAGAGAAGCTAATACGTATAACACTTATAAATTGGAACAAGACAAAAGTATTCAATGAGGGAATGCCTTATAAACTGGGTGACATTTTTAACAAAAAAAGTAATTACTACTTTTTCATCACACCGAGACAAGTACATCCATCACCAAAATGTAATAAAAGATATTTTAACGTCATGTACAACAAGTACCTAGCAGTAATTACCTTCGGTGCAGGGGTAGACATTTCTACTTTTTTATATAACTGATATGACTGCTCAACTTTTTATGAGATTACCTGATACTCCATTGGAAACCCTTAAACATTACCTACAGTTAAAGGTTTCAATGAAAGACTGCAGTAAGTACTTAATTTTTGGGTAGCATTTACCAAAGTTTTGCATTGAACCATTCACAAATAGGGTTCTATGCAAGACTATAATAAGTGATTCCTGTTGGTGATGCACTTAATGTATTGTATAGAACCATCCACAAATAGGGTTCTATGCAAGACTATAATAAGTGATTCCTGTTGGTGATGCACTTAATGTATTGTATAGAACCATCCACAAATAGGGTTCTATGCAAGACTATAATAAGTGATTCATGTTTGTGATGCACTTAATGTATTTTATAGACCCATCCACAAATAGGGTTCTATGCAAGACTATAATAAGTGATTCATGTTTGTGATGCACTTAATGTATTGTATAGAACCATCCACAAATAGAGTTCTATATGCAAGACTATAATAAGTGATTCATGTTTGTGATGCACTTAATGTATTGTATAGAACCATCCACAAATAGGGTTCTATGCAAGACTATAATAAGTGATTCATGTTTGTGATGCACTTAATGTATTGTATAGACCCATCCACAAATAGGGTTCTATGCAAGACTATAATAAGTGATTCATGTTTGTGATGCACTTAATGTATTGTATAGAACCATCCACAAATAGGGTTCTATGCAAGACTATAATAAGTGATTCATGTTTGTGATGCACTTAATGTATTGTATAGAACCATCCACAAATAGGGTTCTATGCAAGACTATAATAAGTGATTCATGTTTGTGATGCACTTAATGTATTGTATAGAACCATCCACAAATAGGGTTCTTATGCAAGACTATAATAAGTGATTCATGTTTGTGATGCACTTAATGTATTGTATAGAACCATCCACAAATAGGGTTCTATGCAAGACTATAATAAGTGATTCATGTTTGTGATGTACTTAATGTATTGTATAGAACCATCCACAAATAGGGTTCTATGCAAGACTATAATAAGTGATTCATGTTTGTGATGCACTTAATGTATTGTATAGAACCATCCACAAATAGGGTTCTATGCAAGACTATAATAAGTGATTCATGTTTGTGATGCACTTAATGTATTGTATAGAACCATCCACAAATAGAGTTCTATATGCAAGACTATAATAAGTGATTCATGTTTGTGATGCACTTAATGTATTGTATAGACCCATCCACAAATAGGGTTCTATGCAAGACTATAATAAGTGATTCATGTTTGTGATGCACTTAATGTATTGTATAGACCCATCCACAAATAGGGTTCTATGCAAGACTATAATAAGTGATTCATGTTTGTGATGCACTTAATGTATTGTATAGAACCATCCACAAATAGGGTTCTATGCAAGACTATAATAAGTGATTCATGTTTGTGATGTACTTAATGTATTGTATAGAACCATCCACAAATGGGGTTCTATGCAAGACTATAATAAGTGATTCATGTTTGTGATGCACTTAATGTATTGTATAGAACCATCCACAAATGGGGTTCTATGCAAGACTATAATAAGTGATTCATGTTTGTGATGCACTTAATGTATTGTATAGAACCATCCACAAATAGGGTTCTATGCAAGACTATAATAAGTGATTCCTGTTGGTGATGCACTTAATGTGTTTTATAGAACCATCCACAAATAGAGGTTTGATTGCAATACTATAGTAAGTGCTTCACCTTTGTAATAGTATTGCATTGAACCGTTAAGCTGCAGACAAACTATAATTAAAGAAGAGGCAAAAAGTCTATTTTTGCAAAAGATTCCAAGTAAAATCAGTGTCTGTGGATGTCTTCAAATGTGACTGTAATCAATTCATGTATAGACATTGAGTAAACTTGAAATAAAAACAATAGTTATCAGGGTTGGCGAAATCTGTTTTTGCCTTATTTATCCGTAAACGCCAAATCTTTTTCTGCACTTGACTGTATAATATGGTAAAGTTCAGTAAAAATTAACTTGTCTGGTAAGGTCTTTGGGGAAGCTAGGAAATATGGACAATTGATATTGTCACCTCTGGTTATAATCAGCAACTTTTTTTTTCTGACAAATTATCTCAATAGGTTATCTGCTAAAGGCCAGTAAAGTCCTAAGCTTGTAAGGTATATGGTAAGGATAAAAAACACATAAATCCAATCCCCGTTAATGGAATTCTTGAAAGACCCAACTTGAAGGCAACAATCTTCCACAAAAACTTAAATTTAAAAAAGAAGAAGAAAAAAATGCTTTCTTTATGATGCTATTGTATAGAAACCATTGTGACAAAAGAATGGATTCCTCATAAGTCATCCTTTAATCACTGTGGTTTGTGTGGGCTTCTGCAGCAGAGTGATGTACATGACTGTACTGTGATATAAGGGCTTAACTCACTTTCTCTCATTTGTCAAAGATGCAACAATTTTTGAATTCTCTTAACCCTTTTCCAAACAATAACAACATTTGATCACTATGTTGCAGACGACTTAAGAAAACTTTGTAGGAAAAGGAGAAATTGCTCGTGACGAGCAATTTTTCCTTTTCCCACAATGTTTTCTGCCCTCTCAGAAGATTATTTTCCAATTTCATCACCTTTTGAAATGTCGTCTGCAAACTCTTTCATTTTGGGACAGTCGATAATTTGGTGTTTGGTAAAGGGTTAATGTGGGTATCACTCATACCTCTTTCACAAAATGAGAATTTCTCATCCAACATATTTGTTTCTTCTCATTACACAAGAAAATTAAAAAATATGATAATTAAGAATTTCTCGTATTTCATTTTGTTTCTTCTCATTACACAAGAAAATTAAAAAATATGATAATTAAGAATTTCTCGTATTTCATTTTGTTTCTTTTCATTACACAAGGAAAATTAAAAAATATAATAATTAAGAATTTCTCGTATTTCATTTTGTTTCTTCTAATTACACTAGGAAAATGAAAGTTTTTGTTAATTAACAGTTCTCATCTGCTATTGCTTTGAAATCAGACCAAGCATGAACTGTCATTTATTTGTTTGTTGATGCTTTGAAATAAGAACAAACACAAATCGCAAAATTAATAGTTCAATGCTAGAATATAACAACATTACCATCTTACTAAAAGACCATTATACAGAAAAGTGCAGAAAAAGATTTTGCATTTCAGACAAGAGGATCAAAAGCAGATTTCACCAGCCCTGTTATAATTTGTAGATAATTGTTGTATCTTTTATATGTTGTAGGCCTCTCCTACAAAGGATTCAAGAGCTGTTTTTATGAACAGATACAAACAGCAAATGTCTGTCAAGAAACACAAAAATGTTCAAGAGGTTTCAAGAGCACTTTCATGAACATCAAGAGCAGGGTCATGAATGTATTCATGAACCTCTCCTTGATGTATACAAACACGTTCTTGATATTCATGAACATGGTCATGGTATTCACAAACAAGTTAAGAAAATATGTGTTCATAAACTGCCATTTGTTGTTTATGTTTGTTCATAAACACAGTTCTTGAATCCTTCGCAATGCAACACAATGAACAACCTGACTCTGATCACTGATATACAATTTACCTGTATGTGTCCTGAGATGGGCTTTGAGATGAGAACTTTTCGTGTAGACTTTCTTACAGCCTGTGTAAGGGCATTTGTGGTTCCTCCGCTTTGAGTCGGGACTGAGGTCGCACTGTCGTACAGAACTATTTGGAATGGGAGGCCGTTGGGTTAAAGCTTGACCTTGTCCGGGTGTTTGACCCCCATGACCTTGAACCTGACCTTGAGGTGAGTGTTGTGTTGAGTATGGCCTTGACCTATTTGCACTGCCATGACCTGGTAATAACACCCGCTGTTGTTTGTGGAGAATGTCCGATGAATGAACGCGCACTGCCACAGTATGTGTTCGCCCTGGGCCGGCTACGAGTCTTAAAGCAAATGGGTCGTTGGATTTCGGGGCTATCGGGGACAAAGGGGGATCACTGATGTTACTATCCCAGGACACACCACTACTCGACGAACTAAAACTATTTAAACTGAGATTATCCGATGTCCGATCATTCAAATTCAAATGTGCTAACTCTTCGAGTCTATCTTCCGCTTCTGTTAATTCATCATCATCGTCATCATCTTCATCTTCGTCATCCTCACTTAATGGTTCAGGAATTATTAAATCGTCTTCCTCCTGTTTAATGTGCAATGCACCACACATGTTTTCTGAATTTTCACTATCACCAAGGCAACAGGGGCTTGTGGGCTCAGAGTCCACCCAGGCCTCTCTGGGCGCTAATCGGGCGTCTTTAAGTTTTTTGAATGACGTGAGTTTGGGCTCGTTCTTTAGGTACCTCTCCATCTCTAGGCAGTTCTATAAATAGAGAAAAATTGTTGCTTAAATCATTCACAAAGTGCTATTTGAATTCATTAAACTCCTATCCACTTTGTCAAAAGTATCTACAAATTTCAATCCATTTGTAACAGAAAGCAGGTGATTTCATAGAGCAGAGAACACTATGACAAGCGAAGAAATTTCTTGTTATCAATTACAAACTTCTCCTTTTGCCACAATTATTCCTTTCCAGTTCTTAGACAAAAGAAATCCAACAACATTATGATAACTTTGTTTCATGCAATTTGTTTCATGTTTGATATGTCATAAAACCAATGTGAAGGGTTCAATGCAAGACTACAATCCCATAGGCGTAGGAGCGTTTTCAACATGGGGGGGCCACATTCAGATGAGGACCTTTTCTAAGAATAAATGTTCCTTAACTTTTTCATGACTATTCATGCATTTACAACTTGGATAACATTTAAAATGTGTATCTTGAATGAAAAAAAAAAAAGAAAAAAAAAGAAAAAAGGATATGCCAGGTCTCGATCTCACGCGGAAATCAAATGTATTGATCTAAACAAAAAGTAGCAGCGATCAGGCTGTCACAGCCACGGATTCAAATGGGCAAAGAGTAAAATTATTGTTTAAGTTTTAGCTAACCCGATGTGTTCAGATTGCCATTTGCAATGATGACGTCAAAAAGATTTTGGTTATTGTTCGTAACAGGGGTGGTATAAGATAAAGCACAAAAAACATATTTATTTTTATTCTGCTGTTAAATTTCGTTTCTTTCATTTTTCTTTTCAAATATCTTCATTTGCCATTGTGAATATTGGGGGGGCCCAAGCATACTCTGGCCCCCAGTCTGGATATATTGGGGGCGGACTGGCCCCTGCTCCTAAGCCTATGAATCCCTTTCACAAACAACAAATCCCTGTCCCAAATTGGAAGAGTTTGCAGACGACATTTCAAAATGTCATGAAATTGTAAAATATTCAATTTCTCCTTTTCCCACAATGTTTTCTAAAGTCGTCTGCAACAAAGTAGTCAAATGTCGTCATTGTCTGGGAAAGGGATAAGTGCTGCTCATGTGTGAACCACAAAACTATAGTATTGCACTGAACCATTAATGTGAGAGAGAATAGGGTAATGAGGGTTTGACAAGTCAGTCACATTTTCATCACCTTACAAGGCCTTATTTGTCTGGTTTACAATTATTCTAGCAAATCAATAGAAATTAATCCTACAATTGTGATGATATTCATTCACCACCTTCCTCATTAATATCTTTCTGTTCTAGCACAATATTAGCACACAATTTGTTTAACCCTTTACCAAATGCAAAATGTTTGACTGTACCAAAAATTTAAACAGTTTGCAGACAACATTTCAAAATATGATGAATTTGGAAATCAACCTCCTGATAGAGTAGAAAACTTTGTGGGAAATGGAGAAATGGTTCGTTTTCTCCCTTTTCCAAAGTGTTTTCCAGAGTTGTCTGCAACAAAGTGGGAAAATGTTGGTATTGATTGGGAATTGGTTAAAACATCCTTTTAAACATAGACAAAAATTTGCATAATACAATTCCTCCTTGAGTCAAAAGTTATGGGTTTTAATCCTATGGCACAAAATGAGTGATGTTTTCATACTTTGTCGTTCTTGTTTGCTGTTGCTTTCAAGTCAGTCTTTTTATAAAAATCCTATATAAGGGAATGTACAGTAACTGTTGTGATAATACTCATTAACTGTAAACATAAAATGACTTATCTCGCCTTATCAACATGGGTACTTATCATTTCAACCGTTAAGTGCAAGGTTGTAGCATATAAGTCATCTCAGATGGAATGGCTTACTATAGTCTTACACCGAATCCATAACATATTGGAAAACAATAGAAATTGAGAAAAGAAATAAACCTTGATTGAACTCTTATAAGCCCACTTTTCATGGGTATGGTTTAACCCTTTCCCAAACAATAACGACATTCAACCAATTTGTTGGAGACGACTTTAGAAAACATTGTGGGAAAAGGAGAAATTGCTCTTAATGAGCAATTTCTCCTTTTCCCACATTGTTTTCTACTCTATCAGAAGATTCCTTTCCAATTTCATCACATTTTGAGATTTCATCTGCAAACTCTTTCAATTTGGAGCAGTAGAAAATTTGTTGTTTGGGAAAGGGTTAATATTCATCAAGCTTTTGATAAGTTGCTGACATTTCCATACAAAGCAGCCTTGTCAAATTTAAATCTATATTGTCTCCGTGAAACAGGAGCAATTCAATCTACCACAAAGG
The DNA here is from genome assembly GCA_947846245.1 of Cerastoderma edule. NCBI lineage: Eukaryota > Metazoa > Mollusca > Bivalvia > Cardiida > Cardiidae > Cerastoderma > Cerastoderma edule. The sequence goes on along the minus strand of OX401422.1, from coordinate 20,643,764 downwards.
ATTTCAATCTACCACAAATGATTGAGAAATGTGATCTCTATTGGCTGTCAACAGTCCTTGTTAGTGATTTAGTATCATTTGTGCTTATACATAACTAATGGGTCGAAATACTAAAAACATTATAAACAAAAGCAGAAATTTCACAGCCAAAAGAACTGTACTATAACTTAGACCCTGTATCAAATAACACATTCTTTATTGACCTGATTGAAAAAGCTTGCATTTTACAAAACAATCAAAATCCAATTATACTTTTGAAGTGATAGGGCAAAATCAGAATTGAAAAAGTCAGAAAATGCTTGTATATAATTTAACAAGACTTCTGTATAGGACTATAAAAGTCCTGTATTGTTTTGGAAAGGCAGAGAGGAACAGTTATAACACATTCTTACATAGAAATTATACTGAAATAACCTTTTACAACTTAAACTAATCATTCTTAATTCTGCTTCTTTGATACATAACCAGTACTTATGCCAAATGTGAACTAATATAAAATTGTAAGAAAGACCAACAGACTCATGGGGATTGAACCCACAACCTTTGTGCCCTGAGATCAACTCTCTACCCATGGACTCAACTACTGCATTACTCAGAAAAAAATTGACTGATGCTTCATTGGTCCCATTACCTCTAAAGAACAATTGTGCCAGCCAACGACATTTCTTGCAGATAAAATAAATGTCACAATGAATCTAATGTAAGTTCAACAATCATTTGCTTTATTATGTTTAAAACAGAGAAAAGGTTATCTGTGTGGCTTGTAATATGACAATCAGGAATAATTAAACCATAACACAGTCATTTGAGAAAGTGAACGAGATCTTTATCTTATTTTTAACCCCTATGGCATTATTCTTAAAGAACTTTAAGGGAGAAATAACAGTGTCTCCTTTTGTCAAAATGATATCTTATCAATTATAACACAAAAACACAAATTTTAATTTAATGAGAATTCATGTCCAAGCCTCTAAAATTTGTACTTGTCATCAAGCGTTTTAGTTTGGACTAATCAGTTATTTCCATATTTGATACCGTAAAAGTACATATATCACCAAGGTAACAACATGTGACCTTTATTGACAGGTGAAAGCTGAGCTGAACAATTCCTCTCTACAAGCGGATTAGAAACAAAAAAAGAGCTTAGATTGTCAGAAGTATCGGAATGGGAATCATGCAGATCTGATTTGTGAGTGATTGAAACAATTAATTCTAGCACCAATATTCAGATGAAAGACAATTCAGTAAGCTGTACATTAACAGTTTGAGAGGGTTCAATGCAAAATGTTTCGTTTGGTCAAGATTATTTTGCACTTTAACCCTTATACTGCTGGGTGCCGTTTTACTAAACAACTTATGGAAAAAGTTTGCGTAAGTCATAATTGATAAACATGGATAGTATCTTCAATGAAAGTACAATGTTGCAATGTGGCACTTCATTGGAAGCGTCTCGGAGAGACGATTCCAATGATGTGTCACTTTGCAATATTGCTTCGTCCAATATTGAAATAAGAGGACTTGTTGTTTTAGACTTACGCAAATCTTAAGCGTAAACTGTTTAGTAAAACGGTACCCTGGAACCACCAAATGCCTTTTATAACCTGTGTAAGTGAGTGAATAATACCCAAACCTTGATGTTTTATTTTGAGAAAACTTCCATTAAACCTTCAATGATAGAATGGTGAGTGATAGTCAAATTTACAAAAGAATTCTGTGAAATCCCATTTAATCCTAAAATTACTGTTTTACAACAACAGGTGTGAAGGTATAATACCCAAACCCTCTACTTCATAATAACTCTTATTGACCATTTGCTTTTTTTCTTTAGAAAACCAGTGTGACGAAATGGAAATTGCTTGTGACAAGCAATTTCCATTTTGTCACACTGTATTCCACCTTAATCACTTAGACATTTAACCCATTACAAAAAAATAACAACATTTAACCAGTTTGTTGCAGGCAACTCTGGAAAACATTGAGGGAAAAGGAGAAATTGGTTATAACAAGCAATTTCTCCTTTTTCCACAATGTTTTCCGCCATATCAAAGATAGTTTTCAATTTCACCACATTTTGAAATGTCCTCTGTAATCACTTTCATTTTGGGACAGTCGATAATTTGGTGTTTGGTAAAGGGTTAAACCATTGCACATCAACATTGTCATCTGGTGTTGCCCTCAGTTTGGATCCGTCAAACATGTTTGTATGGGGGAATTGGTAACATCAACACTTCAGTATAATTGAATACCCGCCTATGGTCAATGCATGTTATTACCGATGGAAATGATCAGTTTATGTGCCTTGATAACTGACAGGAATTTCTCCATTTTCAGGGAACAACACCAGTGACAATCACCCAAAGTATTAATACCTTGTCTAAATATAATTACCTGTGCTGAGTAATATGTAAGTAAGAGAAATGCAATTAATTATCCATTGAACAAAAAGTTTAATAAGAACTTTTTTTACCAATTTCCCCATATGGGAATTTGTGATTTGTTCAAATTGAAAGAAACAGCTAACAGCAAAAAGCCTGGTATGAAAATAATGGACACCACTGAGACAACAGAATAAATTGTCTCTTTATCACAGTGGTTTCTTTAAAAGCTTCTACAGCAAACAGGACAACCAAAATACGATGGAGTACCGGTAATAGGTACGATATTATTAGTGGAGTGGTAAAGCTTGCCTTGTCCTGAGGATCCTGGGTTTGATCCCCGTTAGCCGAGGGGAAAATTGCTAGGACTAGCCCTCAAATTGGTGCGAATACTGCTATAGTCTCGTGGAAGCAGTCATCAAGATTGAATTTAATAATAAACTTAATGCTTCTCTCACAATTAATGTAAAATAAATAAGTTTATACTAAGTAAGAGGTAAAAAATAAAAGTCAAATATACACAAAGGGTAATGGGCTAAATTAATTTAGGGTGGAATTTCTCAACCCACTAAATGATACACTGTGTGAATGGTTAAATGTCTGGTGACATTTCATGATAGTGATCTTTAACATCTGTTTGACCTGGATCAAATCTCACTGTCCACTCATCCCCTGCGCCCAATGGACAGTCATGCTCAGCAATCTAAGTGGTCAAGATTGACCTTTCAACCCTTTACCAAACGCCTAATTTTATCATTTCAAAGGTATTCATCAAAACTTTTTTTCCAGATTTTGAATTTATGATTACTAAATGAATATCGATGGATTTTGTTATTAACTGCATATTATAATTTTGTGTTGAACGCATAATATAAAATAATGTGGCATGTCTAAACTAAATGATTAGATTTAAGTCATTACCCGACACAGGTCCCATATGGGTCCTCATTGTCAGGGCCGTTTTTACATTTTTCAGTTCTGAAATGGCTTTCCTGGATGCACCAGTACTAGGCTAGGGCTCTGAAGTAACTTGCCAAAGGCCACTCCCAAGAAACTAAATGGCCTCGCTGGGGCTCGAACCCCTGTGTTCTGAGTCCACCGCCTCAACCACTGAGCCAAGCAGGACCCTAAATTAACAAAGCTGAAAGTTAATATGAGGAATAATGTGATCATCCTCACATATAAACCTGATTTTTTCTTAAATTTCAAATAAGTGAAGCCTGTGCTATGTGAAAAAGGTGAAAAGGTCAGAATAGTATTTAATTACCAAGCTTATATCTCCTAATTTCATCCAGGTCTCATCTAACCTACTGTCCAATTTCACAATTGGGTGGCTGGTATTTCAACTAAAAGGGTACTCCTTTTTCCCTTTATTTAAATACATGTGCTTGAAATATCTCTGTTTTACTGTGCAAAACATTGTGACAACAGGGTCACAATAAACAAAATCTTCAGGGTCACAATAAAAAAAATCTTCAAGTCCAAATGCATCGATATTTCGGAATCATCTAAATCAGTTAAATTGAATTGGTTTAGTTGGGCTGAAGAATACCATTTTCTCACTTAAATAATAATAGTTAGAGCTGTGCACTTTTTTGATTTAGCCAATTACAATTTGAAAAAAGCCATTTATAAGTGGAGTCTAATTTAAAAATATGGATTCAAAGTCTGATTCAAGAATACACCTAGTTCCCCTTCAGCCACAATGACCCCAACAAAATACCACAAAAATCAACTTTGTAAGGGTGGTTTTCAAGTTGTGAGGATCAGTCACCAAACTCTGCCTTCCAGGCTTTGATGCAAGACCATAGAAGTTCTTCATGTTTGACAAGGAATTGGCCCTTATAGTGCTGGAACAGTCTTCATGCTTATGCAAACAGATTAAATCCAGGCCAGCAGCCAAGTAAATTGGCCGCTGGCCTGTGATCTAACCTGTTTGCTTCTCTGAGTATCTTTCCCAAAATAAAATTAAGCAGATTTTTAAAGTTTTGGAAAGCAGACAACACAAAAATCTATTTTTATCAAATTACCAAGCATTCTAAGGGTTAAAATAGTATTACATTGAACCATAACTATGATGGAAGGAGTCCATATAGTGTGAGAAAAAGCAAATTTTTGGGTTTACAATAATTACAGTTCACCTGATATCATCTCACACCTATTACAAATCCCTTTACTTTGCATGTTCTCAACTTATCTTGTGTGTAATTTAAAATTGTTAATTTATAATTGTTTTCAACAATTTTTTTCAATTCAATTCTACAAAGGCCCCCTGTTTCCAATCAACCCCTTTTAACCCATTACCAAACAATAACAAAATTTGACCAGTTTGTTGCAGACGACTCTGGAATACTTAACGAGTAACTACCAGTACTCCTTTTTCTACAATGTTTTCTGCTTTATCAGAAGATTATTTCTTAATTTTATTACATTTTGAAACCTTGTCTGCAAACTCTTTGAATTTGGGACAGTCGAAAATTTGGCGTTTGGTAAAGGGTTAAACCTAGAACTCTGTATTCTCGGTAAACACCTGTCCGGACCTTGTTGGTGCAATTTATACAACTCCAGCCCTGACCAATATATACCAATAACAATCGAAGAAATCCCACAAAATTATCAGTTTCAAATGATGGATTATGGGTAGTTCACCTGAATAACCTTCAAGGTTCCTTCATATACAGGGATTGCCTCTAACTCATTATTTCGCTACAGATCAGACATCTATGTGCCAGCCCTGTTGTTGGCACGGCTCCATTGCCTCGGCTCCATTTGCCTCGGGTACTCAGCCATATTCACTCCAAATTGGGCGTGGGGGCTGAACCCTTGAGATTATTTGAATATGCAAACAGTAGCTTTGAACAAGCTTATATTCAGACAAAGTGATTATCTTATACCGTCTGTATAAATATGGGCTGTGCCGGGCATAGAACCCTTGAAATCTTTTCCTAACATTAACCTATTGTAATAGTAGGCGGCATTTGAAAACATTGTGAGAAAAGTAAAATTTCTTCATTATAAAAAGCAAAATCTCTTTTTCTCTTACAATGATTTAAATGTTTAGTATTAATAATTTCATCTTTTGATAATAGTGTGAAGATATTGCTGGCGTTATTTGGATTAATGTCATGTGAGAAAGGGTTGGATAGAAGAGGACGGTCATACATTAACTATAAATAAAATACACAAGAATACTGCTTTTATACAGCATTCCTTTTGATAATAAATGAAAGCCCTCAAAGATTGAAAGTGATAGCTTTGAATTTTTCTGATGATCATGACCTACGCTCATAACTTCAAACTCACGCCAACGCAATCAGACTATCTTGTTTTGTCAATTTGGCCGTCAGACAAGCTATCCATTACTGCCTCATGAATTTTGTTAACAATTGACAACAAAAGGCAAGAGTAGAAAATAATGCATTTTATAACTGAAATTGATTCATACAGTCTAACTTGTGATAAGCAGCCACCCTTTTAAGCAGCCAACCTGCCTTAAACAACCACTACAGAAAGTCCCATTGTTAGATTTATAGTGTAATTCAATTTGTGTTAAGCAGCCAACCTGTCTTAAACAGCCAATTTACTCTGTCCCATAGGCTGGCCTCTTGATACAAGTTTGACTGTATTTTGGTTTTAAACTAGAAAAGAAACTTTGTTTAATTAGTGGGAGATAGCATCATCTTAAAAGTTATTAAACCCTTATAGTGCTGCAACTGACTACATGTATATGCTAATGCAAACAGGTTAGATCGAGGCCAGCCGCCAAGTAAATTGGTGGCTGGCCTGTAATCCAACCTGTTTGTATATGCATGAAGTTTGTTTAAGCACTATATAGGTTAAAAAGTCCCATTTGGGAAAGGGATTAAACATATTATTTTGAAAAAAATTAAAAATGGTAGATGAAAGGGAGCAAGGCGTGATAAATAAGGAATGTATATTTTTTATGCAAATACAGGAGTTTAAAAAAAAAAAGAAGAATCTAGTATAGATCTATTTATCGTCATATAATCACAGGGCGTTTTAGTATATTATACACCTACACATATTACTTTTTCGTGACTCTCCCTTTTTAGAGCAATTTCAGCCAACCACAGTGTAAAAAAAAAAAGAAATTCTTTTATAATTTCATGTAGAAACCATTTTGACAAAAAGCAGCAATAGCTCTTGAGCGCAATTGCTTCTTTTGTCATAATTGATTTTTTTCAATTCTGCATATCAGGTTTTATAAAATTTGAGCATGTTTGGGAAAGAGATAAGACACCTACACACAGTAGGTAAAAAAAAAAAAAAAATCTACTTTTTTTACTTTTCCATAAAAAAATATGAGACATAGGCGAATTATATCAAAACCAAAAGAAATAAATCTTTAACAAGTATTTCTTGATATTAAGTGACAACAAACTAGTCACTTAATATTTATGAGAAATCTACCTCAATCCATTCTCAAATGCAAAGGAATTTTAGCATTTTTATTCAGCAGGAAATTTAGGATTATTAAGCCATCCATACAATTTTATTTTTTTTTAAACTGTTTAGCAGATGTTTTGTTGTATGAGAAGTACTTGAGAGTAGCCATTAGAAGTATTTAAGTATAAAGAGGCTGTCTATAATGAACAAATATGTATTCAGATCCAAAAGCGTTGTAACAGTTTTGAAATTCATCTCATAATGCCTGTATATACTGGTAATAGACCTATTGACACATGTTGCATCAATTTTGAATTCGGTAGCTATTTCTAGTTCAATTTTATAGTGCAATACAAAAGCTGTTTTGTTTCAATGATATTTTTTTTTAACTTGCAAATTGTCTTGCATATGAAGAAGCCCCTTGAAGGTTAGGACAGGATTTATGTAAATTTGCATTGAAATTTAAAGGTAGGAGGTTATGTATTTCTTTTTAATGGTAAATCAAATAAATTTTCCTTTTAAATTTGTTTTCAAAGGAAGGATAACACTCCTTAGCATAAATTCTTGTTTCATGCTCTAATTGTCATTTAAAGCTGATACTGAAAACATAACCCATGCCCTCATAAATATCCTGCGAAGGAATCAAGATCTGTTTTATGAACTTCATCAAAAGACATCAATGACAGATGGCTACTCATTAACACAAATTGACTCTGTATATGTCTGTAAAATAACAATATACAAAAAGAAAAGAAAAAGACATAAAGAGTTGGTGAAGTCTAATTACTTGACCATATGTGTAATGAGGTAAATGATTACAAATCTTGACAAGTTCACAATATCCCCCCTAGCCCATTAGCAAGCTTCCATTTCGCTAAATAAGGCATCTCTTATTACAAAACCTCATTTTCTCCACAATTTACACTGACCATTTAGTTCATTCCTTGTTAGCATAAAACAGAATGATGGGTTACTTTTCATTAATGTTAATTGGCAAAATTGACATTTGGGCCACAATGCTGCAGTGGTAGAGCGTCTGCCTCTGGTACATAGGGTCTAAGGTTTGATCGCATTTAGGGGAGGTGAAAACTGCCGAGACTTACCCACAAATCAGCATGAGAACTGGTTTTGTATCCCAGAAGCAGTCATTGAGAGTGGATTCAATAAGCATCAAGCTTTTCTCTAAATCAATGATAATAAATCATTGACATTTTTAATAACGGATCCATACGGTATGTCAACCTACATACATTTGTCTTCTGAAACTTCATCAAAATACATGTAACAACTTTAACCCTTTCCCAAACAATAATGACATTTGACGACTTTGTTGCAGATGACTTAAGAAAACCTTGTGGGGAAAGGAGAAATTACTTGTAACAAGCAATTTTTCCTTTTCCCACAAGGTTTTCTGCTCGTTCTGAAGAATATTGTTCAATTTTATCACATTTTGGAATGTCGTCTGCAAACTCTTTCAATTTGGGACAGTCGAAAATTTGTTGTTTTGGAATGGGTTAATCAAAGAGGCATTTGCTAGTAAAAATCTGATCAGACAGTGATTGGGTTCATTAAGAAAAAATAAAGGTTTCATATAACATCTTTATTATGACTAAGATTACATCAAAAGATAAAACTGCAAGTTTTCAAGGCCTTTTAACCCATTACCAAACAGTAACGACATCTGACCAGTTTGTTTAAGATGACTCTGGACAACTCATAATGAGCAACTTCTCCTTTTCCCAGAATGTTTTCTATCCTATCAGAAGATTGTTTTTCAATTACATCACATTTTGAAATGTCGTCTCCAAATTCTTTCAATTTGGGATGGGACAGTCTAACATTTGCTGTTTGGTAATGGGTTAAGAAAGCAAAATAAGCTTTCTGGGATGATGGACACAAACCATTTTAACAAAAAAGATTTGTTTGTTTTAATTAGTTATTAGTTCACCTTGCCAAATATTGTGTTGCCTTCATCATTAACTCTTTACAACCTGCAGATAACATTTTTTTTTACTTGAAGCAGACAACATTAGAAAAGCTCTGTAAACATGTGAAAACATTACATTTCATTTAGCATTGTGGCAAAAAGAAGAAATTGCTCATAACAAGCAGTGTCTTCCTTTACCACAATGCTTTTGGAACGTCGTTTGCTGCAAAATGCAAAGATGTGGCGTAAGTTGGTAATGTCTTAAAGATGGAGGGAGATCACTTAACTCACCCATAATCACCAATCAAGCTGAGAAGAATCATCAGCATTCTGTTCATTGGAGACTGAATACTTTTCATATAATTCAAATCTAGAGCTACCATGGTTTGAAGCAAGCAACAAAAAGAGAAATAGCACTTAAAAAGAAATTTCCTATATTGACAAGATTAGTTTCTTGTAGATATTAACTGAAAGAGCGTTGAAATAAGTTCATATAAAGGAAAGGTTGAAGGATTATAAGAAAACAAACTGATCATCATTAGCCACCATAAATCACATCATATTGCATGTTTTACTGCCATGTCAGCGGTGGAAACGAGCAACGTCAACAGAATTTTTCAGAGAACACAAATGCTTAATTTCATAAAAAGTATTCCAGAGTCAGCATATCATTTTAGTAAGGTAAACAAATTATTTACTTCGCAGCACATCAAAAAACTTTCTCGTCTTTAGAGAATCATAACAGTAAAACTTGGGTATTGACAAAGCAATTGAGCAGATGCTTAAAAAGGCCTAAATGATGGCAAACAAATAAATGTGGATATTGATTTAACCCTTTCCCAAACAACAAATTATTGACAGTCCCAAATTGAAAGAGTTTGCAGACGACATTTCAAAATGTCATGATATTGGAAAATAATCTTCTGATAGGGCAGAAAACATTGTGGGAAAAGGAAAAATTGCTCATTATGATTGCCCATGTTTTCTTAAGTCGTCTGCAACAAACGGGTCAAATGTCGTTATTATTTGGACATTGCTTGAAATAGATGCTTTGATGGTCCAGTGAAAGGCTATAGTAAGCCTGTTAGATTAAAGTCAATGACTTAGTATAGTCTTGTACTAACACCTCATATTAAAGGTCCTTGTACATAGATGTTAACAAATTTGGAAGTTAAAAAAACAATTTCTTTTAAACTGCACAACAGCTTTACTGTTAAAATGACTCACACTGACGAATAGTCATTTGAAGCAAAGTAAGATCATTTTTTATTCTTTAAAGTGTGTACGTATACATACAGTAAATTGATATGTATTTCAATCTAAAAACGCGACATCACTTTTGAGATCTACCGCATAAAAAACGTACATACTTAGATGAATTGACGCTTCCTGAATCAATTATGCTTTCAATTGCTACTTTTAATTGTATGTCAAACAATAATAAGACAACTGTATTGTTTCGATGACATTTTATTTTGACTTTCAAATTTTCTTTTCTGTGAACAAGCATCTTTAAGGAAAAAAAAAAAACTCAAACAAATCTAGGCTTGCAAATGAAAGGAGTATTTAACCCTTTCCCAAACAATGACGACATTTAACCACTTTGTTGCAGATGACTCTGGAAAACATTGTGGGAAAAGGAGAAATTGCTCGCTAAGAGCAATTTCTCCTTTTCCCACAACGTTTTCAGCTTTATCTGAAGAATATTTTTCAATTAGATTCACATTTTGAAATGGTGTCTGCCAACTCTTTCAATTTGGGACAGTCGAAAATGAGTCGTTTGGGAAAGGAGTAAGGGTTTGAAATATTTCCAGGCTTATATACAGGTGTTTGTGGATGCATCAGGCAATTCTACTGTAATTTCATCCCATTCAAGTTACATTTATACACTCGTAGGTCAAGATAAAAAACATTTACTGCATGATAATATCTTCATTGCTTCCCTCGACCCTTTATTGTGGGTACTCACCAGAATTGTCTCGGCGTGACAATTATCATGAGTACCTCCGATATAGGATTTGTTAAAATATTATCTTTTTTCAATATTACATGTAAAAGATCATAGTACGCCCCCTCCTTTACTAAACTAGTAACAATAACTGCATCAAGTTAGTAACCTGTATGTCTCTCTACACAGTTTATTCATGATCAGTTTCCAGATCCCAGCATGCCAACATCCCTTTATGAATCATTATTGTAATTCTGTACCATCAGCCTTTTGGCTTCGGTTTACAATTCACAAACAATATTTCCACAGTCTGGCATTCTGGTTGTTTCATCGACTAAAGTTTGTACAGAGCAGTAGTAAATTGACTGTTTTCCAGGCATTTTTCCAGGAAATCAACCTGATATTTGTTATATTTATGTTTTTATCACCCACAGACAACGCTTGGCTTTCGTTGCCACTTTGCAGGAGTCGCCTTTGAAATAGGTCACTATGATAAAAGGTTCCCCTACCAAAATGCACAATGCAACTTTACATTTATGGACATCGTTATCTACGTTTACAAATCAAGATCAAATATTTAACCAATTACCAAACAATAACGACATTTGACTAGTTTGTCGCAGACTAATCTGGAAAACATTGTGGAAAAAGGAGAAATTGCTCTTAGCAAGCAATTTCACCTTTTCCCACAATGTTTTCTGCCCTATCAGTATATCAATTTTCAATTTGATCCCATTATGAAAGGTCATCTGCAAACTCTTTCCATTTGGGACAGTCAAAAATTTGGTGTTTGGTAAAGGGTTAAGGAATGTATTTGGAACTCCTCAAATTATCAATAGTCCTTATATAGCTTTCAACGAGTTAATATACCATTTCGGGAACTGGTTCAAAAGTTAACCCAATAAAAAACGACATATCTAGAGGATTAAAAAACATCTTTTCATTATGATTTGAAAAGAAATATTTGAAACAAATAGGAGAAATTGATAATCACAGGCAATTTTTCCTTTTTTAAGCCATTTTCTAAAATACTTAGGACCACCAGTTGAAGGAAACAATTCATAGAAATGTTTTTGAATGGTGATAAACACCGTGTTAACAATTTTTTAGTAATGCTACAACTTTCCCAGATCAACCAGTACTAAGCTTGCTTTCTGAAGTGTCTTGCCAAAGGACACTCCAAAGAAAGCAGAGGTGATGGTTCCAGCTCGGAAATGTTGGGGAGCAAAAGAAAGGGTTGCATTAGGATTATGAAGAATCATAAAATACCTGTATAATTTATCACCATAGGTAAATACAGATTGTAGCTTCCATAGCTTGAAATGCCCAGCTCATAACCGAAGGGAAAACTGTTGATATTCCAATGTTTTGTGTTTACCTGGCAACAAACATACTGCTTCCAGAACTTCATTCATTCTACAGAACATTAACCTGGATAACCAGTGTGTACCTTGGTAACAGGGAAACATTTGTGTTTTTAGAAACAATAAAAAACACAAGGAATAACTGGTGAATTGCTGCAGCTTACTCCAACATTGTTATGGCATCCTGATTGGATTCAACTAAATTGTCTTGAATCATTTTATTTGAATTGGATAATTGCAAGTTTGTTGATGACAATTGGTAATTGATTTTCATCAATTCAAACAGAAATCTCTGTACGGATTGATTTTTGTCAGGCCATGAGTTTACTCCCATGGTTACCTTTACCTTTCTTCCTAGGTCAGCAATCTTTTTATACATCACTATTTGTATTTATATTGAATTCATGATGATAAAAGAACTGTCATTTGAAAAGGTTACACTCTTTTAGACTTATCTCCTCATTGTGCAGCTGATATAGATAATCAAAGAAACCACTGTGATTAAACTTGCAATTTCTTCCTAAGTCACAATGGTTAACATAACAAGGTATAACAGAATTTCAGTTATATTGTGATGCCCGGCCTATAATGATGGATAAAGACCACTTATTAAACTGCTCATAAGGGCTAATTCTACATGTACCTGGCAGGACCATAAGCCGAGAGACCACCTATTCTAAACACCTAGATACTGGAATTTTAACCCAGATAGAGGGGCAGTGTGATTTGAAGTTCTGTACTTGAATTTGGCCTCAGTGTGATTTCAAGTTCTGTACTTAAATTAGGCCTCAGTATGATTTGAATTTCTTTACCTGAATTTGGCCTCAGTGTGATTTGAAGTTCTATACACGTACTTGAATTTGGCCTCAGTGTGATTTGAAGTTCTATACATGTACTTGAATTTGGCCTCAGTGTGATTTGAATTCTTTACCTGAATTTGGCCTCAGTGTGATTTGAAGTTCTATATATGTACTTGAATTTGGCCTCAGTGTGATTTCAAGTTCTGTACTTGAATTTGGCCTCAGTGTGATTTGAATTTCTTTACCTGAATTTGGTCTCAGTGTGATTTGAAGTTCTATACATGTACTTGAATTTGGCCTCAGTGTGATTTGAAGTTCTATACATGTACTTGAATTTGGCCTCAGTGTGATTTGAAGTTCTTTACCTGAATTTGGCCTCAGTGTGATTTGAAGTTCTATACATGTACTTGAATTTGGCCTCAGTGTGATTTGAAGTTCTATACATGTACTTGAGTTTGGCCTCAGTGTGATTTGAAGTTCTGTACTTGAATTTGGCCTTAGTGTGATTTGAATTTCTTTACTTGAATTTGGCCTCAGTGTGATTTGAAGTTCTATACATGTACTTGAATTTGGCCTCAGTGTGATTTGAATTTCTTTACTTTAATTTGGCCTCAGTGTGATTTGAAGTTCTATACATGTACTTGAATTTGGCCTCAGTGTGATTTGAAGTTCTATACTTGAATTTGGCCTCAGTGTGTTGTGAAGTTTTGTACTTGAATTTGGCCTCAGTGTGATTTGAAGTTTTGTACTTGAATTCGGCCAGGACATAAAGACCCCCATGAGGGGATGGGATGAAAGCATAGACACAATCCAGGTTTATTTAGTAATGACATGATAGTGAAGTCCCTAGTAACCTAAATATTTCTGTCATATTAACTCCTCCGTAATATCGCACTTTACCAAGAGACAATCTCTCACGAAGTTCTATCACAACTATGTGCAGGGGTGGCAAAATAAATTTATTAACCCTTTACCCAACAATAACGACATTTGACCAGTCTGCTGCAGATGACTCAAGAAAACATTGTGGAAAAAGGAGAAATTGCTCTTAACAAGCAATTTCCCCTTTTCCCACAATGTTTTCTCCCCAATCAGGTTATTTTGCAATTTCATCACATTTTGAAATGGCATCAGCAAACTCCTTCATTTTGGAACAGTCTAGAATTTGGCGTTTGGTAAAGGGTTAATTGTCCATATTGCAAAGCTTGTCCCAAAGCCTTAACAAACAAGTGAATTTGTAATGAAATCTACTATATAACTATTGCATGGACAAGTGCAGAATCAGATTTGGTATTAACAGACAATTAAGTAACTTTAATTCAGATTTCATCACCCCTGCCTGCTGTGGTTTGAAGCCATACACAGAAGGGCCAATATGATTTCTAGTTCTGGGTACCATTTTACTAAACAGTTTACGCTTAAGATTTGGGTAAGTCTAAAACAACACATCCTCTTATATCATTATTGGTCGAAGCAATATTACGAGACGCTTCCAATGACGTGTCACATTGCAATATTGTACGTTCATTGAAGATACTATCCGTGTTTATCAGTTATGACTTACGCCAATTTTTACCTTAAGTTGTTTAGTTTAGTAAAACAGTACCCTGTTTTCTAACCATAAGGCATACAACAGAGGTCCTTTGAGAATGGCATACCCATTGCTCGATGCAATCCAACAAAATAGTATATAAATAGTTTGACAAAATAATTTGATGCTTAGGTATTACACATTGTAACGGTTTTGTTTTCATGCAGAGTTGTTTAATGTCCTCTGTGGCATTGTGTCAAAGTGAATAGATATCAAAATAGGGGGTAACCAACTGTAAATTTCAAGTTTTTGTTTATCATAGAATTATTGAAGCCAAGCTGTCCCATATTTTGGTACAAATATCATATTTCATAACCTAAACACAATGAACTAAAGCCTCACAAATAGCTTGAATGAATTCCAAAGAGTTCATTATCTCAGTTTACAATGACCGACAAACATTCACCGTGGGGAAAGACAATCACTGTAGGCTGGTTTATCTAAAGACAATATGACACAAGAATGTGATAACCCTTTTCTGTAGTAGTAAATTGTTTGCTGTGGAATGCAGTGTGGTAGTCCATATTGTGTTTAATCTCCACTGATAAATTGTTTTTTATGAGGTGCTGACAGGCAGATTATCCAGATTGACATGTGAGCTGTCATACAAAAATCTGCCTTTAGATTATCCATTTAAACCATAACCAAACAATAACGACATCTGACCACTTTGTTGCAGACAACTTTAGAAAACATTGTGGGAAAAAGGGAAAATTGCTCTTAACGAGCAATTTCCCCTTTCCCCACAATGTTTTATGTCCTATCAGAAGTTTTTTTTCCAATTTCATCACATTTTGAAATGTCGTCTGCAAACTCTTTCAATTTGGTACAGTCTAAAATTTTGCATTTGGTAAAGGGTTAACTGATTTCTTTGAATGGATTTTTTGTGAATGGTGCAAATTCAAAGCAATGGCATGATAAGCCATGGATATGACAATAATGGATTTAAACAAAAAAACTTCTTCTCTGTAATGTTAGGTAGAGACCTGTGTGACAAAAGAAAAAAGAAAATTCTTTTGAGCAACACATAATTAAGCCACATTACCAAATGCATTAAATTGAGATTCAGACAACATCAATCATTAGCTAGTTTAAAATAATGCAAATGTGGCTTTTTCAGCTTCTTAGTCTTTTTAATTTTTCTTTTCCTTTTTCTTTGCTTTCAATATTTAAAGGTGCCTTAGTGGTATAAACACACAACAACCATTTCGATACAAATGACAAAACATTTGGATATGGTTTTCACATGATCAGTTTATAACAGAAATATCTGTATAATGTCTGATGGCATAGAAGATAATGGTCCTCAACCAATTCATCAATTCACATCATAAAAATTTCAAAGTCTATAACTATCTTTATAGCATATTCTATGGCTTCAATGCAAAGTCGTTGGTAACAGGGGTGCAGAAGTAGAGCATCTGAACCTCATGTACCAAGGGTTCCGGGTTTGATCCCCGTTAGGCAAGGTGAGAATTACCTGAACTAGCCCCCATCAGCTATATATAAATAAATAAATATAAAGCACTGTGACAGGTAGTAACAATGGCTTATGTGAACAGGTTTCATTATAGAGTGTGGCATTTACATCATAACAAATGTTGTTGAATATCACCAAGTTATGTGGGTTAAGTCAGAGCACAATGTTGTTAACATTTTGTTTTTGCTCTGGATGTTTCTGCTGATGCAACATGACATGATTGGCTTGAATCCAATGTTATACAGTCAATATATTGTTTTAAGCGATGATGGTAAAAGGAACTAGAATAATAGAGTATGAGACAAATAAGCGATTTATACGGGCGCCAGTCAATCTGTTATTGTGTTATTTCCAATAACATGCCTCCAGTTTTATACGCGTGCCAGTCAATCTGTTATTGTGTTATTTCCAATAACATGCCTCCAGTTTTATACGGGCGCCAGTCTATCTGTTATTGTGTTATTTCCAATAACATGCCTCCAGTTTTATACGGGCGCCAGTCAATCTGTTATTGTGTTATTTCCAATAACATGCCTCCAGTTTTATACGGGCGCCAGTCAATCTGTTATTGTGTTATTTCCAATAACACGCCTCCAGTTTTATACGGGCGCCAGTCAATCTGTTATTGTGTTATTTCCAATAACATGCCTCCAGTTTTATACGGGCGCCAGTCAATCTGTTATTGTGTTATTTCCAATAACATGCCTCCAGTTTTATGATGAGCTCTTCCTACATAACTTCTCACACACTGTTTAAGAATGTTCTCTTAACCTTTTCCCAAACGCCAAATTTTCGACTGTCCAAAATTGAAAGAGTTTGCAGAAGACTTTCTAAATTGTGATGAAATTGGAAAAATAATCTTCTGATAGGGCAGAAATCATTGTGGGAACAGGAGAAATTGCTCGATACGAGCAATTTCTCCTTTTCCCGAAGTGTTTTCCAGAATCGTCTGCGACAAAGTGGTTAAATGTCGTTATTGTTTGTTAATGGGTTAAAACAAGATGTGATATTACTCTTTATATTGTTAAAGGATTAGCTTGCTTCAACCTATTGAGGTACATTTTCTACAATTGGACAGGTCATAAAATCCAAAATGTTGAAACTAGTTCTATTGTTAAAGAATAAGACAAAACATTACCAGGACCTTCACACATCACTTCTATTTCTGTACCATAAGAAATCAGCCAGACACTTACCTAGAATAAAAGAAGAGAAAAACGACATTAAACATTTGATACCACTTTTTATGAGACTGTACAAGTGATACCATAGAACAACTGACTTTTGCAATGGAATGGCAATCTTCTATTTTTTGCCTGAAAGAGGATTTCTGCTGTGTCAACAGTTTTTCAATTATATTACTTCTTTGCTTGTGATCATCGGTATACGGACATTTGCCCCCCCGGACATTTGCCCCTTTTTGGTATAGGGCGGACATTTGCCCCCTCGCTCTAATGAACAGGGCGGACATTTGCCCCCTCACTTCTTTTTAACTTGAAATTGAAATACTATTATAACTTGTCAATTTGGCTTAATTATGCCGATTGCACTTAGTCAATTATGATCATCCACTAGTGAAAAGGCGGTATACGTTCATAAGTCTCACAGGTCTCTTGAAACTTTCCGGATATGCGCAGATGTTTACTATAGGTATGTTTCGTAAAAGGCTAACATAACTACATAAAACTGGCTACCAGTAATTCCTGTATTACATGATCTAATGAAACCTTGTTTGCTTTGTTTAAGAACCATGCAGACAGCAACCGGGGGCCTCAAGTTCCGAAGGACGCCGCCACGATATGGTCCAACAACTTGGAACGTCCACCAGGCGACAATTAACGGAGAGGCCAGGACCAATAATATTTGTGAGAGCTGGAACAGCGGGTTTAGGTCACTGGTTGGTCATAATCACCCGTCACTATGGAACGTCATCGACTGTTTCGCCAAGGATGCGGCACTCGTCGAAGCTGAGGCATATCGAGTGGAAGTTGGACAGCCCACCACGATGCCTGTAAGACGAGGCAAGGTGCAGTACCAGCGGACCCTACTAACACTGTGTCAGCAGCGAGCCAGTGGCCAGAAGTCCATAAAAGAATTCCTTTGCGCCATCGGAGGCCACATCCGTCTGCGATAAACATATTCATATTTGACCATTTTGAAAAATAAAAGTAAATGTTTATATTCAATACACTTGTTGCTTTCTTATGTATAAGACCCTTACCATAATACAAATAATATTGGAAAATATCCCCCTACCGATCATTTTATCATTTTGATTATTTTACTGTCCCATTCAAACATTTCATATTCCGATGGTGGATAAACATGATTGACCAAGTGCAAAGGTGTTAATATGGGATATACCCTTCCTCGCGCGTCATCCCTTCCTCGCGCGTCATCAATTGTTATACACCCATTACCCTTTCACGGTTGGATGAGCAAAATTGACCAGGTGCAATCGGAGTAATAGAGCCAAATTGACATGATAGTCTGATGAAAATGGTATTTCCATTTAAATATATATTTTAATACAACGGAACACAATTTGGTCAAGCAAGTTAAAAAAAAAAGTGAGGGGGCAAATGTCCGCCCTCTTCATTAGAGCGAGGGGGCAAATGTCCGCCCTATACCAAAAAGGGGGCAAATGTCCGGGGGGCAAATGTCCGGGGGGGCAAATGTCCGGGATTCGTGATCATCAGTAAAATTGTTGACAATGCGAGTTCAGACATAACTAATGATGGGGGGCAATAACACAATCTCCTTACAAATCAAACAGGTGAACATTGTGGCCGAGCCATTGAATTCAAAAGCAATTTTCTTCTGTGTGTTCTGAAATATATTCTTTACCAAACGCCAAATTTTCAATGTCCCAAATTGAAAGAGTTTGTAGGTGACATTTCAAAATGTGATGAAATTGAAAAATAATCTCCTGATAGGGCAGAAAACATTGTGGGAAAAGGAGAAATTGCTGGTTAAGACCCATTACCAAACAATAACGACATTTAATCACTTTGTTGCAGACGACTCTGGAAAACATTGTTGGAAAAGGAGAAAATTGCTCATGTTGAGCAATTTTTCTTTTTCCCACAATGTTTTCTACCCTATCTAAAGATTATTTCCAAATTTCATCACATTTTGAAATGTCGTATGCAAACTCTTTCAATTTGGGATAGTCAAAAATTGGTTGTTTGGGAAAGGGTTAAAATTGTCTTGACAAGACAACTCTAGTGATTACCCACTTTGTAGGATTTGTAGATCTGTTTTATATTTCCTGCATGTAAAGAATTACTTGATAAGGTTTCCAATCTAGACAACTTGCTTATAAAGGATTAGCTTTAATAGTCTAGAGATGTAAGCAGTTTTAATTTTGTCTGATGGTATATGCAAAAACATTACTTCAGATAATAGACATTTAACTGTAACAAATGTCATCATTTTTCTTGTCTTGAATAGAGACAGTTTACAGAAAAACAAGGAGGTGAAAATCCAGCAGAATTCAAATGTATTAATTCCGCCATATTGTCTAATACTCTATAATACCTCGCGCTGCAGATGGCTTTAGAAATCAATCTGACAAAGAATACCGGTAAGATGCATCTAATACAGTCATCCTTCATCCAAAATGCTCTTTTGGATCCATTACAAATTCTCACATATGGGAAATGATTAATTATCAATTTTAGAGTTGTATTGTCTTGTGCAAGTTCTTTCAATTTGGGATAAAATTGGATCTTTACAAGTTTTAAAGCGGTCCTACTCACCCTCATTCTTTTATTGATAATTATTACAAACAATAAACTCCTTTCCTTAATAAAGATTTTGTCATGGCTCCAGATTCAAAGCACCAAAAGAAGAAAATCATTCAATATGAAAAGTGAGGGGGGGGGGGGGGTTAGTTTTGATTTACCTGTACAGATTGGTCATTCTACGAATTGATTTCAATTTGCATTGAAATTGATAAATTATGCAAAACATATTGCAAAATTGTCCTTCATATATATCATTCTTTCTCATAAAGGAATTGCTTTGATTCCCCAGCAGCAGATTAAATTAAGTACAGTATTCATGAATAGTATAAACAAGCATGAACAATAAACGGCTCTTAATGAACAAAGTTGTTCTTGAACATATTCAAACAAATCAAGAAAATGAACATGAAGAACATGTTCATATACATCAAGAATATGTTCATGAACATCAACAACATGTTCATGGATGTCAATACCATGTTCATGAACAAATTTATGGACATGGTAACGTCCATGAATACTTTTATGGACATGCTCTTAACACTCATAAAAGTGTTCATGCACAACTTTGTGTTCATGAACAGTCATTTGATTTGTCATGCCTGTCCATGCTGTTCATGCACACAGTTCTTATTACTTTGAGCAATAAAATATGATTAAAGGAGTACCTCTTTGTAACAACAATTTGCCCACTAATCACAGGTCCCAACAGAAAGGACTATACCTGCACATGTTCTCAAATAAAAGATTTCATAAAAGGGAATGGGTTAAATTTCTCATTAAAGCAGACGAATACCAGCTAGTACTTAAAATCATAAATCTTTGTAAAACTTTCTCTTTTGATCTACAAATATTGTCCCTTAACAATACAGATCCTCGTTAGAAATTTGATATCAATTACAAGATTCCATATGGTGAGGAAAATGTTAAATTACAGCACTTTTGTTTCACAAAGCTCTATATTAGATGTATATTCCCATAGCGATTTTCCATTATACTTGTCTAAACCCTATATTGTAGGTTCTCATTAGAATCATATTCTCAATCAGATTATGAGTACCATAACTATAGGGTTCGTTATAAAGAAATTTGAAAATATTGCATGAAAAAGACCATGGTACGCCTTGTTATGAACAAACAAACTTTTTATATTTTATGTTATAGAGACTATTTGTTTTGCATGGGAAAGAGTGCTTTAATCCTTGCAGTGCTGGGACCAACTTCATGCTTATGCAAACATGTTAGATCCAAGCCAGCCACCAAGTAAATTGTCGGCTGACTTGGATGTAACCCGTTTGCTACTCTGGGTATCTTTCCTCATTAGAATTAAGCAGACATTTAAGGTTTTGGAAAGCAGACGACACAAAATTCTATTTCTAGCAAATTACCCAGCATTCTAAGGGTAAAGGTAAGTCATCAGGTGGAGTGTAATTAATGTTTTCTGCCATGCATGATATTCATAATCATTGGCAGTATAATTAAAATGTAGAAAAAGACATTTGTATTTCAAAGGCAGACCTTCATGACAGATGAATCTATGAAAGTGATATGGCAGCAATCTAAAAGCTTTGTAACCCAGCCCACCTATGATCATGCTAATCCACCCTTATTTAATAAATTCTCTTTTTATTGAATTTTGTACCTGGTCCTTCTTGAACGAAACATCAGAGAACGAATAAAACCAGTGTATGTATAATACCGGGTAGAAAACATTATGACTGTCAAAAGAATAAATGCTTATTGGACCTTAATTATCATTTTATCATTTTAGTTTTTTAAGACTTCTGCTGCAGATACGGCAATTATAGGTATTAACCCTTTCCCATTTTCGACTGTCCCAAATTGAAAGAGTTTGCAAAGGACATTTCAAAATGTGATGAAATCGTAAAACAATCTTCTGATAGGGCAGAAAACATTGTGGGAAAAGGAAAAATTGCTTGTTACGAGCAATTTCTCCTTTTCCCACAATGTTTTCTAAAGTCGTCTGCAACAAAATTGTCAAATGTCGTTATTGTTTGGGAAAGGGTTAAATGGAGTAAGGGGTTGAACACATTGTAGCCAACCGTAAGAAAGCCTTAATCATCAAAACGACATGACAGATCATAAAAAACTTGTATAATGATTGTAATCAACGCTAAAACTGTTTGGTTATTTGCTGAACAAATCAAACTTTTGTCACAAAGATTCCAAATGTTATATGCCATCCTTCAATTTAATTACATCAGCATTAGAGCACCGATTCACAACCTCTCAAAAGAGATTATATATTCTGAAGGTAATGAAAAGCAAACATTTTTTTAATATTAATTTGAGGGTTCAATGCAAGACTAGTAAGTGCTTTATAAACATGAAGCACTAACAATAGTCTTGCATTGAACTCTAATGAATTGTAAACAACAGTATGAACATTAATATTTTTCCATCAATTACTTCTGTTTAACAAATGATGCTTCAATATCATTTATAATTGTCATTCTCATTTTCTTTGAAATGTGGACTTTCAAAAATGTGTCTTTTTTGGGGTGGAACTTAAAGCTGTACATATTGTATTTTGGGACTGGTCCAAATTCAATGCATCTACAGACCACAAAAAATAGACAGTATTTCACTGTCGTAATAATGTGTCTTGGAAAGCAATGTGAAAGTGAAAAAAGGATAAAGTGCTCCAATTTAGCCGACTTTAAAGACTTTTTAGCAGATGTGTGAAATAAATGAATTGTAGAATAATATGTCAAAACATTTAAGTCTGCACCAATCTGCCATCTTCAAAGTGATCATACAACATTGCTGAGTTGCTTTATTTCAATTTCGACAAAGCAATCAAACAAATAAATTGTTGCTTACGTGAGTGTAAAATAATAACTTCTACATTTACAGCAAATTGTTTACTTGAAATAAGATACCTTTCCAGATTTCATGACATGAAATGATCCATTTTCCAATGAGTTGTTAGAAAGTAACCCTTCCTCCATGTTAACTGAGACTTACAATCTTTAACTCATTACCAAACAATAACGACATTTTACCAGTTTGTTGTAGACGACTATTGAAAACATTGTGGGAAAAGGAGAAATTGCCTTGAACGAGCAATTTCTTCCTTTCCCACAATGTTTTCTTCCCTATCAGAATACTATTTTTCAATTCCATCACATTTTGAAATGGCATCTGCAAACTCTTTCAGCTTGGGACAGTTGAAAATTTGGCGTTTAATTTGGTGAAGGGTTAAGTGACAAAAAAAGTCAAAGATGATTTGAATAATTAACATTAGAAGCTTTGCAATACCCTTAGGAACGTCTAGACACAAATTCTTCTTTAAATTGACAGTTTACAAAAGTTTCCTTCATTGTATATCACCCCTCATAAAGGTCGGAAAATGTTGACCAAATCTCAGTAGACACTGATTATTACATAAGGATCAACAGACACCGCTCAACATTTCTATGAATGTCCTTGACGTTTACCAAAATCCTCAAGCTATGTCCCTAAACTCTTCTTATGATGTTAGAATTGGCGATATTTACCAACTTTTATCATGAATTATATACCTGAAAGGGATGTTAACCCTTTCCCAAACAATAACGACATTTGACGACTTTGTTGCAGATGACTTTAGAAAACCTTGTGAGAAAAGAAGAAATCGTCGTAACGAGCATTTTTTTCTTTTCCCACAAGGTTTTCTGCTCCTTCTGAAGAGTATGGTTCAATTTCATCACGTTTTGAAGTGTCGTCTGAAAACTCTTTCAAGTTGGGACAGTCGGAAATTTGTTGTTTGGGAAAGGATTAAGGGTTTTGAATAATAAAGGAAGGTCTATGATTAATAGGCTCTTAACATCTATTATCCTTACACCAACTGTGTAGCTGATGACAATGAAAAACCTGTCAACAAATCACTGAAAAAATAACACAACAGATAGATTATAAACAATAAAAATTGTCAGAGAGTGTACCAAACAGCAAAACTTTATATATTCAGCAAATAAAAGTCATTTTGACCACAGTGGTTTCTATAAGTTGCATCCTTCAAAGTTGTTAGAACTCCAAAAGCTTTCAAAATCTATCTAAAGGTAAAAAGTATAGCACTGTTTGGGTGCTTATATGTGCATGGTTTTGCTCAAAAGTGATTCTTTACTTTTTGTGTGACACAAATGGTTTTATAGGTATACATTATTAAGGTCTTAAATGAGGCATAACAAAAGTTTAATGCAAAATTTAAGTAAGAGCTTCACAAATTCGAAGCTTTTAACTATAGTCTTGCATTCAACCCTGAATTGACATGCCATTTATTCTCTAAATCGTATTTGCATGGTCTTAATTAAAAAAGGCAGAAGAAATATGTCACCAACCATTTCCCTCTGATGGTATTTGTGAGTTGTCCAAAGTAAATTGGTGGCTGGCCAATTGTGCACTAACCTGTTTGCTACTCTGAGTATCTTTCCTCATCAAAATTAAGTGGATATTTAAGGGTTTGGAAAGCAGACAACACAAAAATCTAATTTTAGTAAATTACCCAGCATTCTAAGGGTTACTAGCTACACATTTGAAAGCATCAGGCAATGTCACTCATAGAAGTAAATTGGAGACATTTTCTATTGAGGAAAGTTGGTCAATGTCTATGTCACAAAAGGAGCACTTTATCCAGCAATAACTTATTGTCTCCCTTTTTTTGGCAATCCCCAGCCTTCTACTATCAAACTATTTAACAGAAAGTATAGCTGCATCAAAATATAAAAACAACAGAATGTGTTAATTAAAGGTAAACAAACTGAAATAACCTTCATTAAGAGTGCTCATAGTTGTGCTATTGTTTAACAAGAATAATACCATTGCTGCGCTTTATAATGTTGCTCTCCCCCTAATACATTGTACAGACAACTTCAAGCATTTCTGCTGCATTTTAATAGGCAGTAAAGAGACCACAGACACAATTACTTGTTAAAAACACCAAAATATATTTTGTAAAAAATTAGGATTTTTTTATTTTTAAAGTAGTATTCCATATGTATTTGTTGTCATATTGATATTTTGTATTTATTGGTTGCTTCAAATACACAGAAAGGGATTTAGGCTGAAAGGTGGGAGTTTGTTTTTCAACTGATAACGGCGTTTTGCTAAAGAAAACTTTTAGAATTGGGTCATTTCCAAACAATATACTCTTTATGAAAAATATTTTATCTCATGTTCATCTTTTCAAAAAGTGCTCTTTCAATAGTTGTATTGTATGTTATTCTAAAACATTTTCTAATTCATTCAACATATTTGATCATAGCCATTTGATGGCAAACCAAAATTGTTCTTCAAAATAATACAGATTTTGATTTTAGGCCATTGACTTTATAATCAAGCAGAATTCAGAAAACCGATAATTGATTCATTTAAATCCATATTTCCTTTTGCAGACATATCTTAAAGCCACAATGCAGCAGCAGACGGCATTTAAAACAATATTACAATAGAACCAATTCACACTTTATGATTTAATTCCAGTTTTTGTCCAAATGCTATTGATTGATATTTTGTATTCATATTTTATAATTATTTCAAAAATCGCCCACATAGGTTTTAGTTTAAACTTATTTATTTTACAGTGATTGTTACGGAAGCTTGAAGCTTATTAAATTCACTCTCGGTGAATGCTTCCTGGATACTGCACCAGTACTCTTGCTGATTTGTGGGTTAGCCACATAGGTTTTAACTGTTTTCTTATATACAATTTTAGGACTGATAAAAAATAAAGACAAAAGCAGACATCAAGTGTAAAGCAGACTGAAAATCAACTTGTTCTTTATTGTTCTTTTTATTTGTTTGTATGGGGTTTAATGTTGTGTCTACAACTTTTCAGTTATGTTACAGCTTTCTTGGTTTCACCAGTACTAGGCTAGGACTCTGCAGTGTCTTGCTAAAGGTTACTCCCACAAAGCCAGATGTTTTGGTGGGACAAGAGCAAAGGACCCCAAAAGTTCATAACTACTGACCACCACAGTAACTACTGGCCCACCCAGAACCATAAACATGTTCTTTCAAATGGGTCAAGCCAAGAACCTTACCCCCTAGGACCAGTTTTATCTTTTTGCCATAATTGTTTTTTGAGTTGTCTTCAGTCGATCCATTAAGATCGATAAATGATTATCTTGCATGTTGAAGGGTTTAAATGGTCAATATCAAGGGAGACCTTTGACATGGGTGAAAGGACACAATTAATTGAATTTTACTCACCCTACATACAATATATATCCACAAAAGCATTTTATGATTTTTTTTCTTATCTTATTAAGAGATTAACAAGGGGTTTTAACCAATTTTCAATACCTTCCAGGTTGGCTTGCTGTTGCATCAGTAGGAGTAGAATTGATAGTCATCAATATAAGTTGTAAGAACTTGTTTCAAAATTGATCTAAAATAAATAAATCTAAGTCCAAATTTACCTCCACATTTTATCTCCACAACTCTGCACATTCTGCCAAAATCATGAGCAACACAAGATATAAGTTATGATAAGTATACATTTCTCTGTAGGTGAAAATTAATGGGCAAATAGGCTTGATTGCTCAAAATGTGAATTCTTTCTTTTGTCACAGTATTTTGTATCAAGCTTACGCTTCTGGTGTGGTAAAATGAGAACAAATGAAGTATGGGGGTTGATATTATAGAATATGATTCATATAACTATTTGGGGTGGGGGTCAGTGTCCTAAAGATCGTATGAACCCTTGGTTTCATATATATATACTCACATTTAAACACCCTTGTCTCCAACAACATATAAAACCATTATGACAATAGTGAGCAATTTCTACTTTTATCACAATGATTTCTGCATAATATCATATATAATATCTACTTTTCTCCAAACCTTTTAACCCTTATAGTACTGGAACTGACTTCAAGCTTATGTAAGCAAGTTAGATCCATACTGGCCTATAGTACTGGAACTGACTTCAAGCTTATGTAAGCAAGTTAGATCCAGACTGGCCTGTGATCTAACCTGTTTGCTACTCTAAGTATCTTTCCTAATCAAAATTATGCAGATATTTAAGGTTTAGGAAAGCAGATTACACAATAATCTATTTTAAGGAAGTTACCCAACATTCTAAGGGTTAGTTATTGTCAACTGTTGCTGCTTTCATTTTGGACAAGCCACAAATCCTTTATGAGGGGAATGCATTAAATCATTTGATGTGATCTCTATGTAATTTCCAACATTTTTATTACCATGGCAACTCATCCAAGGCTGCCACACAATTACCATTTTGTTTGGTCGTTGACACTTAGTGGACAACTTATTACCTTGCGTCTTATCTCAATCATTACCTATATTAGAAACATTTATCTTCTCGCATCTCATTTCCTTCGTGGATATGTGAAATTACCCATAAATACATTAAATTTGAATTATTCTCCCTTTCGCTTTTGTGAGGAAACCTCACTCCGAAGCAATATGTTCTTAAAAAAAAAAAAAAATTAATGAATAGTTCGATTGGAAAATATAAGATTTATTTACTTAACTGAAAAACACCGTGACAAAAGAACTAAAGGTTTGTGTCATTATAGCAAGCTAAGTCTCCTTTTGTTTCAAGGTTTTTTATTCCTGTTTGCTGGAAATAATGTTAAAAACATTTAAAGTCATCTGTATTATAGGACAAAATATTGATATATGGGGCAGGTCTAAATTTGTGTTCATTCATGATTAAAATAATTTTTCATTTTAAAACAAAACTGAGTTCACCAAATTGCAACCTTTGCCCGGTTTTGTTTGCTTTTTTTTCCCTTCTTACTTATTCTTAAACCAATTATGGGTTTTGAAAATATATTTCTAATTTTCTGGAAATTGTATTGAACCCTTCTTATGTTATCTAGACTAGTAGAGCTTTGTCTAAGTATAACATGTAACTGTAAAACTTCACTTTAATGCATCAACATGATGCAATTTATGCTTTTGTTACAATGGTTTCTATCCAATATCACATAGAGCATGGCTATTTTTGATACCTCATATTTGTTTTGCTGCTGGTAAATTCTGCTAGAACCAGTCACACACAAATTCCCATATGAGATAATGGGTCAAATCATGTAAATTTGAGGAAAAGTTGTCCCTTTTGATCAAACTCAGATAATGAGATGTCAGTTATTTCAAAAGTGTAAATTCAGTTTTTGTCATAATTTGTAAAGCTTTAGAAATATTATATTATGTTAATGTGTATTTTAAAGTACCAACAGAAATCTAAATATTTATCTCATTTATTATCCAAAATCACGATGTACCTCATTTTGTCACATTTGGTACAGAAGACTTTAGAAACTACTGTGACAAAGGCATATCTGCTTTAAATATATGGGGTATATTTAGTAACATTCCACATTTAACCTGTGGCAGAGATTACAACTCAAAATGATTATAATTTTATAACCATGGGAAGATTTTTTTTCTATTCATAAGAGAGCCACCTGATTGATTCAATCAAACAAACCCCCCTAGGGGTGTAGATGATGATGTGCTTTATTGGTTACCTGCTTCTTGAATGTACTTTAGCCCATTTGTCCATCAAATGGGACTTTGTGAATGGCACAAATTGAAAGCCACAAACAGACAAAGAAGAAAAGTATCTTTCTTTTTGTTTCTTATTTTTCTCAATCCTTTTTTATAAAAATATCTTAAAACTTAACCTTTTAACCCTTTACCAAACACCAAATTGTGACTGTCCCAAATTGAAAGACCTTTCAGACGACATTTCAAAATGTGATGAAATTGGAACATAATCTTCTGAGAGGGCAGAAAACATTGTGGGAAAAAGAAGAGAAATTCCTCATTAAGAGCAATTTCTCCTTTTCCCACAATGTTTTACAGAGTCATCTGCAACAAAGTGGTCAAATGTTGTTATTGTTTGGTAATGGGTTAATCTGTTATATAGTCTAACATAGGACTCTAGAAACCACTGTAACAGAAGGAGAACTTACTTGTGATAAATTCTTTACAGTTGCTAACACTTTCAGTTTATGAGATGATTATAAAATTCACTAAGCCAGGACCCCATCTACACTAAAAAAATAATTCTTGCATTGAACCATCAGTCTAGTTTGTAGAAAGTAAGCCATATTTTATGGTTTTGAGTTTCGATATGTCATTAACATGGAACCAGGAATGTACATCATTATGATATTGTGGCATCAAGTCAATCCAATCTCTTATTACTATTATCTCGCTTTAGTAATATACCATAATGGGGAAAGTAATATGATGTCACGACCAAATGGAAACAAGCAATTACTTTTATCAGTCTTAGCGACTTTCAACTTCTGTAGCAGAATGCTAAATACAAGTTTTTAAAGAATGGTGGAATTTATTTACTATAATATAAAAATGCTCATGAATCTATTCTTGATGTTCATGAATATGTTCTGGAAATTCCTGAACTAGTTTAGAATAGCTTTGTGTTAATGAATGGTCATTTAAATTTATTTACAATTCCAGGAGTGATGTCGGAAACACTTTGCCATTGGCCAAAACATGATGTAAAATTGTGAAATACAGCTAACAGTACAAAATACAATAGGTTACATTAGTAAAATAAAATATACTTTTCACAGAAAAGCAAACACAAAATTAACTACAAAAAAAACCCACATGATTTTCGTTGAAAAGACAGAGGAATTTTGCAATATTTGTTGCAAAGGAAACATTCATGAATGTTCATAAATAAGTTCTTGAATCCCTTGCAGGGATAACTGTGAAGGACTCTCTTTTCCCATGGATGGGGAATTCCTAGTGATGTATGGTATTAAATAACCTCGGGTTTTCTCTCATTATTTCCACCTGAATAGCACACCTTCAATACAAAATATTTCCCATCATGGCAACTTAATGAATAGGGGTAGATATATGTGATAATTTTCCATCCATAACTTTCCATTTTACCAATTACTCCATACTCCTAACTCCATATATCCCTTTCCCAAACAACACATTTTAGACTGTCCCTAATTGAAAGAGTTTGCAGACGACATTTCAAAATGTGATGAAATTGGAAAACAATCTTCTGATAGGGCAGAAAACACTGTGGGAATAGGGGAAATTGCTTGTCACGAGCAATTTTTCCTCTTCCCACAATGTTTTCTAAAGTCGTCTGCAACAAAGTGCTCAAATGTCGTTATTGTTTGGGAAAGGATATATGAGTTTTAACCCCTAACTCCATAATGATTTAACTTGCCGCATATGCTCCAGAATAGTTAAGAAACCATTCTGCCACAATGCTTTTTTTATCTATATGACGAACATGTATATTTTTTCTTTCTCTGTCACTTTTAACTTGGACCGCCTCTGTGAAATATTCAAGAACAATTAATGGCCTTTTATGAACACAAAGTTGGTCTCAGTGTGCTCATGAAATTTAAGAACATGTTCATAAAAATCAAGAACAGGTTCACGAGTGAATTCATGAACATGCACTAGATGTTCATAAACCTGCTTTTGGATTTCATGATAAAAGTTTTGAGCTTGATCATGAACAGCCATTTAACATTTATTTATTGCATAGGAAGTCAAATACCTATTAGTCAAATCAATTTGACATGAATCAGAAAATATTGAATTGTCTTGTGTTTGGCAATATCTTTCATCATGATTTAGACTGACATAAAAGCAATCTGTAAGTCGAATATGAATCCCACTAACGTCCCCAAGTGAAAAAATTGCTTATAATCAACCTCTTCAAAATCCTAAATCAAGAATTCAATGCAATACTTTTGTAGGCCCTTACAACATGGGTTGATTTTCCATTGATATTCTCTATTCTTGGATCGTACAGAAAATTGTGAAGATACAATTTGAGCAAAACCTCCTTTTCATATCCTAGGACATCATCATCATATTCATTGAGAAGTTTAAATGGGGTCGGCCATTTCAGATCTGTAAAGGGTGGTAATAATCTCATGCCTCTGACCAAAGCACAAAACTCTCCAGAGGTAAGATAAAATTGTCAGAAAACATTGCAGAAAAAGCGGAATTTGGATGTTACATATATATACTACATTTCTAGCAATTTATTTCAAAATTTGTAATATGGTTCTTAATGAAATAACAAAAAATATCAACAGATGTTACATGAAAATAAGACTACATAAGGCCCCTATTAGTATAAGAGATAACAAACAAAAACCCTTATCTATTCCTTAACTTGACAGATGGTTATCTGAATACTTATGTGGAAAGCATTTTAGAAAACATTGTAGCAATGTGAAAATTTGCTCATCATTCACATTAGTATCAGTTATAAACTAATTCGCCAATAATAAACATTAAGCTTCAAGCATTATCTCATTAAGACCAATTGATTCTTTTATTAAACTGTTTTAAAAATCATATGGCATCAAAACATCATATTACTTATATTACAAACTAGGCCACAATCAAGTGTAAATGACTGAAGATAAAGTTAAGAACTTCCTTTGATGTATTCACAAAAAATGTCATTAGCGGTGATGTTTATTTTCATTCATAATCTAAAACCTATATAATATTTTATATCGCTGAGTAGGTGACTTTTATGATTTATATGTTTAGTTTAGTTATGGTACCGGCAATCAAATCTTTTAAATCTTTTCCCCAGTATGTGATATTGTGACATAGCTTTAAAGGCCCATTAAAGGAGATAAATGCTATATCAAACTTTATTATTTGGTAAATGTTTGGACAGATTCAAATAGTTACCACCAGAAAACGCAATCAGCACAACTTAAATGTGAAAGTAAACCAGAAATAGCCCAGATTAGCAAGTTTTATAATTCAGATTTTCTGATTCTTCACCTCTGACCTTGACAGTTGATACACACATTTTTAAACCGACCATATATTAAATGAGTCTAATTAATAGGGTCTCAAGGCATTCCTAAATGTATTCTCATGACTTTTATGAACATAATAAAAGAACTCCATATATATTTTTTCAGTAATTTATTTTTACTTCTCTCCTTTGATGTGCCTTTAAGACTGATATTAGGAACAGTTGACAGAAACGGATAATGGAGTCCTTCTTTACCAATTATCAAACAATAATGAGATTTGACTAGTTTGATGCAGATAGCTCAAGAAAAAATTGTGAGAGAAGGAGAAATTGCTCTCAACGAGCAATTTGTCCTTTTCCCACAATATTTTCTATCCTATCAGAAGATTATTTTTCAATTTCATCACATTTTGAAATGTCGTCTGCAAACTCTTTCAATTTGGGACAGTCGAACATTTGGCATACGGTAAAGGGTTAAATGGTGAAATTGATCCTGATAGAGCTTGGCTAGCCCATAGAAGCGCTGACAGGCCGAAAGTGGCATCTCACATCATTAAACAAATTGCCGGGTTTCAGCAACTTAAAAGTGATGAAACGGTAAATAGTCTTTTAGGCTTAGTAAAAATTTTCAACGATTGTTAATAACAAAATTCTAACTATCATTACTCCCAGAGAACAAATCTCAAAATCAAGCAGATATCTAAGGTTTTGGAAAGCAGATAACACAAAAATCTATTCTTAGAAAATTACCCAGCATTCTAAAGGTTAATTATGGTATAAAACTACTTTATTTTGATTCACTTGTACTCATCATGCCCACACTAACCAGGTGTGCAGAAATAACTAATTAAACTCTAATATACCTGTCTATGTTACAGAATTGTGCTTCCCTTTGATGGGAAATTTATTTGGTGTTTATGTAATTTATTGTGTGATTTAATGAGCAATTTTATCATTTAAAAGGCAGTCTTAACAATGAAGTGAAATCAGGATCTGACGGTTGAGGTGTAAAATGAATGTTTATAACAGGGTCAGACAGTTCAATAGAAACTGTCCTTTTACCAAACACTTTTTGAAGGTTAATTGTTGTTCTAAACTAATTTTCAGTTACAAGACGGTTACACGTCTTCAAAGCATCTCACTATCTTACTATATATTATATTTGGAATGTTCCTCTTGGTAAATTAGTTTCCTTTTCTTATGTTTTGTATGTAAAAATTGTATGTTTAATTGAATGGCTATAAATATGTAATGTTTAATGCCAATAAAATTTATGTTATGTTATGTTACTACTTTCCAACATGAACATTATTGAATCTAGCAATGGTAATACACAAATAAAACATAACACACACAGGGATCTATGTCATGCATACCTATATTATCAATATATTCAGTGTATCTATTGATAACATAGGTGTGTACAACATAGGTCTCTATGATATAACACTGTGATAGTCAAATGTATGAAGGAACATACGCCCAATTGGGTCTCAATCTTAATACCCTTAAACTCCTTTTCAAAGCACTGAGCTGATGAGGCTTGGCAAGTAAGTCAAATGAGCAAGGCCGTTACCTCTGTTTCTTTAGATTTATTTGTCTCTTAAAGTTCTTAATTGGCCAAGGTATCTTTCCTACCACCTCCCACACACAATACAGATATTCTGGTTCATTGTGGCAGAAATATCTCATAATGAGCAACTTCTTCATGTGTTTATAAAGGACTTGCTATTGTCCTATATTGAACCCTACAAGGCAGACTTCCCTTTGGCTAACTTCTTTTTTCCTTCATCTATTCCTATATTGTTGGTACTTAGGATCATATCAAATCCGATTTGTGAATTTGCTCTTACAAATACTGCACATTAAAAGACTCATTAGATGATGCTCTCTAATCTAGACTACTGAGGTTTCAAACACCAACAAAACATCAAATTTAATGTTTCAAATTATGGTGGTCCCATTGATAAATCAGCAATGCGAGTTCATTTGGTTTGAAAGTCTAAACAGTTTGATCATTCAATGTTTTAACTATTGTCTGCTGTAGACTACTTTTACCCTTATAGTGCTGGAACGCATTTCATGATTATGCAAACAGGTTAGATCCAGGCCAGCCGCCAAGTGAATTGGCGGCTGGCCTGTGATCTAACCTGATTGCTTCTCTGATTATCTTTCCTCATCAATTTCAAGCAGATATCTAATGTTTTGGAAAGAAGACAACACATAAATCTATTTTTAGAAAAATTCCCAACATTCTAAGGGTTAAAGAAAGATAGTGTTCATAATGTCTTTAATGAACCCTAGAAGCAATTAATCATCATTAAGCTATGATGGATTTTATAGTTTTAATCAATTGTCTTCTAGTTCAATTTTTCCAATTTACCTCATTGTAAGTTTAACACTGATTCCAAATCATAAACAAAGTCAGCAGACATTATGAAAAATCAAGGATGATACACAGTCAATCTTGTTTTAACGAGTAATACGAGCAAGACAAAATAATGGTATATAGTGCAACAAAAGGCTTAATACGAGCAAGACAAAATGATGGTTTATAGTGCAACAAAAGGCTTAATACGAGCAAGACATAATAATGGTATATAGTGCAACAAAAGGCTTAATACGAGCAAGACAAAATGATGGTATATAGGGCAACAAAAGGCTTAATACGAGCAAGACATAATAATGGTATAAAGTGCAACAAAAGGCTTAATACGAGCAAGACATAATAATGGTATATAGGGCAACAAAAGGCTTAATACGAGCAAGACATAATAATGGTATATAGTGCAACAAAAGGCTTAATACGAGCAAGACATGATAATGGTATATAGGGCAACAAAAGGCTTAATACAAGCAAGACATAATAATAGTATATAGTGCAACAAAAGGCTTAATACGAGCAAGACAAAATGATGGTATATAGGGCAACAAAAGGCTTAATACGAGCAAGACATAATAATGGTATATAGTGCAACAAAAGGCTTAATAATACGAGCAAGACATAATAATGGTATATAGTGCATCAAAAGGCTTAATATGAGCAAGACAAAATGATGGTATATAGGGCAACAAAAGGCTTAACACGAGCAAGACATAATAATGGTATATAGTGCAACAAAAGGCTTAATACGAGCAAGACAAAATGATGGTATATAGGGCAACAAAAGGCTTAATACGAGCAAGACATAATAATGGTATATAGTACAACAAAAGGCTTAATACGAGCAAGACAAAATAATGGTATATAGTGCAACAAAAGGCTTAATACGAGCAAGACATAATAATGGTATATAGGGTAACAAAAGGCTTAATACGAGCAAGACAAAATGATGGTTTATAGGGCAACAAAAGGCTTAATACGAACAAGACAAAATAATGGTATATAGTGCAACAAAAGGCTTAATACGAGCACCAGTCATTGACAAAGCTCCAGTACGTCAGCTTTTTGAATGACTTCCCTCCTCCATGAAGACACCCCCTGATAGAACTGTAAGTTAGTACTCTTTGCTCAAATGAAAATACCAATGCTGTCACTGGAATTTGAACCACCGTGAAGAGGGGTCATATGAATTAAAGCTCTGTTCTTTAATCATGAAGGTCCCCGAACATTTGAAAATACCTTGCAAAATTGCTCAGAAAGGAGAAAATGTTTTCAGTGCTTGGCCATTTCAAAGTTGTTCAGGATTACTTTGTAAAATAGATAAAGATCTGCTGTAGAAACAGTAAAGTGGTTAGTTGTGAACAAGAGAACCAAAGTTTATTCATAAATCTCGGTATTGCAAAAAATTTCAATAAGTATAATTCTGCACCCGAGACATGCTTTTTAAAAATATTTGTAAAAGTGTATAGACATTCTTGATGAATAAAGGTATTGAAATATTTTGGGAGTGGGTTCTAAAGAATTACAAACCCTTGATCACCGAGGCCTCATTAAAAGACGTTTTTACCATGACTTTACTTCTTCAATCATTCTCTCATGGAGATGGTTCTAATAAGTACCCACAAAATAGGATTTAAGGCAGCTTTTGAAACTTATAATGCCTGACTTTTTTTAAAAGAAACTCCATTAATTACACATATACTGTAGATGAATTTCAACACTATTGTAGAAGATTGATTAAATGACAGTAATCAAATTCTTCATTTTTCCAAACTTTTCCTCCCATCATCTTAAAAGAATAACTTCTGAATTTTATTTCATTTGTTGTATTGGGATTTTGATTTTCATAACAATCGAAACTAAAGTGTTAAAGGATTAGCGAGGGGAAAAAATGCATAATCCCTTAAAATATTTAACTTGGTCTATGAATAACCCTGCAAACGATTCAAAAACTGTGTTCATAAACTGCATGTACAGACACAAATGAACCAATGACCATTCATGAACAAATTTTCCTGAACATGCTCCTAAATGTCAAGAATATGTTCATAAAACACATTGAGCATGTTCATGAACATCATGGAGATATTCATGAGCATCATGAATAAGTTCATGAGCATATTGATGGACATGTTCCTGTCCTGTTCCCTCATGTCTATTCATGAAGTTTGTGAACACAATTCTTGTGTCCCTAGCAGGCGTATCTTATATACATCTCCTATTAAGGATTTGTGTGATAGATGCTAGCAGCCAACCCATGTTTGTGATATCTGTATGGGGAAATTGGGTGAGTGATGCTAGCAGACAATCTGCTGTTCATGAAATTAATATTTAATAATTGGGTGAGTTACATTAGCAGCCAAGTGATACATGTATGAAGTAGTTTGGTTTAAGTTAACTAGCAGACAATCAAAGTAGGTGATATGTTTGAATAGACTATGTGAGTTATACTAGCAGCCAATCATGTGTGTGATATCTGAATGAGGTAAATGGGTGAGTTGTACTAAAAGCCAATCCATGTTTGAAGGCGTATCTAATATATATCTCCAATTAAGCTTTTGTGTGATATATGCTAGCAGCCAATCCACTGTTTGTGATATCTGTATGAGGTAAATGGGTGAGATATTCTAGCAGCCAATCCATGTTTGTGATATCTGTATGAGGTAAATGGGTGAGTGATGCTAAGCAGACAATCCACCCACAGTATGTGTTCACCGCCTACTTGTTAACATTTCTCCAACTCCTTATTTTTCCTGAATGCATTTTCTTTTTTAATTCCCACTTGACAACCTTATCCAATTACATCATTGCTAACCATTCAACCCTAAATTTCACCCTTTCCCAAACAATAATGACATTTAACGACTTTGTTGCAGACAACTCTAGAAAACATTGTGGTAAAAGGAGAAATTGCTCTTTTTCTTTTTCCCACAAGGTTTTCTGCTCTATCTGAAGAATATTTTTCAATTTCATCGCATTTTGAAATGTTGTCTGCAAACTCTTTCAATTTGGGACAGTCTAAAATTTGTTGTTTGGGAAAGGATTAACCAGTTCATGAACTTGAGCTGAGTCACATGTACTGGCAAATTGTATAACAAAAAAGTGAGTTTGAAAAAAATCCAATATATTAATAATCATGGAAAATATGCCTTTAATATAGGGCTCTATTTTTATTCTTGTCACTCTCGCATGACATTTTTCCTACCATCATTAATTACAACTATTCATGTGAGAAAGCAGTTTTGGCTTGAATAAGAATACTGTATAGTACAAGTTACAGTTTGCAAGGTGATAACACTTGGCTCTAAAGGATGAGAACTTACATAAATATTGTTGAAACAGTGTAAAGTATCAACCAACTGTTCCCCAGTGAAGATTAATAGCTGTGTTCATGTATTCAAAGTTGTTTTAAAGGCACATCAAAGGAGAGGAGTACAAATAAATTACTGATAAAATATATGGAGTTCTTTTATTATGTTCATAAAAGTCATGCGAATTAGTTTAGGAATGCATTGAGACCCAATTTAATAGACTCATTTAAAATAAGTTTTTTTTGTGCTTGAAATAAAGTTGTCTCCAATTCAATCATGTTTATCAACAACTTGTTTTTTTACATATTCAAAATAACGAATCCTGATTGGTCGGTTAAAAAATGTGTGTATTAACTGTCAATGTCAGGTGAAAAATCAGGAAATCTGAATGATAAAACTTGCTAATCTGGGTTATTTCTGGTTTACTTTCACATTTAAGTTGTGCTGATGTTTTTTTCTGGTGATAACTATTTGAACCTGTCCAAAAGTTTACCAAATAACATAGTTTGATATGGCATTAATCTCCTTTAATGGGCCTTTAACATGTTTATGAAGTTCAAGAACATATTTAAGAACATCAAGAAGGTTTTCATGAATGCATACATGGACTGTGGACACGTTCATGTTCATAAATACATTCAAGAACAATCTCATGAAGTTCACGAACATGTTCAAGAACAACTTTGAGCTCATAATTGGCCATTTACCACTCATGTCTGATCGGGAAGTTTGTGAACACAGTTCTTAAATCCCTTTCTCACAGGAGTAGGAGAAAAGGGAATTTTTCTGTCTGAAATGTTTTCTAAAGGAGGTACAAACAAGGAAGCACTTAAAGTGATCGCACAATGGTTGCACAATATTCATCATAAGTTATATTTATTATCTATAAACCAGCACAAGGGTTCAATGCAAGACTATAATAAGTGCCTCGATAACGCTTTAAAAAAATCACTATAGTTTTGCCTTGAACCGTCAAGCATTTATCTTTAGAAGCAAGGTCTTCATGAACTGAGTCAGACATTGAACAAACTTGATCGTATTAGATACCAGAAAAAAATTATGTCATTTTCAACAATTTTGTAGTTTGATCAATGATTTTCACATACATGAAGCACTTACTTGAGCACTGAAATGAACCATCTCTTTGACGAGAGTTCAATATAAGATTGTAGCAAGGCCTTCAAAATCGTTAAACACTACAGTATTGCACTGAACCCTTTATTTTTCTGTATATGTGAGACACTTTCTATAGTATTGCATTGAACCTTTGTTTCTTAGGGAGTCCAATGCAAGATTATAGAAATGCCTTCAAATTGTGAAACACTATGTTTAGTATAGCAATGAACTTTTATTTTACCAATTACCAATCGATGACGACATTTAACCACTTTGTTGCAGATGACTCTGGCAAACATTGTGGGAAAAGGAGAAATTGCTCGTAAAGAGCAATTTCTACTTTTCCCACAAGGTTTTCTGCTCAATCTGAAGAATATTTTTTTTTTTCAATTGCATCACATTTTGATATGTTGTCTGCAAACTCTTTCAATTTTGGACAGTCGAAAAATTGTTGTTTGGGAAAGGGTTAAGAAGAGTTCAATGCAAGACTATAGTAAGTCCTTCTCTGAAGTGAAGCACTTACTGAAGTATTGCACTGAATCCTCAACCAACATTACTATCTGGTCTGTGTTGTAAGCC
This sequence comes from Cerastoderma edule, assembly GCA_947846245.1. Lineage (NCBI taxonomy): Eukaryota > Metazoa > Mollusca > Bivalvia > Cardiida > Cardiidae > Cerastoderma > Cerastoderma edule. The sequence goes on along the minus strand of OX401422.1, from coordinate 20,604,961 downwards.
TGGTATTCGGATTTCCTGGCAGGCGTCCTATTGTTTCATCAATACATATTTAATGAGGGTTTTGAGTCTGTTCACCTTTCTACATGCATTTCCTGACAGACTATGGGATGTCTATGAACACTTGGAGCTTCATTTTCTTCATCATAAGAAAAGATTAAATTGCACCATTCGAGCAGTGCTTTCTTTTCTCAATGCTGCCTTGGTTGTTTCTATAGACTTCTGCTAAAGGTTTGTCAAATTGAGGTGATATGGAGTAATTTTACATGTTAATCTATGGATACTGACCTGTACCATTATGATCCCGTGGATAATAACATGCTGTATAAATAACCTTATAACTGTTGTACCATTTCTTTAATTTCTCTACAAGAAAAACTTCTGAAAGACTCACCTGAAAATAGAAAAGAAAAAGTATATTAGGTATTACTAGATGGGATTCATATAGTTTAATTCTGTCCAGCCATCAATCTTACATTCATATCACATCATTCTGCAGCACTTAGCTTGTTAACCCTTTCCCAAACAACAAATTTTCGAATGTTCCAAATTGAAAGAGTTTGCAGACAGCATTTCAAAATGTGATAAAATTGGAAAACCTTGCAGAAAACCTTGTGGGAAAAGAAGAAACTGCTCTATGCAAGCAATTTCTCCTTTTCCCACAATATTTTCCAGAGTCATCTGCAACAAATTAGTGGTTAAATGTCGTTATTGTTTGGTAATGGGTTAAGATTGAGAGGAAAAGACCATTGTTATCTTAAGCATGGAAACATCATCTCTAACCATATGTGAATTGTGATTTATTAGCAGAAGCTGACAGTTTGCAACAATTGTAACAAAGATTATTTTGAAGTTACCATACAGCAACAATTGTAACAAAGATTATTTTGAAGTTACCAAACAGCAACAATTGTAACAAAGATTATTTTGAAGTTATCATACAGCAACAATTCAAAGGTTCCATGCAAGACTGTTGTTAATCTTTTACTTATAATAGTTTTCCATTGAACCTTCAAACAATCAGTTTTGAATTTCATATCAGGTTCTTGTATTCACTTTGATTTGATGTCCCAAGCCCCTGTGTGACCAAATTGATAAAGTGTGTGAGTGTGTGTGTGTGTGTGGGGGGGGGGGGATATCTATCTCTAGGGTCCCAAGTTTGAGTCAGCAGTACTGCTGGTTTCGTATGAATGTCCTTTGGTTAACCCTTTAGAAAACACTTTAGAAAACATTGTGGGCAAAGGAGAAATTGCTCGATGATTTTTCCATTTCCCACAATGTTTTCTGCCCTATCAGAAGATTATTTTCCAATTTCATCACATTTTGAAATGCCGTCTGCAAACCCTTTCAATTTGAGCCAGTCGAAAAGTTGGCGTTTAGGAAAGGGTTAAACATTTCAGAGCACAATTAGCCACATACTCATGCATCCAATAGAAGGAGTAATATATCTAATAAAAGTGCTGAAAAGGTGTTAAACCCCTCACAACAAATTCATGTTGTCTAATGCATATATTACACAGAACGGGAAATTGAGTTAGGTTTTACAAAATGACCTTGACATTTAAATGTTTTAGACTGAAGGACGTATTTCATTATGAATATTCATAACAATAAAATCGTCTGCTCTTGTTTTATTAAAATGTTAATGGTATTGTGTCATGATGTTACATACAGAATTTCAAATCAATCTTTTAAGCAGACATGTGCAAGCAGTGTGAAGTGGCTCTAAAACGTCCATTTCCATCATACTTTTACATAATTAACCCTTTCCCAAACAACAAATTTTCGAATGTTCCAAATTGAAAGAGTTTGCAGACAGCATTTCAAAATGTGATAAAATTGGAAAATAAGCTACTGATTAGAGCAGAAAACATTGTGGGGAAAGGAAAAATTGCTCGTTACCAGCAATTTCTTCTTTTCCCACAATTTTTTCCAGAGTCGTCTGCAACAAAGTGGTTAAATGTCATCATTGTTTGGGAATAGGTTAAAACACCTTACTCCATGCTGCTGAAAATCTTTGGATTGTTTATATAGGGTTTATATAGGGTTTACATCATTGTCAACAATAAATTAGATATAATTGGGCATTCCTGGATGCTCTCTGAATTATTCTCTTGCAAAATGACACTCCCATGAAATTGGAGGTACCCTGGGGCTCGAACCTGAGACCCTCATGTTTTAAGACTGCGACCTTTACCACTTGACCATGCACAACCTTAAAAAATTAGATCTTCAGAAACCATTTTCCTACAATGGCTTTCGCCATATCAGAAGATTATTTTTCAATCTCAACACATTTTGAAATTCCGCCTGCAAACTCTTTGAATTTGGGACAGTCAAAAATTTGGCGCAGGTGCCATTCTACAAGTATAAATCTATACTAAAGTATCAATTCAATGCAATACTATATAGTATGTCTTGTCACAAAAGAAGATCACTTAACCCATTACCAAACAATAACGACATTTGACCACTTTGTTTCAGACGACATTAGAAAACATTGTGGGAAAAGGAGAAATTGCTCGTAACGAGCAATTTCTCCTTTTCCCACATTGTTTTCTGTCCTATTAGAATATAACTTTCAAATTTCATTTACATTTTTAATGTCGTCTGCAAACTCTTTTAATTTGGGACAGTCGAAAATTTTGAGTTTGGGAAAGGGTTAATACAGTATTGTACTGAACCCTCAAGATGAGGTAGTGGGTTAATTGACAACGGATATAAAACTTGAGGAATGAAATGAAAGAATGAAATCTGAGATGTATTCAATATCCTGTAAAACTTTCTAATCATACAATCATAATGGTATTAAAGGGACTCGGGTTTCTTTTGTAGAAAGTAATTTCTAGTTTACGATTTTCCTTTCCATTGTTTCTGGTCAATTTGATCACTGTCACTGATTAAAATCCTTTCCGTTAATTCACAGACAATGAATTACTTATTTGATACACCATATTTCATTTCAAAGCTCAGTTTTTACAGGAACAATGTTGAGGATTCAATGCAAGACTTAAGTCCTCCATATATGTGAAGCACTTATGAGTCCTCCATATATGTGAAGCACTTATGTTGTACTTATCACTTGATATATCTCAAACAGTTTTCTCTCTTTTTACTGCTGGCTTAATTTCTCGCATGAATAACTATTAACAGTCCAAATTATTATGAGAAATAACGGCATTTCAAGAATTCAAAGAAGTTATATTAAAAGAGGATGTTCAAAAAATTTTTTATAAAACAAAAATTGCTTAGTAATAATGAAAACATCACCAGGGGACACACAAAATTTAATTCTCATTTGGATTCACTAAGAATTACAGGTCAGAGGGGTAGAGGATAAAATCATCTTTCTCAAATATATCAGCTAACTTTAGTTTTTGTTTTATTGAACAAGCAATCAATCTCTGTTTTTCATAATGACCGAGATGTATTTTGATAAAACCATAGCAGTTCACACGATAAATAAAGTCATGGTTCAATGGGTTTCACTTGAGACAAATATGTCGATTTGTTTCGACATACTTGAGTTGGCAGACAAAATTCTCCCCTCAGGCACAGCTTTTTCATCAACTTGCATTCCTGGGTGACTTTCAAAATTTAAAGTAATTTATTTGCTGGTAATTAAATCATATGTTCAATGAGCAATCTTAAAGGAAACTTTTATGATTTGACTGGAAGAAATGTTGGCAGGATGAGCACATTATGTAAAACTTAATAGGCCATTCAACATAAGATTCAACCTAGAAAAGATTTTAAAAAAATCTGAATGCTATGTGCCAAACAAGATATACATAATAGCTCAATGCAAAAAGTTGCATGTTGAAGTAGGTGGGGGAAAGTTAGAAAAAAGTGATTTAAAACCACTCTTCTTTAACCCTTTCCCAAACAATAACGACGATTGACCACTTTGTTGCAGACAACTTTAGAAAACATTGTGGAAAACGAGCAATTTCTCCTTTTCCCACAATGTTTTCTATCCTTTAAGATGTTTATTTTTCAATTTCATCACATTTTGAAATGTTGTCTGCAAACTCTTTCATTTTGGGACAGTCGAAAATTTGTTGTTTAGGAAAGGATTAAGCAAAATCAGGTGGCAAGTATAGTATGTCATAGTCTTATTTAATAACACAAATTCCACCTATGCCATCACTATGAGGTAGGTCCCTTTGCTTTACAAAATAGCTTCAATGAGATATTCTTAACCCTTTCCCAAACAACAGATTTTCGACTGTCCCAAATTGAAAGAGTTTGCAGACGCATTTCAAAATGTGATGAAATTGAAAAATAATCCTCAAAAAGAGCATAAAAAACGTTGTGGGAAAAGGAGTAATTGCTCGTCACGAGCAATTTCTCCTTTTCCCATAATGTTTTCTAAAGTCGTCTGCACCAAAGTAGTCAAACGTCATTGTTGTTTGAGAAATGGATATAGGATAAAAAATTGCAAGGTTTTCTTTAGTTTGCATAGCAAAGATATTTTTTGCAATTTTGTTGAGGATTTGAGTCCTATTTGGGACTAGATTGAATGGCCTAATTTAAATTCCTTGCCCCACAATATACCTCACTTTCATACCTCTGGAGCCAAAGGTATTTTATAGTGACAAAGGGATATAAAGGTCCAAATGAACAGTTTATACTTTTGTGACATTAGTTCCCCTCCAAACAATCCAAGAATTGTGTTCATGAACTTGATGAAAAAATGGCAGTTCATGAACACTTTCAGTATTTTTTAATGTTTTCATGAATTTCAAGAACCTGTTTATGAAGGTCTTCATGGACATGGGCATGAACATGGATAAATCAATGCTCATGTTCCTCATGTTCATGAACATGTTTTTGAAAATTAATGAATATGTTCATGATCAAGTTTATGTTCATGATCATGATTTTTCATTAATGCAATATCAAATGTTGATAACTGTTTCCTATAATGTTAATCTGTCACACCACAATTCCTCTATTGGAGAATGGTTCAATTTGTTTTTACACTTTATTTCTGCAGACAACATATTTTTACATGAAGCAGATGACATTAGAAAAGCTTTGTAAATATGTGGAAAATCTTTTAGTTCTGCTGTTGTGATAATGTGAATAGATTGAAAAAGCATTGTTACAAAGGAGAAATTGCTTGTCACAAGTAATTTCTCCTTTTGCCACAATGCTTTTTGAAAGTTGTCTGCTGCAATACGCAATATGTGGCGTAAGATGGTAATGTGTTAATGTACATTTGCCTCAATGTGAATATTAGCTAGCACCATTGTATCTGAATGTACCAAACAATATTTGTATACATATTGTATTATGGAAATGGGTAAAACTGTAGTTATTTCCTTTATCAAACAACCCCTTCAAATTAATGTCCAGTTAACAAAGACTATTGAAATCAACATTGGAAAAGGAGAAAGTGTTCATAACAGCATTAACACAATATATATCTCTTTTTCATAACAATGGTATCTTCTCTATCAGAGAAAATATTTCTAAATATGTGTCTATTTCAATTGCTGTTAGAAAAGTTTTTTGGACCATAAAAATGCTGTGATAATAGTTTCTCTGTCTCGTGCTTCAATATGTCAATGTCATTAAAGTACAAGAAACAAATTTAATGTTCAGTAAAAGGTAGTAAATAGCCTTTTCTTGTAGTCTCAAATTATTCCCGTATCTATATATTAAGCTTAATAAACTATGACACATTTTGTTAATTTAACCTCATTAAAGCTAATATAGAGACAAGTCTGCCAGCAAATTAGCATTATCATCCTTATTTTCTATAATTGTGAAATATACCTTCCAAATTAGGTGTTTTCTTCCTTTTTTCTAAGAGCAACTCTTTAATGAGGCTCATCTCATTTTCAAAACACTAATCAAAATAAGGATCCTTTTCCTTCCCTTCATAATTGTGGTTCAAATACACAAGCAATTACTTGGGCCATAAAAGTGGCTTAATAATTGTTTGTGATGTTATTACATCAGCCAGCTATCAGGAAATTTCCAAACCATAACCATATGGGAGTCAGCAGGAAACAATGGTTTGTTCATGAATAAGGTGACCATTGTTCATTCATATCTGTTCATGCAGATTATGAACACATTTCTTGAACCCTTATTACCGGGGAAGGCGTGCACTTGTTTGTAAGTATAGAATGTAATTGTTGAAAACAGTGTTTACCAACAACCAGACAAATCTAATGCAATTCAGCAGAATAATGGTCATTTTTACATGGGATGTCTCCAATGCACAAGTAGAGGAATGTGTGATTTTTTGCCCAACTGTATTTATCTTCAATATTCTGTCAATATTTATCTAAACTTTAGTTCACACAATCATTATGGTGGATTGAACCAGCATGTCTGGGTTACTGACAGACCATACCTTTGGATAATTATATACCTAACACATTCCTTTTTTTTTGTAAAACGTTACTCAATGCACCAAAATTTTAAGATTTTAAGACACCATTGAGATAAATATATATAATTGTTAATTCATTAAAAAAATTCATGAATTTATTCTTGAAATTCATAAACAAGTTAATGACAACTTTGTGTTCATGAATGGCAACTTAAAATTCTTAAAATATTCATGAATATGTTCTTGTATTATTTGCAGGGGATGAGTATATTATGTCTCATGACTTCATTAATTCAAAAGACCATTGGATAATCTATAGCTTGAGTACATTAAGGGTCAAAATGAGAATTTATGGAGTTATGGTAAATAAAGTCATTAGTACAATAGCTTCTTTGAAAGAATTATGGTCTGTTTCATTTTCCATAGATCAACTGCCAGCTACTGCGGTAATCCTATACTTGATGAGTCTAAGTTATGTGGCAAAGATGAAATCTTAGTAGAGAAAACAACTCTTTTTTATCGACCAGATTTGCAGTAAGTGGCTTTAAGGTCATCTCTACATGTCTTAGAAGAAAGTAATACAAAACATGTTAAGAGGAACTGTTTAACTATCAAAGTACCAACACTAGGTGATGCTTTGGATCCCCATGTACAAAAGGCATTTCAGTAATTCATCTGAATAATAGGAAATAATTATAAATATGTTTAAAATAAGTCTTAGGGTTCAAAAAAGGGCTACAGCAAGTATCTTTAATGAATGACCATGCATCTATAATTTTGTCCTTAGAACACCCTAAAGACTTGTTCAGAGAGTTAAAAATAAACCTATGAGGTAAATGTTTTTTTTTTTTTAATCCAAGCTACTTATACAGTTTAAGTATGTGGATGAAAGAAAAATAGTTGGTTATTTAAGGATATATACACATCCAATTATTTACAGTCTTTTGGAGGGTTCAGCTGACATAACCAGGGGCAGGGCACTCTTCCCAAGCATCAGACTGAAAGGAATTTTAACTACCTAAGGAAAAAATATGTTAACACTTTTCTTTAGAAAACTTTTTTCTGGCTAATTTGGATGCACCATTCCTGTCCAACAATGTGGTAAAACTACATTACAGCTACATTTCTGAATTAATAACATCTAATCAGTATGTATTACGCATAATGCTATAATTTCAAAAGGATTTGAATTGCATGGATTTAACAATTCTTTTCCGAAAGGAAAAGTGTTAACAATAACATGTTGTTAAGTAGGGATCTACATTTTTGAAAAGAGGTTATAAGAATCCGTAAAGTGCAATTGTATTTGACACTAGGTGGTCTCATTGAGAAATGTTTAAATTGGTCCAATCTTTCAGTCAGATGAGCACAAGCTATTCTAACCTATTTTTTGGGCCCAATTATATGACCCATTGACAACAAGAATTTCTTCACAAATAATCCAAGTGTTTATCTAATCCTTTTTCTTAAACATTGTTGAAGTAGAGAAAAAGGAAACTTCCACTTACTGAACATATGTAACAAGATAAATGCATTGTAAAACAGCGTTTTCTCCAACACAAATCTTATTGTGCCAAATTTCCCAAAAGAAATGTAAAACAAGCCAAGTATAGACAAAGTATAGACAAATTCTCATTTTATCACAGATTCAAATGCTACTTGCACAATCAAATTGTTACCTTTTGGTTCTAGAATCGACATTTACAGATGTTTCCAAGTCATATGACTGTGGATCCTATTTTTTTGTTTTAAACAGTTTAAATGAAATTTGGTTCCACATTTCAAATTCTGCAGTCAAAGACCTGTAATGCCAAATCAAACAAACCACTCATAACTTGGGAAGTATTCATTGCACCCAAATGTAACCAATCAACATTGATTCTAACATGGAACCATGTGAATTCATTGGAAATTATTTGAAAAAGTTTCAAAAACACTTCAGACCTTTTAAAGTGTTAAATGCAATACTAAAGTTAATGCTTCACAAATGTTAAGCAGTTGCAAAAGTCTTCCACTGAACTCTCTATTTATGGAAGGTTTGATAAAAGACTAAAGTTAGTGATTCACAAACATGAAGCATGTACATTAGTCTTGCACTAAAACCTCTTTTTGTGAATGGTTCAATGCTATACTATGGTTAGTGCTGCACAAATGGGAAGTTCTTAGTTTAGTTTTGCATTGAACTCTTGATACCCATTAATAAACGATATTGTGTCCAAACCAGCCCTTCCACATATTTGATAAAATTTTCGCAAACAATAACGACATTTGACCACTTTGTTGCAGACGACTTTAGAAAACATTGTTGGAAAAGGAGAAATTGCTTGTAACGAGAAATTTTTCCTTTCCCCACATTGTTTTCTGCCCTATCAGAATATTGTTTTCCAATTTTATCACATTTTGAAATGTAGTCTAGAATTTCTTTCAATTTGGGACAGTCGAAAAATTTAGCATTTGGGAAAGGGTTAAATCGGAGAGAGAGTAAAGTGTAAAAATAATGGTCAGAAAATAATTACAAAGTAAGAGATTACTAAGCTTATCTCAAACTGTTATCTTAAGTTGCTATAAAAGCAGATTTAAAACATTAGCTCATCCCTTGATATAAGTTTATGCTATTTGTTCAAATCAAAAGACATAAATAAATGAGGAAAGGTAAACATTTTCTATGTAAAATTAGGCAAAAACCAGTGACAAAAGATGAAATTCATAGACATGAGAAGTTTCTTCTTTTGTCAAAAACTCACAACAGTTACTGTTTCTTAAATCAATTGCTTACCCCTTAAGGTTTATATATGATATGTATTGATGGAGAAAAGGGATAATAACAATATTCTGTAAGCTTATATCAAAATTCATTTTACCTCATTTCAGGGCTCGCTTATACTCGCTTATACTATACCCATACAGACTAATTCCACTGCAATCCATTGATTTATTATTATCTGATTCAATTAACCCATTACCAAACAATTAAGACATTTGACTACTTTGTTGCAGACGACTTTGGAAAACACTGTTGGAAAAGGAGAAATTGCTCATGATGAGCAATGAGCATTTCCCACAATGTTTTCTACTCTATCAGAAGATCACTTTCCAATTTCATCCCATTTTGAAATGTTGTCTGCAAACTCTTTCAATTTGGGACAGTCGAAAATTTGGTATTTGGGAAAGGGTTAAGCATTAAAATGATCACTGAAAGAAAATTCCCCCCCATCCCCCCCATATGGGAATATGTGATTGGTCTGAATTCAAAGCAACAGCAGCAAACAAAAAGACAAAATAGAGTAGGCTACTAGCAATGATTACAAAGTGAGATACTAAATGAGGTAAATGGTTCAAAACAATTTGCTTTCAGAGCTTGATGGAGATTTTCTTTTCTATATTAATCTGGATAAATTCTTAACCCCTTTCCTTCATGATAAAAATTCGAGGGTTCAATTCAATAACCATGAAGCATTTACAATACTCTTGCACTTGAACCTTCATATGGAATGCATTACTAGTACAAAATTGATAGCAAGAGTAGAAAGCAACCATAACACTGAGATAAAAGGATAAAAAGGATAAATAGCTCAATATAATGAGCAATATATCTGTTTGTCCCAATGTTTTTTATTTGATACTATAAAAGACAAGAGCTGTACAAAGGAATGTAGACAGCATTGATGAATAATTTGTTTCTGATGTATAGAGTTGCATGCAAAACTGTAACAAAAACTTAGCTACTTGCCATGGTCAGCGGCCTTATAAATGACCCAAGTACATTATTATTTAATATTAAGCTTAACCAAAATGTAAATGTAAATATTAGATAACATAGCTCTCTTTAGTTTAAGGAAGCAGCTGAAAATGTAGTATTTACAAATGGTATTTTTGATGTCTACTTTCAATTTGGTTCATTTACCATTTCTTATAAAGGTGGGAGGCCCCTGCCACAGGTTAAAAAACGTGTTCATGAACAACAAATTCTCATTCATAAACACAAAACTTTTGTTGGATAATGTTATTAAATTTCAAGAACATGTTAAGATTCATGAACCTGTTCTTGTTGTTCATGAACAAGTTTTAGAAGAGCTTTATGGTCATGAACAAACCCTTGTCATTCATTGAAGTTCATGAACACATTTCTTATCCTTCACAGAGAGCAGGGGGGATTTCATAAATGAAGGGATCAAAAGTGTTAAAATGTAGAATCCCAACTAACTGGTGTATTGAATTTTAGAATTATAAATATTTGAACAAAATGTCACTTAATTCTTCCCTATATAATCAGTGGCTATACCTTATCACTTCAAAATAATATTACTTTTCAGCATACCCAATATAAGTCACAGTAAAATCTGCAATTTTGTTGAAAGAAAAACCTTTACTTTCACCATCTTCCTTTTAATCATATGCCTCTTTGAAGTTTGATAAATTTAAAGATATAAATTTCTAAAATTCAGAATTTTTGCATAAGAGGAAAATTTGATTTCAAGCTCATTAAACAGCCCATTTTGAAGTGCATGTAAAACTGCATCATTCATATAACCCTTTAACTAGTAGGCAACAATGGTTAAATGGTAGAGCGCCTGCCTCTGTTTAACTTAGGGCACAGGTTTGTTAGCGGTTGGCTTTTAAATGTCAGGACTAACCAATAATTGGGCAAGAGTACTTGTAGTGCATCCAAGAAGCATAATCGACCCATTGGCGTTCTTCAACCCATCTACATTCCATAAATCAACTAAAATACTGTATCCTCTGATGAAAATCAAAGTACCGTCACCGGGATTTGAACCAAAGTGAAGAGGGGCTATATGGTGATTGATCCAAACTAACATTGACCAGGATTATTGTAACTTGAATGTACACACATTTGGTTTGTTTGTTTATACAGGACTTAATGCTGTGTCAACAATTTTCCAATTACATCACAGCTTTCCTGGATCCAAGAGTATTAGGCTAGGGCTAAATTGAAGTGTCTTGCCAGTGGACAGAGTTACTGGTGGGCTCAAATCCAGCATCCCCAGAATTGGAAGTTTTTCACCTAACCATGGCAGGCAGGAATTAAACACTTTAGGATTGGCAATCAATAATAAACAGAATTTATAATAAATAAAGAATAAAAAAGGTTCAATTTAACAGCATTTGCCTAAAATAGCCACACCTTAAGTGTAACCTGCTTTCATCTGTCCATTCAATGTGGTAAAGATCCTTAATTGGAAATCTTTAATTTGACCCTTTTATCTTCTGAGAAAAAGGTAAGTCAACAATAATATAGTTCATCAAAGTGACATGAGTTTTCCAACAAATTTTGCAGGATCTTTTAGAGGACATCAATATCCATGAAGCGTAATGCTCATCATACACAGAATCTCATTTTGTAACAATGTTTTCAAAAGATGTAAACTGCGTTAAAGTTATTTATATTAAGGAAAGGCTAATAAGTGGTCTGATACAAATACACAAATTTCAACCATCAAAAGGGTCGATAATCCTTGGTGGTCAAAAGAAATGTTAATTGTGTCCTACAAAAAAGGGGTACCCTTGCATATTGTACTTATTGTGTCTAACCTAATGAGCATAGACTCAACTAGGCCATGTTTCGATATTCATTCATGTTTGAAATCTAGCTAAGCCCAGAAATCATCCTTGCTTTTATATTTCCACAGGACTCACAAGGTCTCAGACCCTTTGAGGGTACAAGTTCAAGGCCATTAGCGAGTTCTGCACAAAGTGAGGGTTTTGCTGAACATCCTCTTTCACTGAACCTTCTCATTAATAGTTATACAGTCATGCTGCCATTCAGAAAGACTTACACAATTTAAGAATGGAACAGAATTTTACTGGCTTACGACATTGATGATAATTTGTCAGGGTGCAATATCTCCTGACATAACATTGATAATTTACCTGGGAAATTAAGAAAATGGTTTAGCTTGTATAGAATTGGTGAGGAAATATTCCTGTTGAGAAAGAAAGAGCATATTCATCATTAAAACTTTCAACAGAACTGGCACTGCAATGACACGGAATAAATAAATGTAGCAAAAGGACAGTCTATAAACTACAGTCTAAAAAATTGCTATAAAAAAGACGTCTAAAAATCAAGGATGCGGCATTCCCAGATTGTCAAAGGGAAGGTGTATACAGGTGAAAATTAACGCGAGGTACAATATTGGTGACCAGAGGCTAATCCCTCTTGAGTCCTAGTACTTAATAAATTCCACACACCCAAATACTCTCAGGGTAGCAAATCTGTTAAATACCAAATACTCGGCCAAAGTAAACAGTGGGTCATTTGTAATTCACTGTCACCCAGGTCATTCATTGAATGGTTTTCAGATGATCATTTCCTCTTTACCTGAACAGGTTTCAGCAGACATTATTCTAACTTGAGCAGACTTTAATGAAACGAATATCTCGATTGCCATTCATTAGTGTAAATAGAACGACACATTTTAAAATTATTGTGACAAACATACATTTATGAACCCGTCTTGATGTTCAACATACACCTAAGACTAATTAGTCTCGCTTCTGCTTCCTGGATACGCAACTTCTATTTGCTCCAAAATATGGATTAACCCTTTACCAAAGGCCAAATTTTCGACTGTCCCAAATTGAAAGAGTTTGCAGACGACATTTCAAAATGTGATGAAATTGAAAAACAATCTCCCGTTAGGGCAGAAAACATTGTGGGAAAAGAAGAAATTGTTCATTAAGAGTAATTTCTCCTTTTCTCACAATATTTTCCAGAGTTGTCTGCAACAATCTGGTCAAATGTCGTTATTGTTTGGTAAATGAACAGTTGCAAGAAGAATCCTGCGACTCACAGAATTCAAACCCACAACCCTTGTGTCCCGAGGCTGATGCCCAAACCCTGGACCACTATCCTCCACATATGAATTCATCTTCTGCAAATCAGTTAACACTGTTCTATAGGGGTCAACACTAACTTCTATACCAAGGCAGTCTACAAGACCGGTAACTTGTACAGTCCATGGGTCCTACTAAACTTCAACTGGACGTTAAAATGTCATGTTGTCAATTCTTGAATTTTATACAATTAGGATTATGAATTCCCTCATGAGAAAAAAAAGCAAACAAGTATAACAATATCCTCCCTTCTGTAATCTATTGACAAATTTCTGTGGAAAGGTTAGATTTCATATGAACTTTCCTCAATTTCTTGTGGTCAAAAGGACCATGCAGGCTGTGAAGTTACTGGTCCTACAGGCTAACAGGTGGTTAAAGACCTAAGGACTTGAATGAATATCTAACCCTGTTCTGAAAGAGGTAAGCGGTTTGTTAATAACTGAGCTGATATTTCAGAAACTCTGCCCATGTTAAACTAGTAATTACCCTCCTTGATTGCCTGTCCCTCCCTATAATTAACAAATAAACTTAAATCTTTCATGATGACAGAATTGCTTCCACTATCTGGCTTCACTTCATCTAATTAGTCCAGAAGATCTACCTTCCAGACCGTTCCCAAACAGTACTAGGCTTTCATATAAGTCATTAATGATCGGTGCACCTGCATAAAAACAACTATTGCAGGAAACGAAAATATTGCCTATATGAGCTGTTTTGCTTTCAACGAATCAATACTTTCTATTCCCTCTGACCAATATCTTTGTAAAAATTATTTTTGTTTTTAAACATTCAAGGCTTTAGTATGAATTTTGAAGTAATTAAAAGGATTCTTGCTTGTCGAACGGCAAACCAAATTGCAGCTTCATCCAATTTGGTCAAATAGACCTATTTCCTGACCAACTTTTTCATAAAATATTGGCTCCAGATTAAGAAGAAATGAAGATGAAAATTGTATTCAAACTAGATAAGAATGAGAATTGAGCAGTTGACAAAATGACTTTAAATGAATAATTTATACAGTTTACCTATAAAACTTTTTGCAAACAGCCGAAAAACAAATGCATGTGTGCACATGGCCATTGCTTTTTATGGCTCTAATTGTGAATAAAGAGACATTTTCTCCTGGAAAGCTTCTTTAATCATTCAATAAACCCTAAATTGTGGGCAAAAATAGGATACATTTTATAACCTTTTGAAATATTTGTCTAAAAGGCAAAGTATGCCCTGTTTTATCTATACCAATTCTTCGTATGAATAGCTTCATTTTGATATTTGATGGAACACAACAAAGGTTCAGTGCAATACTATAGTAAGTGCTTCATGTTTATGAAGCACTTACTATAGTCTTGTATTGAACCCTCAACAAGTGATGCTGCAAACAATAGTACACAACAATGTTGGATTTTGTGACGGCTCAAAATTCAAAGCAATAGCAGACAAAATTATGTAGCAAAAAAGTAAAAGTCATTTGTTTTCTTTATGACATTGGGTAGAAAGAACTTGGAAAGAAGGAAATCTTGCTCTTTAGAATCAAACGTCTTCAGTTGTCATAGTGACCTACTTATATAATAGTGCTGTCGGAACTAAAAATGAGATTTTATGGAGTATGGCATTCTGTGATTGAAAGATCTATTGATATTGGCCAGCATATGACATTTAAAGCTTGGTATGAATGACACCTTTATCAGTGAGAAAAGATTTCATTAAAGAAACAAAATCATTCCTAGAGGTTACCTGACCAAGCCAAGTTTTCCAATAATCACTAACCACTAGAGTTCAATGTCAAGACGTAACTCAAACGTAAACACTAAAGTTGTCAAGTGCGGACAACCCCTCAGGACAGTAAGTGTCAATCAGGACAAAACAATGTAAGTTTTCAACCCTTTACCATGAAACTGATTTAACCCATTACCAAACAATAACGACATTTAACCACTTTGTTGCCGACGACTCTGGAAATCATTGTGGAAAAGGAGAAATTGCTCTTGACAAGCAATTTCTCCTTTTTCCACAATGTTCTATCCACTATCAGAAGATTGTTTTCCAATTTCATCACATTTTGATATGTCATCTGCAAACTCTTTCAATTTGGGACGGTTTGAAAGTTTGGCTTTTGGTAAAAGGTTAAAAACAACATACACCAAAAACAAAATGGATATTTTCTCATCACCATTAATAGCAAGCTATTTCTCATTTCGTGATAATGATTTATAAATCTTCTGCTACATCAAAACTAAAAAATATTTGGTCTGTATCTTGTGGTGTAATGGGATATTGGTTACTATAACGATGAAACAATGTTTTCCATTGAAGTGATGCACATTCACCCTTCAATGGCCCTGAGGCCGCACTTTTCACCAACCATTACAGTCTAGTTGAAAATTTACCCTACTTGTTGTCCCTTTACCAAAACGCAAAAATTTCAACTATCCCAAATTGAAAGAGTTTCCAGATGACATTTCAAAATGTGATAAAATTGGAAAATAATCTTCTGGTAGGGTAGAACACATTGTTGGAAAAGGATAAATTGCTCGTAGCGAGCAATTTATCCCTTTCCCACAATGTTTTTCAGTGTTGTCTGCAAGAAAAGTGGTTAAATGTCATGATTGTTTGTTTTTTTTATTTTTTTTTATTTTTTATTACATGGGTTTTAACATCACATTAACATTATTTCAGTTATGTAGCGATGCCCGACTCTTAATGATGGAAGAAGACCCCATACTAAACTGCCCATAAGAGCTGGTCAAGGAGGATTGTTTAGTAATGGGTTATCTTGCTGTAAGGACCCGGATATATACATCTCTATCAACTCTTCCTCTCATTTACCAAACAATAATGACATTTGACCAGTTTGTTGCAGACGACTCTGGAAAACACTGTGGGAAAAGGAAAAATTGCTCATGACGAGCAATTTCTCCATTTCTCACTATGTTTTCTACTCTATTAGAAGATTACTTTCCAATTTCATAACATTTTGAAATGTCGTCTGCAAATTCTTTCAATTTGTGACATTTGAAAATTTGGCTTTAGTAAAAACACTTTCCATTCAAGTTAAACATAATCATCCTTTTTTCATGCTGATGCTTTCAATCTATTCAACCAGTTTCACTCCATCACCATAAAGGAATTTGGGTTAACTCCAACAAATTCATCCCAAGGTGTAGAAATGACTCAAAAGTTCAAAGCAGGTCTTGTTTCCTTCTGCATTATAGTCTATTTCCATAACCCTTAGTTTATAGACACAGCTTGTGACTGGATAATCTTCACATGGGAAGCAGTGAAAACAATAAACCATTGTGACAAAGAGAAGAAATTGCTCAACAAGAGCAACTTCTTCTTTTGTCACAATAGTTTATACCAAAAATCACTAGAAAAACGACATTCTGCATACTTTACAATACATGATAATAATAATTCAACAACATTAGTGATAATTTTCTAAATATCCTTATTTAACTAATTCCAAAGCATTTCAGCAGAAAACTTTCTCCAGCAAACTTTATTTTTCTTGTTCTGCTTTCTTAACCCTTTTCCAAACACCAAATTTTCAACTGTTCCAAATTGAAAGAGTTTGTAGACGACATTTCAAAATGTAATGACATTGGAAAATAATCTTCTGATAGGGCAGAAAACATTGTGGAAAAAGGATATATTGCTTGTTACAAGCAATTTCTCCTTTTCCCACAATGTTTTCCAGAGTTGTCTGCAACAAAGTGGTTAAATGTCGTGGTTAAAATTGTAGTCTAATGTTGCGCTCAATTAGGACCATTCACAAAACCTCAAACAAGGAAATTCCTCAATAAAAATGTATCACACATAGAGCACGGCTCTGAGAGACACAGTCTTTCTCTCGTATACCAATTGATTTCCTGATTTTATTATATAATGGAATTTTATCCCCTTCCTTCCACACACATTCCCTTGCATTAAATTTTTGTTTCGTGTCCTTTTCAAATTCAAAGCAGGGAATTATAAAGGATAAAAGAAGTCACCTCCATTACTAAATACATGTATATGGATAGAAATACTGGTTATTGCTGGTTTAGAGCAAGATATATATATATATATCTTAGTATAGTTTTATGTTAACCCTTTCCCAAACAACAAATTTTCGACTGTCCGAATTTGAAAGAGTTTGCAGACGACATTTCAAAATGTGATGTAATTTGAAAATGATCCTCTGATAGGGCAGAAAACATTGTGGGAAAAGGAGAATTTGCTCATTATGAGCAATTTCTCCTTTTCCCACTATGTTTTCTAAAGTCGTCTGCAACAAAGTGTTCAAATGTCATTATTGTTTGGGAAAGGGTTAAAAGGGTAAGTTTTTTCATTTCAGGTAAGACAAAATGTCATTTAAAATCATCAGAGTTGTATCATTGAAAGGATTCTGACTTAAGTACCCATCAGACAGAATTAGGTATAAAATTGATCAAATAATTACTTGACTCATTAAGACTTTTCCCTGCTGTTTTGATTTCTTTTGATCAAACTTGAGCTATACACCTTTAACACAGGACTCTCTACATGTTTGTAATGAGGACCCATTAAAATAGGACTCAATCAATAGTGTTTTAAATAATGCAGTGCAAAAGACTTAAACAGAACACAAATACCTCTCTTTCCTAAACATCTAGATACATATTCTTCCATACCAATAATTATTACTGGTTCAGATTGAACAAAAAAGTTTTCTTCATTATTAAAGGTATACAGAAACGATTGTGACTAAAGGATAAATTACTCATACTCTTTGGTCACAATGGTTTCTATGGACTTTTTTTTGCAGAGAAATCAGTGATGAATAGTGGGGTAAGGATCACACAGCAGAAAGGATCCAGTTTCTAGACAATGTCTATATAGTAAAGCCTACCACTGTCTGGAGAATTTGTGTGTACAAATGTTTACTCATATAAAATTCCAGGAATCAATTTGTAACCCTTCCGAATGAACAGAATGAACAAGTGAATCGGCAAACCTGTATGTTACAGCCAGAAAGAGCTCCTGAATCAGTATGTGATTTTAACTGTTGCATTCACCTCCTTATTACTCCAAATATGTTTGTTCTAATGAGCCTAGCTTGCAGCACAGAACTTCACAAGAACTTGAGATACATTTGTGATAAATGAAGAAACTACAAAAGAAACATTAAGACCAACCATGTAAACTCTGCAAGATATTTACAATCAATTCATGTTTTCTTTTCCACACACCTTTCATGATTTACAAAGGTAAATTGTTTGGGCGACAGTGGTCGAGCATTGGCCTCTTGTACAGAAGGTCCTGGGTTTGATCCCAGTGAGGTGAAACTGCCTTGACTAGCCCATAGGTCGGCGCAAGTACTGGTTAGGTATCCAGAGAGCAGTCATAGAAAGAGAATTCAAAAAGCTTAAGTATCTGATACGATGAATGAAAACATAAATAATTGTTTTTAAGTCATACTTTCGTATGAATACCTACAATACTGGGTGAGGTTTCGTATATAATTTCAGATATCAATAGATAAACATCAAAATAACTTCTGTTATCTAAAACTCTGTGAATACATGCAATAGCATGCTTACAATAGACATAAATGCATTAATAACATATACCGGTATGCGATAACATAAAGAATATTTCTCTTATCTGCAAAGAAAACTTGAAGTAGGTCATAAACCATTATTTCCTAAAACAGTACAATATTACCATACGACACATCATTGGTCTCGGACACAAGTGCTTAATTGAAACAATTTTCAATAATTCCCAATATATGCTCTATAAACTATATAAGAAATCTCTTATATAGTATATAGAGCATATATTGGGAATTATCGAAGATTGTTTCAAGCACCTGTGGTCTCGGAGGGACAATTCCAATCACATGCTACTAGGTCATCTCAATAATGTAATAAAAGGAAATGTTGTTTTGAACTTTTACAAAATATGTTTACCAAAGCATTACGAAGAAGAATAACCACTATAGTCTTGTACTGCACATTTGGTATCCCATCTTGTACACAATGTTTTCTTTGAATACAGTTTGCATATCTATGGGTCCAAAGCAAGACTATAGTGGGTCCTACATAAATATGAAGAAATCACTATAGTCTTGTACTGAACATTTGGTACACAACGTTTTTCTTGAATACATTGTGACAAATTAAATAACATAACTATGGGTTCCATGCAATACCATATATAGAAAGTCCTGCATATCTATCAACTGCATTAACCCTTCCCCAAACAACAAATTTTCGACTGTCCCAAATTTAAAGAGTTTACAGAAGACATTTCAAAATGTGATGAAATTGGCAAAAAACATTGTGGGAAAAGGAGAAATTGCTCTTAACGAGTAATTTCTCCTTTTCCCACAATGTTTTCTAGAGTCATCTGCAACAAAGTGGTCAAATGTTGTTATTGTTTGGGAAAGGGTTAAGCCCTAAATATATACATCAATAAGGGAAGAGGTGAGGATTACACTACTAGTCTAGTGGGTGGGGGGTGTTACTGTAAAAAAGAAGTGTCAACTTTGAGACAGTTAGGTGTACAAATGATAGATGACCAAGGCTTCTCCCATTACATCTATTTTAGGCTCTTGTACCTTTGCCAAACAAGAATGAGAACAGGTTAGTGCCTGCTGCAGACAACTTTGATTTTGTTTTGTTAATATGGGGTTTTACACTTTGTCAGCATTATTTTCGTTATTATTATTGGGGGTTCATCAGTACTAGACTAAGGCTCTCAAGTATCTTGTCAAAGGACACTTTCATGAAATCAGAGTTATCTGTTGGGCTTAAACCTGGGACCCCCTCAACCACATCTACAAGAAAAAAGATTACTCTGGAAAATTTTGTTGAAAAAGAAAGAATTGTTTGCGAACATTTTATACTTTGTCGCAATTACTATAGCCACTATATATCATAGGTTGACCAGGTTTGTTTATTGTATCATGAAAATTTTAGTATTTTGACATGATGCACATACTATAGTCTTGCATTGAATGATAATAATCAATGGAGAAAAAACACTCAAGCTTAACTGTTCTTTATGTTCTTTACAATTGATGTAAAACAAATAGAAAAAGAAAACAAACAAGTGCTTCATGTTAGTGAATCACTTGCAACGGTAAATGAAATCAAGAAATCAATAAAAGGTTAATAAATGTAGGACTAAGAGGGGGGATGAAGGGAGAGCTGTAAACAATGAGTAGATGTCAGGCCTGTCAATGTTTGTGTTAATTACTTTGTAATGAGTGACTGTAATGGTCAGATTGACCAACCATCACTTACTCCTTTACCAATGTGAATTTGACAGAGATCTTATCATTAGTTTAAACTTGGCATATTAATTTAACCCTTATAGTGCTGGAACAACTTCATGCTTATGCAAACAGGTAAGATCCAGGCCAGCCACCAATTTACTTACCTGTGATCTAACCTGTTTGCTACTCTGAGTATCTTTCCTCATCAAAATTAAGCAGATATTTAAGGTTTTGGAAAGGAGATGACACAAAAATCTATTTGAAAATTTAACAAACATCCTAAGGGTAAACAGGTCTTTCACCTGCAACATTTCTAAAACACCTGAACAAATCCTACTTTGTAATTATTCATGAGTTGTCTTGTCAATATGTTTCCATTGAGTACCAACAATATAGGGTTTAGAGAACCAATGTAGAAATATGCATTTAACTTGACAAAAGAAGAAATAGCTCGAGAGCAGAAATATTTCCCAATGTAGAAAAGAAGTTAAAAGTTATTTATTTCACTTCATAATTATACCTGCTGTACATTTCAATTTGGACAAGTTGAAGTATCAAATTCTCATTAATAATTGCTTAAATCCCCTGTAGGAAAATTATAACCATAGAAATAAATCAGTGGATTCATTCTGTCTAAGGGTGTATAAGTTTTTCAGTGGATTCATTCTGTCTAAGGGTGTATAAGTTTTTCAGTGGATTCATTCTGTCTAAGGGAGTATAAGTTTTTCAGTGGATTCATTCTGTCTAAAGGAGTATAAGTTTTTCAGTGGATTCATTCTGTCTAAGGGAGTATAAGTTTTTCAGTGGATTCATTCTGTCTAAGGGTGTATAAGTTTTCTAGCCTTCAACCACAGCAGTGGCATGCAAATATTTCATCAAATTCTAATTAGGCTTAAATAAACACAAGTGGTGGTAAAAATAGAGCAATAACTGGAGGGGATTTGTTACAGTAAACAAACAATGAGAATTCCTGCAGATCTTCACATTATCTAATTTACAGCACAATTACAAACAATCTGTGCTGCAGGATTGATGTATTCAACCCATTGCATGACAC
The DNA here is from genome assembly GCA_947846245.1 of Cerastoderma edule. Taxonomy (NCBI): domain Eukaryota; kingdom Metazoa; phylum Mollusca; class Bivalvia; order Cardiida; family Cardiidae; genus Cerastoderma; species Cerastoderma edule. The sequence goes on along the minus strand of OX401422.1, from coordinate 20,583,457 downwards.
CCCCACCCCCCAATGAGGTTTTATATAACTTGCCCAAATTGAAAGTAACAGCAGACGAAAATTATAAGAATGAGAAGTAAAGCATTTTGGTAACATTGAGTACAAACTAGCGAGAAGTTTCTACTATCATTGTTATAAGAGTGTTACCACATTTCAATGTGAAAATTAGAAATATAAATTTCTTTTTCAATGAAATAATTCCTTTCAAAGAGATGCAAGTAACTTACAGGTCTATGAGGTAACTGATAAATAAATATCAACACCAACAAATATCATCATCTTAACCTTGGAGAGAGTAGAGACCTAATGAGAATTTGCTCATCATGAGCAAACTCTCATAATGCCACAACCCTTTAAAATATTGCCAGCTGCAAAGGCCACTTTAATATTTTAAGTACAAGCTACAGCCTCAATAAAGGAAGCTTGGACCTCAAAGCGACATTTTTGCATCCCTAAGGAAAGTAAGCCCTTATTAACCAGGAAACAGGGGGTGTTTATTTTTTCTAACACTTTGCCCATTAGCATTTATAAAATCTTTCTTGATGGTCATTAGCTAATGCTGGTATGTTAATGTTGAAAAAAATATATTTTTCACTTTAATATTAAGCAGAAATCATTGCCATGATGAGAGACTTGTCAAACAAAATGGTTTCCTTTTAATCAATACGCAACTTTTGGTACTGTCAAACATATGAGTTACAATGAGTATATGATATGAGTAGATATTTGTAAATGGCAAGAAGAGTCTGAAACACTTCAATATAATGAGTCATGAATTAGATCTGAAAATAATTGACAAACAGTTCACGAGTTCTGTTTTCATATATTTCATTTAAAAAACAAAGTGTTATGTCTGACAAAAAAAAATCAGTACCAACGCTTGCATATCATCAAGAAAACCAGTTTGAAAAGTGTCCTAAGTCAAGGCACATCTTAAAAACTCCTATTGATTGACCCTTAAGATGTATAAAAGTAAATACTCTGTTACAGTTGACATAGAAAACACCCAGAACCTCCTCTGATTCTTTTATAAATGTTTCACAAAGATTCAAACACATACAAAGGGTTGCGGTGCACCATTGGAGTGTGGTTATGTAGTTTTAAGTGCCGGATAGGTTTTCACATTTAGTATGATTAGTTGACACTTTTTCTCACAGAATCACCTAATTTGACCGCTCATATCAATGATTTTGAAAATGAAAAAAAACACCTCTTTCACAAAAGAGAAGGCCTTGTTATTTCGCCTTGCACTATACCTTTAAAATACGCACTAAACTGAAAGTAAAAGCCAAAGTTGAATATCAAACATAAATGTGTCTACCACTTTGCTACAGTTTTGGATCTTTCCTGTCTTAAAATCTTGATGATATCTATTAATTTTGCCGATATAGGAGAAATTATTTCTAATTGCAGTTTCTTCTAATGAGATGCTTGCTGTAAATGCCACAAGGAAACACAGGAGTTTTAAAAGGAGGCATGTTTCATTTTCTTTTTTCACCTCTTACCCCTTAAACCGTCCTAAATTGAAAGAGTTTGCCGACGACATTTCAAAATGTGATAAAACGGAAAATAATCTTCCAATAGGGGGGCAATTTCGTTACGAGCAATTTCTCCTTTTCCCACAATGTTTTCCAAAGCCGTCTGCAACAAAGTGGTCAAATGTCCTTATTGTTTGGGAAAGGGTTAAATCTATATTGTTGGTACTCATAAAGATTGTCTTGTATTTGTTTAACTAGTTTCATTCAGTAATGCTGTATGATGATGTAAAATACTATAATCTTGACAACTGATAGAAATTGAATAGTATACATATCTAATAAAGCTTGGAAGAGATTCGAATTCACTCACTTTTACCGATCTTTTTGAGTAATTTGATACAGGATCTTGTGCCAAACCTAACTTGAGGCATCAACTGACAAGTATCAAATGGTGACCTTTAAATGGTGATATTTCCGTTTTGACATAGTAGACATAGTCATGAAACAACAACCCGCTTGTTTCCTACAATGACTTCTATGGACACACAAAGTTCACTTGAAGATACAATGCAGTTTAATTAGACTTGGTTGTGTTCAATAGTATTTCATTCATGCAGCAGTAGTCAGTGTGTAGAGGTTTCATTAAAAGCTGAAGGCCGGGGATTTCCCCTTATTACTTTGACCAGAAACCCCGGTTACTCTGCTCAGTTTGATATGATAAATCTACTGAGATGAAGTCCCCAAAAACCCGTCCTACTTTTTCAAATCACCCTCCTACTACAAACATTAATGAAACCCCTGAGTGCACCTATTTATGTTCCTCCGCTCAGTACTGTATAATAATCTTTCAAAGCTACTTTCCCATAATGAGCATAAATGATAATTTGCTGGAGACATATAAATCAGGTTGCGTTGATTTCATTTAACATCTGAAAGAATAGTGGTATATCTAGGGCTCGAGCTTCGGACCCAAGTATTCAAAGTCAAACAGGCTAGCCACTGAGTTTTTAAAAGGTAGAGGTATATAAAGGAACTATATTGAATTCTTATCTTGACCTCTTTCAACCCTTTACCAGAAATACAATTTTCGACTGTTCCTAATTGAAAGAGTTTGCAGAAGACACTTCTAAATGTGATGAAATTGTAAGATTATCTTCTCAGAGAGCAGAAAATATTGTGGGAGTCGTCTGCAACAAATTGGTCATATGTTGTTATTGTTTGGTATTGGGTTAGTGTCCAATCTTATTAACAAAGCCAAGAACATAGCAAAGAGTGAAACTGCAGTTTAATGTGCAACTATATACACAAAATGGTCTGCATAAAATATTCCTCACAAATGCAAATGTGTGCTATTAATAATCTGCATGCTTTAACATATATGTATGGCCAATGACATTGTACTACCACTTACTCAACAAATACCATACTTTGACACAAGTGCTGGTGAAGTCTTTGGAAACAACTGTGACCAACAGGAAAAGTTTGCTCTGAATGGGCAACTTATTCCTTTATCACAAAAGTTTTTATACAAATATCCTCTAAAACAAATTGTATAATCTAATGCCAGTTCCTGTGATTAGGTGGTGCCTTCACTTTATTCCAGTCACACAAAACTGTGTGTGCCTTCACTTTATTCCAGTCACACAAAACTATGTGTGCCTTCACTTTATTCCAGTCACACAAAACTGTGTGTGCCTTCACTTTATTCCAGTCACACAAAACTATGTGTGCCTTCACTTTATTCCAGTCACACAAAACTATGTGTGCCTTCACTTTATTCCAGTCACACAAAACTCACACAAAACTGTGTGTGCCTTCAAAACTGTGTGTGCCTTCAATTTATTCCAGTCACACAAAACTATGTGTGCCTTCACTTTATTCCAGTCACACAAAACTATGTGTGCCTTCACTTTATTCCAGTCACACAAAACTGTGTGTGCCTTCACTTTATTCCAGTCACACAAAACTGTGTGTGCCTTCAATTTATTCCAGTCACACAAAACTATGTGTGCCTTCAATTTATTCCAGTCACACAAAACTATGTGGCAGAAAGGGTTAAATTACATCACTTGTATCCACTGTTTTCTTTGCGTTGGCAGCAGATAACATCTGAGTAAATTGTGACACAATAATGACAATAACAATACATTATTTCTCATTTGGAGAACATGTGTTTTCATTTTGAAACAATGCTTATAATGCTGGCAGTGTTTCATATGAAAAATTGTACAATTTCCAAGTTTGTTATTGTTACAAAGTTGTCTGCTGTGGCGTTTTCAATACAGAGATAACTGGTACAACTTCTTCATACACATTTTATTATTGCTAAAGTTTCATGAAAACTTCAAAATATCAGATGTGAAATTGTCACATGTATATCATGATTGTTAAACTCAATGTTTACAAGTTCAATACACAAAATTATGACATCTCAATACACAAATGTTGGGACTGTCAGATTACCTAATCGAGTGCGACCCAAACAACTTAATTACACTGCATGCAAGCAAGTCAGTTCCAATTAACATTCAGACATTCGTTAATTAACGAGCAATGCTTACCTGTTGCCAACGGTCCTCCAAGGAAGGTTGAGCGGAAAAGTAGCCGGTGTCATGAACAACTTGCAACTCTCGAAATATATTCCCACTCGGAAGTACATCCATGGTTGAATATTTTTCTTGATCGATTAGCAATCCGGATAAATTTAACCAGTCGCCTGAATTCGGCGTTCTGCACTGTAAAGACGAGGAGCCGAACTAGTTAGCTCTTACACAATGTCACCGCAGTAAGTAAAATCATGGAGCGAATCCACAGATATCCTTTAAATTATTACATAGACAGAGTTCATTCAACATCATGATTCACCCTGGTACATGTTGGATACTCTCATGTATTGTACGATATACACCTGCAACAACCAATCATATTTCGTGTTACATTTTCGTGGTATGTCAAGAATGTTGATTGCCCAATGAAAACCGCTGTTACTTTATATCTAGTTTAATCGATTTTACAATGACAAATTTGATTGGTCTATTCATTTCGATAGTGCGGATGTCTTTACAACTGAGACTAGATATCAGAGCTTGAGATAGAACGCTGTCAGTTTGTTAAACATAAGCACATACTCACTGATTACCAGCTTCATGAATCATGTCAAATATAAGTTTGATTCCTCTGTGCAATAATAGAAAACTCTGTCGAAAACATCTTTTGTTGACCTAGTTCTAATGTTTTTGTTTAATTTGCTTTCTCTATTTTCCCATTATTTATCAATTTCTAACCTCAATTTAGGAATACAAGTGTTGCTTTGTGACACTGAATCTTCATGAATAAGTTTAATGTTACGGTTTGTAAACTAAGAATCGTAAAACATTGATTAAAGTTTCATGTGTACACTCCTACAGCTTGATTGAGTTAATTCGTCATTTCACTTTTTCTTTTGTGGCCTTAACTTTTAATTATACCTATTTTTCCTTGCAAAAGGGAACTTTTATTTGCTGAATAGCATCATTTTCTTCTAAAAAATAAATCATGTTTGCACACATTAATTCATGTTTGTATCATAGCTTTCCCTCAAAATTCTCTGTTGTAAAGACGTCTTATGCCATATATGGTCAATTTCGTATGCAAATTACTCAGTGACCTATTTTTAGCGGGTATATATTGTTCAATATCGTTCACTATCTCGTCAGTATTGATCAGGCTGATTCACTGACAGGTAGTCCCAAGTAATAACCGTCTTAACGAAACAAATAAATACAAACATTGGAGATTACGAAATAAAAAAAACTAAACTCCAAATATAATTGGGTTTTGGCGTGAATCATCATCCTGAAGTCACGATCCTCGGCATATTTCCAACATTTTGACGATTTGGAAAAAACGAAATAAACAATTTATTTTTATCGTCGTGTACTGATATGATTATCCCTTTTTTAAGTATCATAGTAAAATCTTCCTATTCTGTTTTTCTTGGTTATATCTTCTCTCACGCCCTATGTGGATTAATGAAAATACGCAATATGGACCATGCGGGATTCCAACCCACGACCCTCGTATTCCTAAACCGACCCTCCACCTCCGAGTCCACTGTCCGCCGTTCATGTAATAATAAGTTTGTTTTATGATTTGGTGAAACAAGTACGCAACAGATATATTGTACATAATGAACAAGATGTATAGTCTTTTAAAAATTGTTTGTTTACACATGAGGCAATTTGGGAGTCAAAATGTATTCCTCCAAACAATACAGTTTTTGTGCTGTGATTAGAAGATATTTGAAAATATTAGCTCCTTCGCGAAAAAATTATATCGAATTCATCTAAGTATTCAAGTCAGCACTGGTGGTAAGCGACATATTTCAAAACCGTTGCAACGCTTTTGGATCTGAATATGTAATTGTTCACTTGTACGAACTCCTGATACTTGAATATAAACTTATCTTACTTCACATTGCTATTAATCAATACGTCTCATCCAAAAGTACAGGTGCTATACACTTTCAAAAGCTTTCCTTAGGCCTACGTCTCATCCAAAAGTACAGGTGCTATACACTTTCAAAAGCTTTCCTTAGGCCTACGTCTCATCCAAAAGTACAGGTGCTATACACTTTCAAAAGCTTTCCTTAGGCCTACGTCTCATCCAAAAGTACAGGTGCTATACAATTTCAAAAGCTTTCCTTAGGCCTACGTCTCATCCAAAAGTACAGGTGCTATACAATTTCAAAAGCTTTCCTTAGGCCTACGTCTCATCCAAAAGTACAGGTGCTATACAATTTCAAAAGCTTTCCTTAGGCCTACGTCTCATCCAAAAGTACAGGTGCTATACACTTTCAAAAAGCTCCAAAATTCAGATGAATCAGTATATACGGCCTTAATAAAAAAGCTGGAAAGTACTTATGCCATGCACCAACGAACAGTTTGCTAATCGAGCCTTACGAGTAGTTCTTTCTGACAGCCCATTTTATTCCTTCTGTTGATGAAATCGGTGCTGTCTGTCCAAAAGTTTTGGGGGTTATGTATGAAAACGTAACGTATATGAGTGTCTGGTTGAACTGTTTAATTGGTATGGTCAGGTTTGGTAATAACTTTTTTCACTGATGGTAAATTTGTAAATATATGAGATTATTATGGCATATAAACCTTTAAATGTCAGAAAGTGTTCACAAATAGTATGCAATGTAGAATTCAAAGAAATACCCTAGAACGTACATATACACACACACACATTATGTTTTTTTCTCGATTTACCTTCAAAACAACACATTTTCACCGATGACCTCCTTAATATGATCCTAAAGTACAATACTGTTCCTTTTCACAAGAGCTTGATCATTCCAGGAACAAGGCTACCTGTACACAGAGTAAGCACCTGCATACATATTGTTTCTAGAAAATAAATATCTTACATCAACATATGTCGTCTTGTTTGAATTCATGATTGTATTAAAGATGTATTTATTTCCCATGTTCGAAATACCTTTAGTTTGTGACAGACGAAACGTAGGAAATAAGATTTTCCCAGAGGAACAACCCACCGTTCCGTGCCTAGACTTACATTATGGTTTAGCTACGTCCCTGGTACAAGTTCCATTCAACCAAGCTATACTAAAGCAGCACCATGTGTGTCTCATTTAAAATTGACGTTTCTTGCTTACTCTCTCGCAGACATTAACCTGTATATAAAATTAATAACGGATTCACACGAAAGTATTGTCTGTCGGTCATTCACGTTTCAAGGGCTATTCGTTAATTGCCTCGCACGTCTAATCGTAAAACCACTTTGATGTTGTCGAGACGTGTTCCAATGTATATGGAGACACTGTCACGATGTTTGCCATTCATTCCTCCTCTCTGATGAACATATATTTAGACCTATTGTTTTATTTGGGAATTAATGCTTTATTTCGTGATACTTTAATTATCATTTAATTATTGATTTTACTAAACAGTCTACGCTTAAGATTTCCGTAAGTCTAAAACAACAAACCCTCTTATTTCAATCTTGGGCGAAGCAATTTTGCGAAGTAACACATCATTGGAATCGTCTCTCCGAGACGCTTCCAATGACGTGTTACATCGCAATATTGTACTTCCATTGGAGATACTATCCGTGTTCATCAGTTATGACTTACGCAAATATTTTCCTTAATTTGTTTAGTAAAACGGTACCCAGGATCTTATGCAGCGGTATTTCGAAACCATTCTGACGAAAGGATGAATTGCTTATAACTTGACATTCTCCTGTCTTACTTACAGAATGTCGAAGTTCTAGCCACAGGGGTCACGGTGTATAGTTTACAGGGGTCTGTCTATAGTTATCCTTGGGTCAGTACTATGTAATATAATATACACGGTATACTATATTACAAAGTACTGACCCAAGGATAACTTTAGACCTATGTGGTTCTAGCTGCATTGATCAACCCCTATAGATCCTTAATCTAGGCCGTCCATGATGACCGAGGCATCGCACATAACTGAAGGATTGTTGGTACGCAGTAAAATCTTAATAAACAAACTAATAAGCAACCGATGATCAACCCATTTGGGAAGTTAAACTAGGTTTTTTTCCTTATTTAACAATATAACTCAAAGGTCGTCGGTGGTGTTATAGTTAGCATCGAGGACACGAGACAGATTTAACCGGGTTCAATTCTCGACGGCGATCAACTATTTCACCGTGGATTGTCTTTTGGCAAGACAAGTTTTCTAGCCTAGTATTGGTAGGTCGTCCAGGACACATCTACAATAATGCTCAAGAATGAACACTGTACATTAATAAGTAGAAAGTAAGAAGGATTGTTGTCACGAAGTAAAAACTCAATAAACAAACACATAAACAACCGATCAGGGATCCGCGGGGTGCAGCCAGACGGGTATGTGTGAACGGATATGTACTTCAAAAACGTGATGTTTTGATACAGAAATAGATCACACATCATTAGAATCAGTCATGTGTTACAAAGCCAGTCATGCGAGGCGGTTCACAACCATGACGATTATATAAATGCGCTTCAGATATTCCTGTAACGTCGAATAATCGATAACATGTTCTACCAGGAAAGACAACTATCATAATAGATTCATACAATGTTTGTATGAGTTATTTCCCTTGTAATCTGCGCCAAGTTACTTGAATGCATATATGATTCGAATATTTTTGTTTGAAACTATTGATGGTCGATTGCTGGTGTTCATCATTGTACTATCGAATATAATCTTTTGCTTTAAATTTGAACATGTCACAAGTGTCCACATTATTCTTACTAACGGGTTTTCACTAGGTCAATATCACCAAAGAATTTACTGCTTATCCGTTTAAGCTTTTACTCTTTTTTTCACAGTCTTTTCTTTTTGTCGGCAAAGGGTGCATATCCTTGTAACCAAGAATTGAGACTTCAAGTTACCATTGTGGTGCAAGGAATTAAATAGCTCTAATTAGAATAGCATATCGTGGTCAATAGTTCAAAGGTCTTGAAAAATGATAACTCATCCTCCCATTCCTAGGGAATTTGAGATATTCCTATGTTTAAGAACGACATATCGGTTGTTCCGTCAATGAATACCATAGTCTACTTTTATGACATTGACTCTGACAAAAAGGACCATTAAACAACTTTCCCCTGCGAATTTCGCATAATAATTCAAATTGTGGGAATCTAAATAAGTCATGAGGGAATGAAAAAAACTCCTGTAAACAGAAGACCAAAGTACACACCAGTTTATATCCACGTATGACAAAGTAGTTCAACCCTGATCGGGCAGGCTCAGCAAAAGCAAGGAAAGAGAAGTGCATAATGAAACTCCTTATCAAAGTCGAAGAAAAAGTGTTCGCGATTTAGCCGGACTATTACATTACTTTAAATTCTATTCTTTAAAGGCACATAAAAGGAGATAAGTACAAATAAATTACAGTAAAAATATATGGAGTCCTTTTTATTATGTTCATAAAAGTCATGATAATCTATTTACGAATGCATTGAGACCCTATTAAATAGGATCCTTTAACACAAGTTATTTTGTGCTTGGAATATAGTTGTCTCCAATTCAATTATGTTTATCAACAAACAGTTTGTTTACATATTTAAAATAACGAATTCTGATTGGTCGGTTCAAAAAGTTGTGTATCAACTGTCAAGGTCAGAGGTGAATAATCACACAATCTGAATTACTAAATTGGTTAATCTGGGTTATTTCTGGTTGACTTTCACGTTTTAGTTGTGCTGATGGTGATTTTTGGTGATAACTATTTGAATCTAACCAACATTTTACCAAATAGTACAGTTTGATAAAGCATTAATCTCCTTTTATGAGCCTTTATCGTTCCCGCCCTACTATTGTTGTGAACGAAAAAAGCGTGCCCGAAGCTACTTTAGCGACTAATCGAGAGTTCAATGCATAACTGAATTAGGTCTGCACGTACATGAAACATTTACTGTCCTAAAGCAATGAACCTACAAGGCTGTACATACATACGAGGAACGTGAAAATGGGATTATCAAACTGTAATCACACTGTTCCCCTATCTCCTGCTTTCCTTCTCCCATATCTTAGCTGCAGCATCATGTATCTGCATTAGCCATGTTAACTAATGACCAAAGTCACACCACGAAAGACGAAAAACACAAAACAACCCATTAGACGAAGAGCATCAACAAGGATCATTATACACCCACGCACAGGCTGACCTGGAGAAAAGACTCTCAGTGGATCCTCGAATTTACAATTTATCCCATGTCCGGGTTGTATATAGCCTGGCTTGTTTAATCTATTAATAACGATATGATATTCTAATTAGGAGCTTGTTGAAAATACAGCATATTCCTCCTTTCACCACAGTGGTTTTGTCAAGTCTCAGGTCATGGTAACGAGGGTATGCACCATTTCCTGATAAGAAGAAAATACTGTTATACACGCGAAGAGACAGTAACTTCTTTACCAGAGTGTTTTCTTTAGTAATGAGCATGCGATATTGAACTGGTTGAAAACCGGTTAGCAATAATAATCCCTAATATGAAAACTTGTGACGAGTCAATGTTAATACTAAAACAGACAACACGATGATAGTTAATGATTGTTTTGTAGAGACCAATGTAAGAAAATTTAGATATTACTCCTTAGAATCAGTTGATCCTTCAGCCACAGTGGCTTCTAAAGTATTCCGTAGGAGATGCGTTAAAGGGATGTATTATGGAATAAGGTGTTAAAGACTTTTATTTGATACCTGCTCAAAGCATCGTCAGGATACGCCGGGTAATTGAGTAAAAAGGCTTTTCTGGAACATGCATACTGTACCAAAAATGTTCCGAAGTTGGGGATTGTCAAGGAAAGTCTACGAATATATGTAAAATCGTTCTTTAATCAAACGAATTTGAGATCATTCAACGAAATGGCTGTGTATTGAAATTGCAATTACCTGGCAAAAAAATTGATCAGAATACTTTAAGATTACTTCTTAATTTTCATTTTATGTACAAGCCTCGAACGCAGAGTGGAAAGCGCTGTCGCCTATGACGCCAAAGTTTCCAAATTCGAATCCCGTTAATGACGATTCTTCTTTAAAACTACAAATTGGTTGTTTATTTTTTTCTTTTTAATTTAAACTGCTAAACAAAGCCATGATTTCATAAGTCATTGGACAAATTATTATTTTACAGTTACTGTCAAATTGAACAAGACAGTTTAAGTGTATCTTTATTGTTTGAAGAGTCATGACGTCAGTCGAACTCTTGATTCTTCACCCTTATGGAAATGGTGCCAACACACCGCTTCTCTTGTTGATATATCTTTAGAAACACAAACGGAATATGTTACCAGACAATTCTCATAATGGCTCAAGTTATTTAGCATTCGAAATACCATATAAATACGGATACGTATGCATGTATATATTGTTTACAGGAATAGTTATGCACTAGAAACACTAAGTACTAGCACATATTCCAGTCTTATTTTGTATCTCGATTAGTATGAAAAATAATGCACATGTTCCGAAAATATGCCTTTACAAAGAAATTCTAGAAATATATAGATAAAAGTCGTTCACGCATGTATGAATTTGAGAAGTCCAATTCAAAAACAGCAGCAGACGACACGTTATAGCAAGAGGTCTACAGTGCTTTGCCAAACATAATGGGTAGAAACCAATGTGAGAAAAGGAGAAATTGCTTATAAGATTCAATTCATCCTTCAACCACAGCGGTCTCTAAAGTGCTCTGCAGCAGATGCGATAACGTGAGGTATCATGATGTAAGGGGTTGCAGACTCTTATATGTTATCTCCACAAAGCACCACTATCATCAGCCTAGAAAGCCAGTGGATGATACTCTAGAACATACAAATTGCATACCGGGGAAATGTTACTTTACGGTTCTGCCACACAGACTTGTAGAAGATGTTCTTCGGCAGTTTTTAACCCCTTTCCAGTCTGGTTTCAGGCCTGGAAATTCGACAGTGAATCAAGTCACTTTTCTGTATAATAAACTTTGAAATGCCTTGGATAATGGATTCGAAATACGCTTTATATTTTTTGACATAAGTAAAACATTTGACAAGGATTTGCATGATGGTATTTTATTTAAACTTGAGAATACTGGAATAGAAGGTAGACTTTCAACATGTTTTTCAAATTACCTTTCTGATAGGTGCCAGAAGTTAGTTCTTCTGGGAGGGGAATCCAGCATTCAATTTACAAATGCTGGTGTCCCTCAACGGTCGATTCTTGGGCCTTTTCTTTTTCTGGTATTTATTAATGATATTGTTGACTATATTGTTTACGGTATTAACCTTTTCGCTGATGATACTAGTTTATCTTTAATTATTGACAAACCTGACGAGGCAGGTGTAATATTGCAAAATGATATAGATAAGATTCGCACCTGGGCTAAAACTTGGCTGGTACGTTTAAACCCATCAAGGTCTGACTCGCTTATTGTGTCCCTTATATCTACACTGCCAACCCATCCACATCTTATTATGTCGAATGTCGTCATACCTAATGTAGATTATCATAAGCATTTGTTTTTTTTAATAAGGATGGTACATGGAGTCTGCATATAAATTAATCTTTGGAAAAAGCTTGGAAAAGAATTAACACAATGCGACATTTTAAGACCATTCTTGATAGGAAAGGACTTCAACAAATATATTTTTCATTTATAAGACCAATTTTAAAATATGGTGATACAGTATGGGATAACATAAATCAACAACAGCAAAACGATCTAGAGAAAATTCAAAATGAAGCAGCTAGAATAGCAACAGGATGTAGTAGTTTGTATCTTTGTGTGATTTGAAAAAAAAATAGTGTGGTTGGGAAACATTAAGTGAGCGTAGACGGAAACATAAATCATTTCTTTTTTATAAGATGAATAAAAACCTTGCGCCTCAATACTTGATGGATCTCAAAAATATAATAAACTGTTTTTTATTGGGCATAGACGGCTTCGAGTAATACATACAAGAAGAGATTGTAGCTCTCTAAAACATCATTTATTAACTAAGAATATTTTGATTCACCTCTGTGTGATTGTGGTGCGGTGGAGACAACTACACACTATTTCTTTGAATGTCCGTTTTATCAGTCCTTAAGAAACGAATTGTTCCATTCTCTGGCGAGTTTCGATGTTATACTGGATCTAAATACACTCCTCTTTCGAAATGATTTCCTTACTCTTGATAAAAATAAAGTGGTATTTACTCATGTTCACAATTATATCAAAGGAAACAAACGGTTTGATTGATGGTTTATCATTTCTGGTCCATTCATCTACAGCTTCATTCACTCTTTCTCCCTATTCTATCTATGTTGATGACGATGAGCCTTTTAAAGTGTTCAAGTCATGAAATAAACTTCTGTTCTGTTCTGTTCTGTTCTGTTCTATATCTCTATATAACTCTCTCTACTCGCCCCCTCCCTCTATCGGTGAATTTACAGTTATTTGTTATATATAATATTTTTGTATTGTTTTGATTGCGCGTCATGTTGTTAACCAGGAGAGGGACTCAATCAGCTTAAAGCTTCGATTTCAATCATATTTTAAATAATCTTTTACAATAAAATACGTTTAAACATTAAAAAGAAGAGATATTCAAAAAGTTGCCATGTAAATTTGATTATGTTAGGTTTGTACACGATTTTGTACAATGATAATTGTATACGATAACTTGTGTGTGGGGGGGGGGCGAATTTGTGTCGGGGGGGGGTGGAGTGGTTGGGGGAGGGGCTTTGTGTGTATCAACATGGGTAGGTACTATATGTCTAACTAACAATAAAACATTCGCAAATATCGAAAAATATAAGAATGATTATTGGAGTAAGATGATAGTGAAAAGGTAATCAATCGGACGGTAAAACACAATCTATTGTTTTAAATGGTTCATGATTTCATTGTCTTTGCTTATCGAAACTCTTCTACCTGGGGAATATTCATATAACTCCAAAAACAAGTTTATAACAAGCGTAAATGTTGGCAAATTCTATATTTCGCAGATTTACTGAAGTAAGAAACTTGAATGCCATTTAAAAACAATTTTGGAAAGAACCACAAGTTGGCAATTCCTTTCCTTTTCTTATTAAATCAAAGTAATTTGCTAACAGTCTTTTCATTTAAGTGTGTCAATATGTGAAATGGGATAAGAGGGGTTCGATTTCACCTATAGAGAGAGATATTGGGACTTTGGAATATAACATATATTAGTTCTGGATTTGAGTCAAACTGATTGATACTAAGTAAGTTTCTAAACTTTTTTTTAATTGCTGAATACCTAGAATATACAATGGTTAAGATAATAAGCCCAAACATTTTACATGGTGTATCAGAAAGTCATTTTAAAATACTATATTCTTGAAACTCATTAGAATTGTCTGGTCGAGACGATTCTAATGAGTTCCAACAAAATAGGATTTTGAAAAAGAATTATGAAGTAAGAATGGGGAACACACAACCTCTATGGTCCCCCGGATATAAAGTTCGTTCGCACAAACGTTTCTTTGGCTAGCTGTAGTTAAAACATTTAATGCCTCTTTTTCGCTGTATTTGGTGCTCAATTAACTTATCTGAGATCTTTGTATTAGAAAAATTGTTCAAGAAACTTTATATAAAGAATCTCGAAAGTGTATTGAGATATTTAACAACGTCTTTACTTTTTAGAATGTGCATCTCTATAAAATGTGTTTATTTTATATGATGTGAACTGCTTCTTAAAAAATATATTGTATGAGATTTGTATTATGTAGTATGTATATTGAAGAAGGTATGTTTCGAAAGTTTCTTTTTTCTAGTATGAGCATACATGTACATACATATGTTAAAAATACTTCCTAAACATTCTGTTTTTGTCTGTAAGAACGTTTTATCACATTCCTTTCACTGTAACAATTTGACTTTTCAGTGTGATGCCTTTTTCAAAACCTTCTATAATCACTTAATGAAGTGAGACAATTCACCTCAGTCTGATACAAAATATTGTATTTAGGGTAGAATACCCATAATCCGCCATCTTGAATCTCGTTCTTTCGTCGGATTACTTCGGACTTCTTCGGTTAAAATCGGTGGGGCCGGAACCGTTCGGTGCTTTGTGAAGAGTTCGAGACAAGACCAATGTATACCGAGGAAGACAAAAGTAATCTGGCAAAACAATGAACTTTAAAGTAGTAGATTATGGATATTCTACCTTTACCCTTATAGTTTTTTTTTCATTTTCATTTCATTTATTCAGTTTATTACTCAAATTGTTACAAGAACAATGCATGAGTTATTAAATCAATATCAAATTAAATGTTCTTTTAAGACGTGATAGCGGTTTTTGAAGAATAATTTGCTTATAGTGATGGAACCGACTGCATGTTTATGCAAACAGGGTGGATCCAGGCCAGCCGCCAAGTAAATTGGCTGCTGGCCTGTGATCTGAACTGTTCACTACTCGTATTATCTTTCCTCATCGAAATTGAATTGACATTTAAGGTTTTGGAAAGCAGGCGACACAAACACCTATTTTTAGAAAATTACCCAGTATTCTATGCGCGATAGAGGCAAGCACTTTCACACTGTCTCAATCCTTCCTCAACAGGTCTTACAGCTGTATACCATATGATCACATAATTATATATAAAGGGCATGTAATACACCGATAACTCAACTGGATTCTGGCAGCTTAAAGAAAATATTATACTCGTATAGGTATTATCAGTTTAAAAAAACATCATTCATTCAGAACTCGTTGTTTGACCTTATACCAACCATATGATTGACATGGACTTTTGTGTTAGGAAACTTAGATATTAGGTTTTTATTTCTATAAAAAATGTATAACAACTGTTCATATATTTTGGAGAATCGTGATTGGAAGAAACACGGGTTTGTTTTTAAGTACACGTACGTAGAGTCTGTATTCAATGGACAGGTGAATATTCAGATTCAAAAGTGTTGTAACGGTTTTGAAATGCCCCATAAGCTGATCAAACATACTTAGCTATTGATACCTTCTGAATTAACTTTGAATGTAGAGACCATTATTTTGACATATTATACCGCACAAAAATGATATCAGTAACATTTATTTTTGCCTTGCAACCGTTCTCATTTGTAAACAAGCAGCTTTGATATACATGAATCAATTACACTCCTCACTGTGATCTCCCTTTATTGGATTGATCAGTGCCATCTAAAATGTCACATGCCCATCTGCATAGAAACTTAAATGGGGCTAAAGATGGCGGTGACACCAAGAGAAAAGACATTACTACTTAATTTTACTACTACATCCGGTAAAAACTTGAAAATATATAACGTAGTAAGGGGAGATTACTGTGAGGAGTTTGGTATTCAATATGGCTTACATTATCTAGAATGGCGACTGTGGGGACACCACGGAACAAGATGACGAGTCTGAAGGAAGACGAAGAGCTCAACAACTGCAGCCTCTGTCTGAAATCCTTCACCAATCCCAAAATACTCACCTGTTTCCATAGTTACTGTCTCGGTTGCCTAGAGACGTACACGGAAGTGAATGCACACAACAAGAAGTTTGCGTGCCCGTTGTGCGCAGTTGAATGTATCATTCCACCGGGCGGATTGTCGGACCTGCAGACGAACTTTTATATTCGGGCCGCTCAGATGAAATCGAGTATCGCAGCTAATAGTATTTGTGAGGTAAACCAGTCTTTTGCTAAATAATTCAAGATAAAGAGCACAGGCTTGAATAAAAGATTTTTTAGATATATTTCTGTAATTCCTTTGCGTTTTCTATCATATGTAAGAAATGACACAATTGTCTATGTCCTTTCTCGCCTTCGTTAGATAACGCTAAGCAACGGCTACCATCATCTATCGAACCAAAACAGCAATCGCAACGAGATTTTTTGTACAGTACATGGGCGACATCGAACGAACAGTATAGTAAGTACAACACTAAAGAAACTTACGATAAATGTAGTCAAATTCGCATCCACTGGTCATTTTGAAGTATTTACCCCCATTTCAATGAACTGCTATAATTTTTCTAACAATATGATGATATGAAAGAAATAATTCATTGTTGATAAGTTATCCGTGGTGGAAACTGAAACATTGTTGAAAAGTGGGTACTACGGACATGCTATGATAGAAAGTTTTTGTTTTAGGTATGCGAGGACGGGCCCAGAGCTGAGAGAACTTGTGTAGAATGCGAGCAGAATATGTGTCAGCCATGTTGTCGCAGCCATCTTAAAATGAACGCATCACGTGATCATCATCTTGTCTCGCTGAAGGAGAAATCTCACGTGGGCGAGAGTCAGATGACCAGTAAATCGTTCTGCGATAAACACAAAGGTATCCCAAATGAAATATACATACCTCGGAAACTGTTTGAAAATTAAAGACAATCTTCTTAAAACATGTATACGGTATAAAAGAAAATTAAGATCGTTGTTGTTAAATCAGCGATCACTCAAACTAGCACTCTTACCCTGTACAACCTTTATCAAGCTTACTCCCTTGTAAACAAATATGGAATTTACTCTTGCTGTGCGTCCATCAGTGTAGAACATAACACATGTATGTTATCATATTTACAATAACTGAAACTTAATATTCAACACTATAGCTGTTGCAACACAAATTCGTCATGACATAGATAAACAGAGTCTTCATAGACTGGCGGAGGCCGCCGGCATAAGACTATAACAAATAGTAACTTAGTCTAGAAACTGCCATTGAATTGAAATCAATCGAAATTATACCATATGCTTAATTTCGAGAACATTGTTAACGTTAATCAACACACATATTCATTTAAGATTATGTATTAATGCATATTTGGAGTAGCAGGGTCGATCTTGCGACCTTTCATTTATCCACATTCGATGCGAGTATATATTCTTCAAATGGAACTTAATCGAAAGTTGTTAACCAAACTTGCCAGAACATTTTTCACTATAGATTTGAAACAAAAACAGTTTAAACTAAACTGTTCATATTTCAAGGTGATGAGCTCAGCTTCTATTGCCGGAAGTGCGCCATCCCCATCTGTCTGCGGTGTAAAGTGACGTCACACGAACAACACGTGACCGAGGACCTGTCAGACGTAGCAACCGAGGTGCGTGTGTTGCTTAACGACATGCTGAAACAGGCGAAGAAAGTTCTGCCCAACTTCCACACTCACCTGACGGACATAACGACATACGCTGATCAACTCGAGAAGGAGAGGGAATCGTTGATTGAGGAAATAAAATTACAGGTGAGTTGTTTACGCTGAATGTTTTTGAGTAGTAAGGTAGAGATGGATTTGTCACCTTGTTTAGAATGAAATTAATATTCGAAATTGTGAGTGACTTGTCAAAGGGAGTAAAATAAAAAAGAATTAGATTATTATGATTACTGTACGTTTTTTTACCACACCTTTAGGGTATCTTTTTGATAATAATAATGCTAATAATCACGTAGCCAGAATGAGCCAGACTGTGAGTATAGAATTAACTTCATTCAAAAACAACACATAAGGTATAATTATTAAATGATTTTCGTTACTCGGCCGATAGCACTACATGTATTGTTTCTGGTAAGTGACGTTCTTTCAAAATAGTGCTTATTTTGATTTAACATAAAAGACTTGATAGCCGCTTGATAAAGGATTACTACACACTGAAGCATAGGAAATTACTTGTTATCGCAATCTGACAGAACGAGTAACTTTTAAAAAACACCCCTTCCCCACGTGAACCTAACGTGTTTTTTTTCTTTTTAAACATATTATATTCTTTAGCATCTAAGAGGTTTTTTAAGCGGGGGGCATACACACTATATGATAAGCACAATTCCTCTTTATGGTGATAATGATGTTGAAAAATATTACCGCCCGTGCAAAGACATTGAAGTGGCCAAGAAATTGAGGCGCGAAATTGTCCAACAATGAAACGTTTGATAAATGCAACATATCAACAATTCTATCAATAACTTGTAAACCTCTCATTCTAGACCCAGAAACTTCACGAAGCTGTAGATCGGCTCGCCAAAGAGACATTATCCGATCTGGAGGACGAGCACACCGTGGAAATGGCTCGACTGGATACCCGCAGACGTATGTTGAGCGATAAAACCACCGTGATATCTATGCAGCTTCACTCTGCTAACCAGGTACCAGCAACATTGTTATGTACTAACTAGAGTTACGTCCCTTTAAAACCACCGTGATATCTATGCAGCTTCACTCCGCTAACCAGGTACCAGCAACATTGTTATGTACAAACTAGAGTTACGTTCCTTTAAAACCACCGTGATATCTATGCAGCTTCACTCCGCTAACCAGGTACCAGCAATATTGTTATGTACTAACTAGAGTTACGTCCCTTTAAAACCACCGTGATATCTATGCAGCTTCACTCCGCTAACCAGGTACCAGCAACAACGTTATGTACTAACTAGAGTGACGTCCCTTTAAAACAAAGCCTGATGATTGCAAATAAATGAAATTTGGGAAGCTATTGGTTACTTATCTTTCTATTCCGTTTTGTTTTGTCAATATTTTACAAACGTGATTATTATCTTAAACATATATTAAACAATCAAAACACATAAAATAATATGTTTTAAAGACAATGACAAAACCCCGATAATTTGAAATATACAATTCACTTCTGTCCATTTAGCAAGCACTTGGAACAGAAAATTAAAGCAGTTGCGTTATAAACGTTCTGTTTTGCTTATCTTGCGTTTGATCTACTTATAAACCGGTTTTAAAAATCTTAGAAAGTAACATTTGGAAATATTTGTTAAAAGCGACGTTTCTATTATGAGTTGTAGAACGAAAATATCTATATTTTATCGAACGATTTTTTTCCGTAAACGCCTTTTTTAATCAGGCTGCAGGAGTACAATCTAATGACTTTTGTTTCATTGTAATTTCTTATCGTTTTGAAATAACATACACAATAATTTCATTACTATTATCATGGGGTCAGTATAAAAGTGAAATATGGTCTCTGTTTCAATTAAGTTAATGATATGTCTGGTGATTATTTTAATAGATGAACCTTTACAAAACACTCCACAGTACAAGTATTTGATAAACATTAAATTTTTGTTTAACAAAACGAGATTTCTATGCGGTTTGAGAAAACTTTCTTTTCAAATTTCGCATGTTACAGAGTAATAAAAAGCAGATTCCTTGCAGATGTTTGAGAGATAAATGCTCAACAGAAATGGGTTTCTCGGCTCCAAACCGTATTTTGTTTAATCTATGTCCATTAAATGGTGACAATGACTTGCTTATTGGTTCACATGACACGCCTCTCTTCGATGACCTTATTTTCTTCATTTATTTTTCACAAGAAAAATGATTCTTCATAATAAATATTTTTTTTCCATTGTTGGTGTCGTTTCTCATCAAAACGTTTCCTTGTCCCTGACAGCTTTCTTATTCAAGAATGATGAATAGAAAAATACATCGCAAAAACTAGAAAAAATATGACAGGAATTTGTTGTAAACGGCGTCAATCACACATACATGAAAATGTCTATCTGCAGGTAATCAACTTCGGTTCAGATGCGGATATCGCGCGGAATAAGGACAGTTTGGCGGAACAGTTACAGACTATGGGCAAGATTCCCGTCCCCCGGGGAATCATACGCCTTAGAATGGACTTCCTCCCCAGCGAGGCTGATGATAGAGAGAAAATCGAAAACATTTTCGGGAAGTTGAAGAAAATTCGGGACCAGAATGAAAATCTTCAGGTATAATATTGTTCTGTGTGACAATGCGATGAACTAGACAATAGTTCATTGCAAGAATGAAGCAACTCCTTTATAAAAGTTATATTCTTTTATCATATTCCTATCAGTGAAATACTGGGATTTCTCTGTGTATTAACTTTCAATTGTGTCACAGTGAATTTCGTCACGAGCGATTATATCAAAAAGTTATATCATAACAAATAATAATGATAACAGTTTGAACGGAACTTCTTTCTTTTATCATTCCTTTGCATTTAAGTCATGGCTGCAATTTTGCATACTGGACTATAATGTTTGTATTCTCAAATGTATCTATACGCATGATTGACGTCAAGAGACGTGTGAATGACGTCATGGGCGTGGTTAACTGCTTTGCTCCTACCATTTTATATTCTATTTGGCGTTTAAGGAGATATTTTGACAAATATATTTTATGTAGAGGAATAATATTAATAGAACAACCAACTCCATTCGATTGATATCAGAAATATGTCACTTGAACGGGTTGTTATCATGTAGCAAAATATCGTTTTTCGAACTCGTTTTTTCAACATAACGACCATTCTCGTGACATATTTTTGATATTTATCGAAAGGAGTTGATTATCCACTATGTATTTGACGCTCGTATGGCTGATATTGTTTATATTGTAGTTTTTCAGCAACACCTCTCAGGGGTTGCGACATCTGAGTTTGATTGCCTTGTCAGTATGTGCCAATGTTTGTCCTTCATTTGTCCATTTAACGGTTATAAGCAATTTTCGGTAAACATCCACTTGTCCGTAAAGGCATTTGGACACACTGGGCAAAGCGAACAATTGATTGTGCCATCCCTGCCTATTCTGCATCTGGTGGGTTTAGAAAATACAACATCATGACATCAAAAAGATAGCATTGATATTTAAAAAAGAACTACATTGCAAAGCCAAAAACTGGATTTTTCAGCGTGTGTAACGTTTGGCCGCAACATTTTCATAAGTCATGAGGTAAATAACGTCGGTGTTGGGGAGATTACAACAATAATTCTTACGAAAGAGATGACGTGTCATTATACGGACACTCTTAACCTTATCAGTGGTTAAAAATATTATATCTTTTCAATATAATATTTGGTTAGCGAATGTCAGTAAGGCAACATCTCATTCACAGAAAAGAGCTTTCCGACTTGATTAAAAATGATATTAAGAAACGTAATGTCTGCAAAGAAAGGCCGACGATTTCCTTACATTAAGCTTAGATACGCCCCCACGTCTGATTTACCTATTAGAACGAGTGTCGATTTCAAGGTTTTCTATCGATGTAACCTTGTTCAGCATTAATATAATTTGAACAAAGTCTAAGTAGAAAATTACTTCACCGCCAACTCTTACTATAACGAAAACCCCACACATATTAAAGCTACACTTAAGAATAAGCTTTGATGGCATTTCATGGCGTAATATGATTTGTTAATATATTGGATGGAGAAAAACGCTATGTTTGTATGACATATGGGGGAATACGCCATATCTGTATTTCAAATGGAAACAAACGATATGTAATTATATGTTTATATTACAGATGAAAAAATACGTTTTGCTTATACTACAAAATGGGGAATAGAATATATCTAAGTAATATATTGATGAATACGCTATGCTTGTTAAAACGCTACGTTAACTATACAGATGGAGAAGGAATATCCTATGTTTATTTTACAGAGTGAAGTAATAAGACACTTTTATACAGATGTTCAAAGCAATGTATGCTGTTGATATCACATATTGAAGGAATACACTATGTTTGTATTAACGCCACGAATAAATTACAGATGGAAGAATACGCTATGTTTGTGTTAAAGCTATGTTTGTATTACAGATGGAAGAATATGCCGCGTTCTCGGTGGATAACAGTTTCAAGGCAATCAGCAGCGTATGTCCGATGGACGATGGTACGGCTTGGATAGCTCTTGGATGGACCGCAGACGCACACACATTCTATCGACACGGCATCAAGATCAAAACCCACGTGGTCAGTAAAACAATCGATTTCATTGGTCGAGACGCCGACAACCAGCTGTACATGTCTAGCAACGAACAGAAAATGGTCGGCAAGCCGGGTCCAGGCTTTAACCTTGACCAGTTTGCTACATTTCCAGGGTACCATCCTCGTGGTATGGCAATCACACCAAAAGGTGACGTCATCATCTGTCTTGCTCAATCGGCGGCCTTCCAGGATTATCGCCCAACCCACAAGAATAAAGTAGTCCGTCTGGACCATACAGGAAAGATGACGTCAGAATACGGCGCTGACGGGAATCTATTTCTTTATCCGCTACGCGTCGCTGTGAACGTTAATGACGACATCTGCGTGTCTGACAGCAAGAAGCTTTCCGTCGTCATTATCAAGTCCACGGGAGAGCTGAAGGCGGAATATAGCGCGGGAAATGTGTCCGTCGAGCTGAAGGCCATGTTTGAACCACGTGGTATCGCCTGTGGATCACGTGGTCATATATACGTGGCAGATAGCGCCAATCACGCGATACACATGCTGGATCACCTTGGTAACCTCCAGAGGCTAATTCTGACGGAGGGGGAGGGGTTACACGGGCCGTACTCGGTCGCTATCGATAAGGAAGATTATATGTGGGTGGGGTGTCGGGATGCCGCGGTAAAGGTCTACAAAATGACTTGGTCCTAGAATCTTTTAAAATGAACAGTATAGTTGGGCGATACAAGCGTTTGCACTGGTTGATCAGAAATATGTTTCACTGTTTTGATATAGTAATAAGACGTTTTGCACTTCGATCTCTTTTTTACGACATAGCCTCATTAGATCGGTCGATAGCATGTCCGACCTTGAAGACAGGGCTTTTGAGTTTGAATCGTGGATCAACCAACACCCTTTCCTACGTTAAATGAAGTGAATGTCACATGATTATTCGTCTTTAACCACTAATTAATGGTATAAATGTGGGAAAGCAGTCCACAGCTTGTAGAAAACAGCCTGCAGGACTAGTGTGGAAACACCAGTGTACCGTTCTACTAAGCTAAATAAATTTTTGCGTAGGTTCAAAACAGCATATCCTTCTATTTCAATATTGAGATAAGCAATTTATTCGAGACGCTTCCAATGACACGCCACATGACTATCATACGACTTGATTTAAGATGTTTATCAGTTTGACTTACGCAAATAATTCCTTTAGTTGTTTAGTAAAACTGGTGAATTGATTTGTGTGTGTCGACCGCCGTAATATAACTAAAAGTTGTTGAAAAAGGAACTAGATTCCATTCCAACCACCCAACCGTATTTTATTGTGATTTGTAACGGTTTCTGTTTCAAATGCTCAAATATCAAATACTGTTTATATTGTAAACAGAATTATAACGGTGTATCAAATTAAGTTTTTAGGCTTTGGAGTTAAATTTGTGAT
The DNA here is from genome assembly GCA_947846245.1 of Cerastoderma edule. Classification (NCBI taxonomy): domain Eukaryota; kingdom Metazoa; phylum Mollusca; class Bivalvia; order Cardiida; family Cardiidae; genus Cerastoderma; species Cerastoderma edule. The sequence goes on along the minus strand of OX401422.1, from coordinate 20,559,352 downwards.
TACTGTATACCATATTAAACATTGTAAATAAAGTTTTGTTTTTTTAAGCTGGTTTCTTTTAATAACTGTTATTATTAACCGTTAAAACCCTAATACGGACGGGTTGTTTGCCATTTCTTTAGTCTAATTCAACACTAAAACTTAACTTGTGCCCTACTGTCTACCGGCTCTATATGCTCCACTTGATAGTCTCTATGTATAATATTCGATAGATGAAATCGGTTCCTAGTTTAGCAGTGAATATTGAACCTGGAAGAAAAGCTCACCATGTTGCTAAAGTATAGGCTAATAAAACATGCAAGTCCTAATTAAAATCTATTGTGTTCCCGGTCCAGGATTTTACACGACCTTAACTTTTTCTTTTACAGATTTTATATAAGGGAGGTAATCCCCATCTTATTTGGATAAACATCTTAACAGTTATTTCCCTTAGCTCAATTCAAATTCCTCACAATTCCGCAAAATCACTTACAAGAAGTCGCTTGTATTGGACAATCATAGTTTTTCAAAGGCATTTTATTGAGCAACTTGAAATGACGAACAGGGCTCCGTTACCTTACACGCATGCAGTACACGTTAACTCTAAAGGTAGGTACGAATCTTGATTAAAACATTTTATAGGCTCCACAACATATTAGGGAAGAATCGTGAAGAAAGTTCATCCGAGAAAAATGCATCCATTCTATGCTTATGTAATATGGAACGACGAGCCGTTGACACGGGCAATAACTGCATTTCAGGAGGAAATTGGGTCCAGTTTATTTGAAACCATATCCACATTATTTAAGAAAAGGTAAACCTAGAGCAGAAAGAGCATTATAACGATGTGTAGGGAAAAAACAAACTGTGCATAGTTACTTTACATATTCTGTTGGGTTATTTTCCATGTAACGCGTTCATGTTGATACATCGTTCTCATGGTTAGGAAAATAGTCGATTTGTGCATCTTCGCGAAATTAATTTTATTTTGGTTTATTCCTTTTAAAAGTCCCAAAATGAATGTGTAGAAACGTACCTTAAGAAAGCTGTGCCACAGAAAGGCACGTGGACTGTTTCCAGACTAATTATTCCGGCTGACCATCCGGTATCGAGGATAAATAAACGCATGTGGTAACCATGGAAATGCTCATCCGTTCGCTCATATAAATGACCATTATATTTGATGGTTTGTGAGAAAAGAAGCCTCTCAATGTTGGACGCTATGTAGTACAATTACGAGCTTTCATACCAAAGTGCTAAACAAAGTACCACCTAGCCCCATATCTTTGGTCTTGCAGCAGACGACGTTCAAAAAGCAGTGTGGCAAAAGGAGAAATTGCTCCTTTTGCCACAATGCCTGTTCAACCTTTTCACACATCACAGCAGCAGAACTAAAAGGTTTTCTACGTGTTTACAAAGCTTTTCTAAAGTCGTCTGCTCCAAGTAAAGAAAATACCGTCTGCAGGTGGTAAAGAGTTAAACACGGACGTCTGTTGACGTAAGTAATATATAATGATTTTTTGTTTATATTTATCAAATTGCCTTTTTCCATTTTTTACATTGGTTTAAAATGAAAACTTTAGCAGTCACTGCTCATTTAGAACTATTAAAGCCATACTTGTGCTCATTTCCACTTAAATTGTGAAAGTTTTAGAACAATTGAAAATAAACTTAAAAGTACTTTAAATTCCCTTTTACAGAAAAATTGAGACTGTAACACTTTCACACGATGATGTTAAAAGAGTGAATACTATAAGGTTTGCTTACAATTTGCAATAAAACTAGGTCAGCCGGGAAACGTTGGGAACCAATAAAACCCAAGAAATTCTCCATTTTGAATGTTCACGTTGTTATTATTGGATAACTGACAGAATTCTTAAATGTCTCAAGAGATTTTTCTAATCAGGTGATTGTCACTCATAAATCCGAGCGCTTCTTGCTATTTTAGATGTTACTCGAATGTAAACAATTAAGAAGGGGCCTCCGTGGCCTAGTGGTTAGAGTACAGAACTTGAAATCACATGGCCCCTCTCCGCGTGGGTTCAAATCCTGAGAGGGATATGGATTTTCATGAGAGGCAGTCTCCCGACTGACTTACGGAATGCCGAGGGTTCTACCCGCCTTGACCAGCCCCTATGGGCAGTTGAGTATGGGGTCTTCCTCCATCATTTAGAGTCGGGCATCGCTACATAACTGAAATAATGTTGATGTGATGTTAAACCCATGAAAAAAAAAAAAAAAAAAAAAAACAATTAAGCACCAAATTTATGAAAATAGCACTTTGAAAAATAGATGAATAGTGCAGGCGTTATATTGTCATGATCCTGTGTTTTTTCGCCATGTTTCAACATATTCTTTCATGATTGGTTACTCATATTACCCAGTTTTGCAGTTTTTCTGAGCGCTAGTATGCTTTTAACTCTAAGATTATGAGAAAATATATATAAAAAAAATAATCCGTTTTCCCCCAAATCCACCCACGTTCGCCTGTTACAATAAAACTAACGATATAACGGATATTCTGATGATGTGAAGCAGACCCTTATAAATAGACACATGGTTACATTCTAGATGAATTTGCCAAATGATAAACACACTTATCGGGTGCAGAATAGACAATCTGAAAACACGACTTGATCTGTACCAATGTATTCGCATATGCAGCGTACTTTTACAAAGATAAATCGCCTTTTCTACATGGAACGGCCTGTATGATTTCAAAATATTACAGATGGGCCGGTTTATTTGAGAGATTATTAGATGCAGATCGGACTATTTGAAAACACGGTTAATCTGTACCTTCGTCCCAATAAATCCATATTTCATATATCAATCACCTTTTCTACATGGAGTGGTCTGCATGCGTTCAAGACCTTACAGATGAGGTCGGTTAATGCGAGAGATAATTGCACAGTAAACTTGTTAATTGCTTCTTAAACATCACGTGTCCTTTTGACCGGGTATGCGCATCAAAGTATTGTGGGTGCCAGACCAACGCCACACTAGAGGGGAAATCTGGCAGTTCAGTAACTCCGTATATCATTTATCTTTATGGGAGAGAAGCCATTAAGTGTCCTTGTGTTTACATATTAAGAACTTTCGATCATTGCTTAAGGTATACTTATGATTGAATTAACCCTTTCCCAAACAATAAATTTTCAACTATCCCAAATTGAAAGAGTTTGCAGACGACATTTCTAAATGTGATGAAATTAGAAAATAATCTTCTGATAGGGCAGAAGACGTTGTGGGAAAAGGAAAAATTGCTCGATACGAGTAATTTCTCCTTTTCCCACAATGTTTTTTAAAGTCGTCTGCAACAAAGTGGTCGAATGTCGTTATTGTTTGGGAAATGGTTAACGTGTAAAGTTCTTTATTCATATTTGGGTACATAGAGTAACAATGAACCTTAAGTTTTCAAGTCATGATATAAACCACTGGTCTATTCTTAAATACGGTTTGTGATCTGCAAAAAGTATCATTTGATAATCAATAATTAATAAATATGGTTGTGCTAGAGATTTGTGAAGATTGCTGAAATTCCATTGGAACAACCCTCTGAACGTAATTGTATATCAGTAAAAGGTCGTTTCAATGAACTCAAATGCAGTGTTACGTACGTATATTTTCTGTTTTTATAAGGGGTAAAATCCCAACATTATATCACAGACAATTCTTCATTGTTCAGTGCAAAACTGCAGTAAGTCACTTAACTGTATGTATGAATCTTGTATTAGTCCTGATAAAAAGAATAAATGACATAAATCCTTTATGTTTAAGGTGGCAAAATCCTGTGTTTTTATTAAAACATTTGAAACGAGCATTCAATCTTTTCAGTCTTTTTATCAATAAAGTGTAATCTTGAGCCATGAGATTGCTTTCTGACGCACCTTTCTAGGCTCTCATGACTGGAGTGTCGACTCACTGCATAATCTGGGTGTAGATGGTCGAACTAATTTCAACGATTTCACAGGACCGACATGACAGATAATTATTTACAAAATAAACAGTTTAAACAGTTTACACTTTCTGAAAGAAAATTGAGCAATATCTTTACCAAATAGAGTTCAAAAACGTATCACCAATAACGTTTTTATAAATCGTCGCATATATGTGTTGCTGTTTTATCTATAAAAGACAGTTTGCTCAAAACGACCGAAATCTCAATATGTCAGATAGTCACTTTAACCCTTTACCAAACTCCAAATTTTTGACTGTCCCAAATTGAAAGAGGTTGCAGAAGACATTTCAAAACGTGATGGAATTGGAAAGTAATCTTCTGATAGAGTAGAAAACATTGCGGAAAAGAGAGAAATTGCTCGTTACGAGCAATTTCTCCTTTTCCCACAGTGTTTTCAAAAGCCGTCTGCAACAAAGTGATCAATTGTCGTTATTGTTTGAGAATGGGTTAAGAGGTGGTATGTACGACATATTGTTGTGTTCGTTCACAAGTGTAAGTTTAAGTCGAAGATAAATGTGCTTCTGTGTTAAAGTACACACACCCCCTTTGACAAGTGCACTTTTAATGTAACTATTTCAGCAATGCCCCTTATTGTTATCGAATGAAATTCATTGCAGCTGAGTCAAACATGTATTGAACATATTTCGGAAATGCAGGGGCGAGGAAATCAAAACCACGTACAAAAACCCTTTACACGGGACGCTTTTTATTTTCATCACAATTCGATAACTTCACACAGGATTGTACCTAATGACAACACTCCTTTACATCTATTAACAAATGTCCACAATCTTTTCTTGAGTCGTCGATTTGCTGCGATAGTTCCGTAATATTTTGAATGGATAATCGTTCTTCAAGTCTGTGAAAGTCTCGGGATAATATTCGGTCATCCAACACAAACTTCATCAGCTGATGTACGTCCAGAGAGCTTTGTGGCCGTAAACACAGATTTTAAGTGCATTAACAAAATTATGTGCATGTTTATTAGCTAAAAAGGTATCGGTCATTATTGGTGTTTGCCCAATTGTGAAACCACACAATTCTGGGGTTCATACAAAGGGTCCTTTTCGTTTTGGATAACTTACTACCTTTGTGTTGAAACTCATTAGAAGCGACTGGTTTTCGCATAGGTCTTTGAATTACTGAAAGTAGATACGACACTCTCAGGCAACTTTATCAAAACTTCTAAATATGTTCATGGACGACAAGTCTCACATTTAAGAAATTCTTTTATTTTACCTAAACCTTTATTGTTTGAAATCGTTTTTGAATTACTACTTATAAAAATCTTTGAAAATATCTTATATATATATTTATGTATACCTCTTGTTTTTACAAACATAAAGGGATAGAGTCCATTTATAAACAGTAAAATTTCATAAAATGCCCATGAACATGCAATAAGATCCCCATTACTGCATCATCCTTTATTTCATAAATACTCTCAATTTGGTAGTTCTTTATAACGATAGTGATAAAACGACTGTGCCAAAAGAAATAGGTTATATCGCTAGAACCCATCTTTTTTGTATCCATGTCGTCTTCCTAATATTCAAAAGGAATTGTTTATTTTATATTCTCAATGATTGTTGTCTGTCGCGAATTTTAGTTTGGAGTATTGACATAGCTTTATATGAGGAAATGATTTAATTTGCAATAAACCTTGGGAGTCTTTAAGCCGACATTTTAATGTTAATGCTTGAACAATCTATCAGAAAAGAATAATAATGAACACATGACACCAGACTTGACACATTATTTCTATATGGGAAAAAAAGTACTTGATTGTGTAATTTTGTGCAAAATGTATTTAGCCGATATCTGAATGTCTGTGTTTATAGAAACAACCCATATAATGTTCTAATATACCTCCAATACATAGAAGTGACACAACTTCTATCACGAAGGAGCAATATACCCTTTTTCAAAGTATATTATTCTAAGTAACAGAATTTTGTGCAATCAAACTTTTCTTTCTTTTATTTCAAATTTGAAAATGAAACAGAATTTGTTTAGTACAGTATGCCGGAGTTTGATAAAAAAAAAAGGGGGATTATGTCAATTGCATGGGATTCTACAGTCAGTTTTAATGCCATAAGTCTCAACATGTTAGCCCATTACCAAACAATAACGATATTTTACCACTTTATTTCAGACGTCTCTGGAAAACATGGTGGGAAAAGGAGAAACTGTTCGTAACGAGCAATTCCTCCTTTTCCCACATTGTTTTCTGCACTATCAGAAGATTATTTTCTATTTTCATCACATTTTGAAATGTCTTTCAATTTGGGACAGTCGAAATTTGGTGTTTGGTAAAGGGTTAAAACGCAAGAAGAAAATAGATGATATTGGGAAAAACATATTCTTACAGAATGAAAGAATGCTCTAAAGGAGCAGTTTATGCTTTGGTCACAATTTTTTTTTGTAACTACTTTTGTCGCAGTGGGATACGATGAAGAGAGAGCTTTAAATTTAGATGGTCGCTCAGTTCAAGTTTGACTGTAATCTGGTTATTTTTCAATGAGTTAAAGCCCTAAAACATGTATGATAATACTTGTATGCGTCATTTATTTGTCATTCAACATTGCACACCTTTAAAATGCACTTATTTGTTTGAAAGCTATTAAGTTTAACGCCCCTTATTTAGTCTTTTTACACTCCTTTTACACATTATGATATTATGATTAAGACCGGATTATTATGAAACCGATATCATACCGATTTAAAATAATTGTGAACATATCAAATCATGATATTGTTAACCCTTTACCAAACACCAAATTTTCGACTGTTCAAAATTGAGAGAGTTTGTAGACAACCTTTTAAAATGAAATGAAATTGCAAATTAAGCTTCTGATAAGGCAGAAAACACTGTGGGAAAAGGTGTTAAACAGAACACTAAGGTTGCCCCAAATTTGAAAGTGTTAAAAAAAACAATATTGTTTTTATAAAGGAAAAGGGAGGTTTATCTTAGCTGGAAGGAAGGTCAAAGGAGAAATTAATCCTACGAGTGGATCCTTTCTTATCCACACTATTACTTTCATTCCTCAAACGGAACTACATGTTGTTTAACCTCCTACCAAACATTTGTGGAAATTTAATATTATTTCATTTTCTTATTTCATTCTTATCAATTTCGAAATGTTTTAAATGCATGATTTGACAAATGTCTCTAATATTAATACATATATTCGACTGCCCATGCGCATCATGCGTTTACACTTTATTTACACCTGTAATATCTATGTTGAGGATGGTCTCTATTAATCCTTTCCCAAACAACAAATTTTCGACTGTTCCAAATTGAAAACGTTTGAAGACGACATTTCAAAATGTGATGAAATTGGAAAATAATCTTCTTATAGGGCAAAAACATTGTGGGAAAAGGAAAAATTGCTCGTTACGACAATGTTTTCTAAAGCCATCTGCAACGAAGTAGTCAAATGTCGTTATTGTTTGGAAAAGGGTTAAACTGTGCTCATTATTAGATAAAATCAATCTTTTTTTAATTGGGAACAATCTTACGTGATCAGTATTGTACTGAAAACTCCTATATTTAGAATGTCTGGTACAGCCATATTTAATGATATAGACACACGGTATATTTATTGCCCATTGTATAGTGCTGCAGTATCACAGACATTCAGATACTCTTAAATTTCTACCAATCGTCTTTTCCCATCATTCTGGTATGTATTTATAACATCATGTTCTTGAATCAATCGGTCCCTTCATTTGGAAAACATTCACTGATCTACAAAAATAATTAAAATCAAAATACAATTTATATTGCTAAATAGAAGAAAGCATTTCCTTTTTAATACATCAGTAGAAATCAATGTGTCAAAAGAAGAAATTGTTCCCTACATGCAATTAATCTTTTTTTTTTAAATCGCCTGATACAAAAAAAACAAAACAAACAAAATACCGCCCACAGGATAAGACCAAAACCATTAAGTGATACTATCAATAGTCATACTGTACCGTTATAAGGAGTGCATTTCGCCATCTTCACAACACGTATCGGTCCATGATAAAAACACGCTATACCTTAACGTTACATATATGGTTGCAATGCAGCTTACGGTTTGACGGATTGGGTATACGTACTGCATTCAACCTTATTTTACCGGTTAACCCTATTCCAAACGCCAAATTTTCGACTGTTCCAAATTGAAAGAGTTTGCAGACAACATCTCAAAAAGTTATGAAAAGTAAGAAAACATTGTGGGAAAAGGAGAAATTGCTCGTCATGAGCAATTTCTCCTTTTCCCACAATGTTTTCTAGAGTCGTCTATTGTCGTTATTGTTTGGTAATGGGTTCAGTCGTATTCTATGACATTGGTCAGTGGCACAAAATAAACTTCACAACGCGTTAATTTATATAGTTACCGAAAGTTAAAACAGTTAGTTCTTTTGTCACCGCCAAATTGAAAAAGATCGTAAGTCACTGTTTAATATGAATAAACTTGAATGCATTTCTTTATAAGGATAGAAGGTGTTGGATTAAAATGAGAAATTACTCCCACGAAATCTCTGAGAGAATTTTTTTTCCAGTAACGGTTAAAGTCGTTGAGAGGAAACATGTAAACTTATTTGATTGTTTAGTAAAATGTGCGGCTCGACAACAGTATTTCAGTTTCTTTGCTATGTCCTGGGTAACGTTTTACTAAACAGTTTACGCTTAAGATTTGCGTAAGTCTAAAACAACGCTTCCTCTTACTTCAACATTGGACAAAGCAATATTGCAAAGTAACACATCATTGGAATTTCTCTCCGAGACGCTTCCAATGACATGTCACATTGCAATATGTACGTTCATTGAAGATACTATCCATGTGTATCAGTTATGACTTACGAAAATGTTTTCCCTAATTTGCTTAGTAAAACTGTACCCTGCTCTGGATGGATACATGGAACCCCTATGTCTAACTGCCGATAAGGACTAGTCAAGAAGGGTAGAACCGTCGGTTATTCTTAAGTAGTCAGCCAGGAGACCACCTCTCAAGAAAATCCAAATACAGTCAAACTTGCGTTAAGCAACCACCCTTATGAGCAGCCAACCTGTCTAAGACAACCACTTCAGAAAGTCCAATTGTTAGATTTATAGTGTATATCAATTTGTGTTAAGCAGCCAGCCTGTCTTTAACAGCAAATTTCTCATTTCCATAGGCTGACCTCTTACAACAAGTTTGACTGTACTATGCTTCTGTAATTTGAACCAAAGCGGAGAGCGGTCATGTAATTGTGGCCTGTCTTCCACAGGTTCGTATGATGGGATCCCTCGTAAACATTAACATAAAGAGGAAACGAGTACATAAGAAAAGTGTATACTTAGACATAAATGGATGATTTTCTAACCCCCAGGGGCCCGTTTTACTACACAGTTTACGCTTAAGATTTGCGTAAGTCTAAAACAACAAGTCCTTTTATTTCAATATTTGGCAAAGCAATATTGCAAAGTAACACATCATTGGAATCGTCTCTCCGAGACGCTTCCAATGACGTGTCACATTGCAATATTGTACTTTCATTGAAGATATTATCCATGTTAATCAATTATGACTTACGCAAACATTTTTCGTAAGTTGTTTAGTAAAACGGGTACCAGGCCGTTGAGGCCATGCACAGTTTACTTACCAGACCTCCTGTTTCGAATATTCGGACCATTTCTTTTACCCCTTTGTCTGTTTCTATCGAGTACCTGAGAAAAGTGTTAACTTAGACGTGTACGGAATAGGAATCCCACCTATGGAATCTTAATCGTACTTTTAAACGCATGTCTATTTCCATTTACAAAAACTAAGTTACCTTTGATATTCAATAACTACGGTAATTTTGTAACGTAGACATAAAGTACCAAATATTTGTGAGACAAGCCCCAGTATCCTCATGATTGAGTCAGGAAGGCCCCCTTACCTCCCATGAACTCATACAGCGCCACATTTATTCACAAAATCAAAGTTATCTTTGGGATTCAATGGTTGATGTAATTTTGTAAAAGAAGACGTAAAATAACGAATATTTGTTAGACGGACCCCTGTGTCCGTATCACTACGACAGAAACGCCCCCATACCTCTCATGGGCATCATGAACTCATACAGCGCCCCATTTATTCACAAAATCAAAGTTATCTTTGAGATTCAAAGTTGTGTAGACGTTGACGAAAAGCAACGAATCCTTGTAAATCATACTCCTGTATCGTTATCATTAAGCCAGGAAGGTCCCCTTACATCTCATGAGCATCATGTACTAATACAGCTCCCCCTTTATACACGAGACCCCTTATTCTCGCAACATGTACTCATACAGCGCCCCCTTTATACTCGAGACCCCTATTCTCGCAACATGTACTCATACAGCGCCCCCTTTATACACGATACCCCTATCCTCGCACCATGTACTAATACAGCTCCCCCTTTACCCCTATTCTCGCACCATGTACTAATACAGCTCCCCCTTTATACACGATACCCCTATTCTCGCACCATGTACTAATACAGCTCCCCTTTATACACGAGACCCCTATTCTCGCACCATGTACTAATACAGCTCTCCTTTATACACGTGACCCTTATTCTCGCACCATGTACTAATACAGCTCCCTCTTTATACACGAGACCCCTTATTCTCGCACCATGTACTAATACAGCTCCCCCTTTATACACGATACCCCTATTCTCGCACCCTGTACTAATACAGCTCCCCCTTTATACACGATACCCCTATTCTCGCACCATGTACTAATACAGCTCCCCCTTTATACACGATACCCCTATTCTCGCACCATGTACTAATACAGCTCCCCTTTATACACGTGACCCCTATTCTCGCACCATGTACTAATACAGCTCCCCTTTATACACGAGACCCCTTATTCTCGCACCATGTACTAATACAGCTCCCCCTTTATACACGATACCCCTATTCTCGCACCATGTACTAATACAGCTCCCCCTTTTATACACGATACCCCTATTCTCGCACCATGTACTAATACAGCTCCCCTTTATACACGAGACCCCTATTCTCGCACCATGTACTAATACAGCTCTCCTTTATACGCGAGACCCCTTATTCTCGCACCATGTACTAATACAGCTCCCCCTTTATACACGATACCCCTATTCTCGCACCATGTACTAATACAGCTCCCCTTTATACACGATACCCCTATTCTCGCAACATGTACTAATACAGCTCCCCTTTATACACGAGACCCCTATTCTCGCAACATGTACTAACACAGCTCCCCTTTATACACGAGACCCCTATTCTCGCAACATGTACTAATACAGCTCCCCTTTATACACGAGACCCCTATTCTCGCAACATGTACTAATACAGCTCTCCTTTATACACGTGACCCTTATTCTTGCACCATGTACTAATACAGCTCCCCCTTTATACACGAGACCCCTATTCTCGCACCATGTACTAATACAGCTCCCCCTTTATACACGTGACCCTTATTCTCGCACCATGTACTAATACAGCTCCCCTTTATACACGAGACCCCTATTCTCGCACCATGTACTAATACAGCTCTCCTTTATACACGAGACCCCTTATTCTCGCACCATGTACTAATACAGCTCCCCCTTTATACACGATACCCCTATTCTCGCAACATGTACTAATACAGCTCCCCTTTATACACGAGACCCCTATTCTCGCAACATGTACTAACACAGCTCCCCTTTATACACGATACCCCTATTCTCGCAACATGTACTAATACAGCGTCCCCTTTATACACGAGACCCCTTATTCTCGCATCATGTACTAATACAGCTCCCCTTTATACACGACCCTCATGATAAGATTCGTATCATCTGTATCATTCTTAATCGCCCATTCATGGTCTATGGAGGCTTGTTTATGGACCAAAGCGTATAGTGTGGTAAAACCAACCCGCATTTCATACCGCTAGTTCGATGTATGTACTACTGTATGGTACAGGTAGTTTTAAAATACATTTTCATGTTTGTGTTTCTACGGTACGGGATATTTACACACTGTTAGGAAATAAATACAGGATTGTTTGGAGTTACAGTGACTTTGATTTAAAGGATTATATTGTTTTGGGATAAAAGGTATAATTTTGTATTTTCTTATCATCTATTATACGATATGTTTTTAACCCTTTTCCTCGATCTTGGAATTCGAGACTGGTATAGCACACCAATTCATAGCATCTGTTGCAAACTTTATATAGAAATTACGTAATTAAAATGATGAGTATCTTTTAATGGATAATGTACCCTTTTGTAACAATGGTGTCGACTAATTCTTTTCAGAAAGTGAACCTTTTTTCATTTTACTTTGCCTTCTACTTTCAATTAAGACACCAGTTCGAAGTTCTATAGTAGGTAAGTGGTAAACACTTATCGTTACGGCATGTTACGTCTTTTCGTGCTTTTATAGATGGATCATTTACCTATAGGTTTATATGACTGGTGATGTAACATTATACATATTAACCCTTAGAATGCTGGGTAATTTCTAAAATAGATTTTTGTGTCGTCTGCTTTCCAAAACCTTAAATATCTGCCTAATTCTGATGAGGAAAAAAACCCAGAGTAGCAAAAAGGTTAGATCACAGGTCAGTCGCCAATATACTTGGTGGCTGGCCTGGATCTAACCTGTTTGCATAAGCATGAAGTCGGTTCCAGCACTAGAAGGGTTGCGAATTTTAGATATTATATTACATGGTCCTTATTATTTACAAAACTTAAATTTCGACTGAAATCAAATACACTAAATACACTCATACGTTAATATGTTTGCAACAACGTTTGTCGTTTAGTTGTCATTTTCATATTGTATCAATCCAAGGCGATGCCTTTCGACTTACTGACCTCTTTGTTATCTTAAAATGTGCGTGAATACACATAACACAATTTTCAAGTCAAAATAGAATGTCTTTGAAACAATACATTGTTTTGTATTGTTGTATATAATTTAACGGAAAATAGCTACTGATCGCAAAATTGGTTCAGTATGTGTCATTTTATCTAAGTATGTACATAAAAACGTTAAATGATAAATTTCAAAACTGTTGCAACGCTTTTTCATCTCAATCAATGTGTGTTTATCAATATCTAAATACAAACTTAGTTTATTTGAAATGGTTTATCTCCAGGAAACATTTTAAGAAGTCATTTTTTCTGGTTCAAGTTTCATCACATCTGTGAACAAGCAGCTTTAAGGCACAAGAAAACTATTTTTGTCTGGAAAAGAATCACACATGTTTACATTGTATAACACCGCTTTTCGTGTACTTTTTTATTTTATAATATGTTTACGTCCTGTTGTACTTGTTTGTTATACACTATTCAACGGATGAAGAGCTTGTTATTATTTCCAAAAAGATACAGTAAAAATAAAGCTACAACACTTAGCGTTTTCATAAGGCTTAAGCCTGATAATTCGGAAACCGACTTCATTCTTATGCAAACAGATTAACTTCAGGCTAGCTGCCAAGTACATTGGCGAATGCCCTGTGATCTAACCTGTTTGCTACTCTGAGTATCTTTCATTATCAAAATTAAGCAGATATTTAAGGTTTTGGAAGGTAGACACAAACTATAGTTTTAGAGAATTACCCAGCATTCTAAGATCAAATGTCAATAGATATTCCAAAAGTAGTTCAAACAAGCTGATATATTTCTTCTTGTAGTTCTGACCAAACAAAGCGAAACGAAGCTACATGTATTATGAAACCTTCATCGGTATATACGCTTAAGAGTTGCGTCTAAAACAACAATGCCTCTTATTTCAATATTGGGCTAAGCAATATTGCAAAGTAACACATCATCGGAATCGTCTCTCCGAGACGCTTCCAATGACGTGTCACATTGCAATATTGTACTGTCATTGAAGATACTATCTATGTATATCGGTTATGACTTACGCAAATATTTTCCTTAAGTTTTTTAGTAAAACGGTACCTGGTGCTTTACGTTTGAGACTATATCGTCATACCACCTAGATGATTAAACGGTACCCGGTGCTTTACGTTTGAGACTATATCGTCATACCACCTAGATGATTAAACGGTACCTGGTGCTTTACGTTTGAGACTATATCGTCATACCACCTAGATGATTCTACCTATGCCCCTGTCACACTTGACCGGATTGGTGTACCGGACATCAACGGATAGAAATGTTTGTTATCCGGTGGTATACGGTGGCAAAGTTGTCAGTCCGGTAGAAAAATCCAAACTGACGACATACTTGCTCCGAATATGGAACGGATGAAACGTACCAATTACGAACATGTAACTTACGCCTACCGTACACCAACCGGGTGTCTCCGAATGAGAAACGAACAACAAACGAACATTAACCGGTGAATCAGGACGTGTACAGGATGCATTCCGGACAAACCGACCACTTAACGGACATTAACATACGCGTTCAGAAAAAAAAGATATATGCATTTCTCCGACGATCAGTTGTCAAAAAGTTACAGTGCTTACTGCCTCGCCGAAATGCCTCGCGGTAGAAAAATAATAAAAAAGTTCCTGCAAAAGCGCAAGACATAGAAACTGAAACTGAAACAGAGCATGATGAGGGTGGTTCCATCAACGGACTGGGTAACGAATGACCGCGTACACCTACCGCCTATAAACGAACAATGACAGGATATATACAGGACAAAACGGACATGCACAGGACAGCCAACGAATATTCTTATCCGTTACTGTCCGTTTCAAGTGTTGTGCACAAAACTTTCCAACGGATACCACCGGACGTACCGTACATCACCTGACAGGAAACAAATGAAACGAACATAAAACGGACATAAAACGGATAGTGACGAACATCACCGGATATCCAAAATTTCTATCCGTTGATGTCCGGTACGCCAATCCGGTCAAGTGTGACAAGGGCATTGGGTAGATACTCGAAGACACACAGGCAATATACTGTTTCACAGAGTTGTCGTAACGATATAAGGGTTACTTTCCCTGAAATACATTTGTCCTCGAAAGATTTACGAAATACTCCCGTAGCATACTTACCTTAAGCAACCAACGTAGTCAGTTATTGACGTAACGGCATCATAAACACTAATTAATGTAAAACAATAACTATATATTACTTACCCTTCTCATATTTAGCATAGAAAACATTTTCTCTAAACGCTTCCACATGAGTTGTCTGTTTGTTAGGGCTTACATAGCATCAATAGTAATTCAATTAAATTGCAATGCCCGGGTTATCATCTATGGATGAAGACCCCCACGCTTAACCCTTTACCAAACGGCACATTTTCCACTGTTCCAAATTGAAGGAGTTTTAAAACTAAATTTCAAACAGTGATGAAATTGAAATGCACTCTTCTGATAGGGCAAAAAACATTGTGGGAAAAGGAGACATTGCTCGTCACGTGCAATTTCTCCTTTTCCCACAATGGTTTCCAGAATCGTCTGCAACAAACTGGTCAAATGTCGTTATTGTTTGGTAAAGGGTTAACTGCAACAACGGCTGATCGAGCCAGATAGAAAGAACCTTCGGCGTTTTATAAGTCATTCGGCAGACTGTCTCTCATTATATTCCAAAACTTGTTCATCTGTGATTAAAACAGATCCCGCGATGAGAGGTGCTATGCTATTTCAAATTGTGTACTCTTTCTACTAGGCCACAGAGGCCACGCTACTGCATAGATATAGAATAGCTAACCTTCCAAACGGGACGTGAGTTGTTTGAATGAAGGGTTATTGTTTAACAATGTTTCCGGTAGTCTAATCATTGAAAGGTCTAAACTTTCAAAACTATACATTTTCTTTAACATTGATTGCGTAATTGGAATGGGTGGTATAAAATAATACGTACACTGTTACACCTTTTAGTGAAGGAGTTGCTTACAATAGATGAAACTAACTGCCTTTCCACTTTTATTGTGAGAAAAAGTCCCTATTTTGTGAATTTCAATCGAACAGTTTCAGATCTTACGAATTACATCAAATGATCTGACGTCAGTTGACCAATCAGATGGTTTGTTTTATGTTACAAACTAATTCTATATACAACGAGAAGGAAGGTCTTCAAAACTAAATGGAAAGAAAACAAAAAAAACACCACACTTCATCTGTGTGAAACTGTACTAAAGACGCTGTACTTGGGTCGTTTAGTTTCTGGAATTAGGCGAAAAAAATGAACCTTTTTCAGGAAGTTTATTTTTAGCTATATTTTTTTTCTATCTGTTTTTTTTTCTGGTTTCTACAAATTTCGGGAGCGTAGGTAAATAAGCATTTGATAGATGGTAACAGAGCTAGCATCCTTTTTACGCTTTCTCACCTATATTCGAATTCGTTATGACTTTGAAATAGCAGGATGTTGAGGAAATCGGAATGTAATTTGGACTGTGTCTGTCTACATAATTGTTCACTAATTGTGACAATAAAACGTAAAACTTTTAATTATTTGCCTTTCTTCATCAGCTTCTATTAGAAAAAAAAATCTTTTTACAACGTCCTTTAACGCTACCGATCGTGTATACTTGAAAAAGATGCACTGAAGGCACACAGTTACAAGTTTGCACCCAATTTCAGGTTAAGCCGCAACAACAACCCATAGCTCAAGTGCAAACGTTCATATTTGGTCCTCGTAGATCGAGGTGTTTTTTCTCCATTTGTCTTTGGACGGGTACCATAGTTCTCTTTAAGTAGGAACAGCTTTAACGTTTAAAGTCTGTTTTAAGGCTTATCAGCTTTGTTACGTCTATAACATCGCATGTGTGGTAAAGCGTTCACTCGGAATCTATAAGTAGCGACCAGTTGTTGTTATAATGTTATTGTCAGGATTAAAGGGCAGCAGTTGTGGGTTACGAAAGAGTCCTTGCCGTTAATTCGGAATGGATGTGGTTCATTTAGTGATAACCTTTCCGTTAATGTAGCGTAGTGCGAACCGTACTTCTTTGAATTAGCCGGAAAGACGGTTACTCGGATGATCCAAGTCGTAATTGCGTTACGCGAAGTGTCTACGTTTTGATCATTCTGACAAATGAGACTTCGTTGAACAAGTATTCACTTTTACTGTGCTCGATTAATTTGAATTATGGATTTTCGAGTACAAGTTAATCTTGTTATAAGCAACCGCATCTAAACAGTACGTAAGAGAGTATCTATTCTAAGCTATTTTAATACAGGACGCAAATCATCCAGTGGTTTTTGTATGACTGCTGTCCGTTGTAATCTGTGAGTGGTCTTAAGCACAATAAGTATGTTTCCTTAAACACTGAGCGCTTAAAGCAAGAATTACTGTAAAGCAAACAAATATTAGCTTTCCTTGGAAAGCTATTTGCAGGGATCATAGCATGATTATATACTAGTTATGATATTCATATTTATGATTATTTGTTTGTGTCATAACAGATAGATTATACAACGTAAGTGATTGTACCATTGTCTGACGGTTTACTACTGGACACCCTCTATGTCGTTTAAACCATGGGGTATTTCATACAAAATTGTAATTCGTACGGAATGTACATTGTATATTGATGATAGAGCATAAGTGCTTTGTGTAAGATATTACTCATTTAAAAAACTTGTTGAATTTCTTGTATCAAATTTGCGGCATTAATCCTTTTTAACTATAAGTATTTAATCCGTTTTATATATAACTATAACATCATGATATGTACTGTCAGACTAAACATTGCCAAACAGTTTCAATATCACCATCTCGAAGACTGATATAGTGCTCTTTTAACCCCTATAAGATATATCATAGCGTTTTATTTCATAGTACGTTGCTTTGTGGGCAGTGTGTTTAGAACTGTTATATTTATAGTCCGGTATCAGACGTCCAGATGAGAGAAATATTGCCTCTATAAACTTAGTTGATGCTTCTCGTATTCCTCTAGTATAATCTGTTCGATCCCTGGTAACGTCGAGGTGAAGATGCTGGGGCTATACTGTAAATCACAATAGCAATGTATTGTTATTGATCATTGCAACACAAAGTCTGCATTGATACCTTGGTGACGAGTGTTTTCTTATGGGTGAACCGATCTTTTTAGAAACTAAGTATGTGCCGACACAAGCAGTGGTATAAAAGCATTTTCTTTTGTCGTTTCCTATACATATGCATTTGATGTTTTGTTTAGTGAAAACATTATCTATGTATAATCTTATGTCTAAGGACTACAGTGAGAGTATTGTAAGTCCTTTGTACCGATGTATTACTCTCAAAGGTTCAGCTCTGTGCTCTGACCATGTATACGATCTGTATAACCTATAGAATATACATCTGTCGAAAATGTGTTTTCAATGACCGGAACTTAACACTTATATACAAACCAGATGAGGGTATGTCTGTTTGACCATCCAACACATTTCTCCCATGTTGGAATTATTGACTTGTACAACCGGGATTTTAAAAGCTTTTCCTGGCAGATAGTTGGGGTAACGTGGAATAATCACTTGAACGGTTCCTCATTACAAATGGTTTTAAGAACATCTTAAAATCATTCCATAATATTATATTATAACAAAAGAAAAAACTCGTTTAACATAGCATTTTCCCGTTTTGTCACAATGATATAAATGTATTCAAATCTAATAATTAGTTCCTTTTCGTAGTCTTATGTTCAAGTGTTTATCATCGTTTAATGATTGCAATGTAATTTGGAAGGGTTAAGGTTTAAAGGTGCCTCTTCACAGATGTGAAGAAATTTGGAAGTCAAAATTTCGTTTCTTTAAAACTGCTCAACAGCTGTACTGTTATTTTTCATATACACTGAATAATATCATTTATAAGCAAATCTACGTTGTTTTAATTATCTAGTTTCTGAAAAGTAATTTACATGTATTTTGACCCAAAAACATGTGGTCGTTTTTCACATCTACTGCATATAAACTGTACAAACCTACATACATTGACGTTTCCTGAATTAATAATGCTTTCAATAGCTCTTTTTGATTATATACCAAACAATAATACAAACGCTGTATTGTTTCAACGACATTTTATTTTGAATTTCAAAGTTTCTCTTCTGAGAACAAGTACACTTAAAGCATTCTTGAAGAACATCCTATACATGTACCTATCCTGCTATAGAGCTATGAGTCAATGCTCCTGGTATATATAGGTCCTCACCAGTATTGCACAGAACTATTTCCTGCCACCGACTCGAGCGTTAATTAGGACGGAGGGCTGTTGAAACAGAGCACTCCGTTGTTTTAGCGTTAATTGGTTATCAATGCTTTATGGGCAGGGCGGCTGCTAATCCAATTAATTGAAGGATTTACAGGGGCTTACGTTATATGCTTATAATCTTTCAACTTGTTTTTTCATCGAATTCAAAACTGAAATGAAATATGTTTTCTTTTCTTTTCAAAATCCCCCAGTTTGCATGAAAGCGAGAAAAAGTAGTCTAACATCATGACACTATTAGAAAGAATCATTTGAATAGCATAGTTTGCGAGTGAGAAAATGGCAAATATTAACATAAACTATGGAAAGAAACGAACAGTTTGTTCAATTTTGCGATAGAGAACAGTAAGCACCCATAGTAAAGTACATGAAAGGGAGATGATCATCGTTATCAGTTCTCTTACTTATCAATTCACACAAGTTGTGAAAAAAATCGAGTAAACCCCAAAGGCGCTTCCTGTATCCATTCCCTATGCTCACACAGAACATGGACTAATGATACGCCGCAAGAGCCACCCAACTCTATGGGTTCAATACAATACTATATACATTCATAGTATAAGTTCTTCACGAATACGAACATCGAACCCTCACCTCTCATGGGAATCGATCTCATGACTTTCGTGTCGCGCGAAGATGACGCTCTGTCACTGAACAATTGTCCAATTAACCAGTTGTCACATACATACACTTTCTTACATACCCTAGATGATATTAAGCTGCTTCAAACAATTCATGATATCCGTTCATTCCAATCTTAGACAACGACTGTTCTTATCAGTATCATACTCTAGTATTCTGGTAGGCACAATTTCGAATTCGTCGAACGATTAAATACGGAAATACATAATTTATATTAGTTTCGTAACTTTGTTGTGTAACCTTGTGTAGCACAGAAAGGCCTGCATGTCATCTTGTTCTCCTCTTCTAAGGATCCTGGTAACGCATATACCGTTTCTGTTCCTTTTTCAATACCATAAACACACTAATGTATTTCAATAAAAAACTTATTTGATTTGTTGAATAGGGACATGTACTTCACAACCCAAATATGGCTCGATGGCTGAGTTGAATTGTCAACAAACCATTGGGTATCTATTCTATGTTTCAAAGCAGGACCAAACTTCTAAAATCTAGCTTATTCACTTTGAATTGAATACGAAAGAAGTTCAGACAACATAGAATAATAACATTCGGTTTTGTTTCCTGGAAACATAACCAAGAGACCGCTACTAACGGGACTCGAACCCCAAACCTCTGTGTCACAAGGCCAACACCCTTTATCATGGAAATACTGACCTAAACGATACTTTTTCACATGAAGCATTGACTTCAAATCGAAATATGATCACATTGCTGATTTAACGTGTTTTTCGTTGCACAAAGGATGTTGGCATTTTGTACCAAAGACTTTTTGTTATACAATGAATCATTTTTACAAGAAAAATACAAAACCTCCAGGTAAAGGTTGTTACTAATTAGAGAGCGAAAACCCAAATAGATACATATTAAACATATAATCAATAAGATTTGTTTTTCTTTTTCTTTCCAGACGACTTTGTGGGATTGACTTTATGATTGGTAACAGACGAACAACGATGTAATTCATTACCACCACACGCAGCGCTCGAATCCGGTGTGCAGACGCTATCAGACATTCACTAATCACACAGTGGTTTCCAACAGAGATCTCAGCGGATGGCGGCGTATTGATACAAACTCACAACCTTCATTACATTCCAACTCGGGACTATTTTTAGCAATAATAAACGATCCGCTATAATGGCGTTTAAGAGATCAGGATCCAGCTGCTTTCCCACTTTTTCAGGTGTTTATATTGTACTCCTATCTGTGATATTTTTGTCGACGCTGGGTTCCATTCACGCACTACTTTTTACGAAAACTGAGCAAACCTACGCGAAATTTCCAAAATGGAACGCATGTCCAAACAGTTCGTTTAGTTTCGAATTTAAAACGACACAGCCGAAGGCCTTACTTATGTACGCAGACGACAGTGGGAATTATGACTATATAGAGGTCATGATAAACGATGAAAAAGTTCGTCTGCGCATGAATATTGTTGACGGCCGAGACGGTGTTGTCGAAATCTCGTTAGGTACGAGATTAAACGATAACAGGTGGCACCATGTTGAAATTCAAAGAAATCGAATGGAATCTCGACTATTTGTAGATGGACTAAAGGGATCCAGCCTCGCTTTCGGATCTGATTTCAAATTCGGGGATATAAATAGAAACAGTCACGTATTCTTCGGGGGAATCCCAGATTCTCATACGGACAAATCTCTCCCGTCTTCGTATTATGAGCCACGTTTTGAAGGAGAGATTCGAAACGTGGTCTATTGGAACTGCACGTGTATTCCTGTCCGTGGTCACATGATCGAAGGACGAGGAGTTTCAGCCAATCAGAACGCGACATGTGAGAAGAGTAACACGTGTCCCCAGGACTGTTTGTGTATCGACAGAGATGAAGGGCCCGGATGTCAGTGTAAAGGATTACGATGCCAAAGTGGTAAGTTATCATTCACAAGTCGACAAGACCCCGGTCCTTATGTTTGTCGGAGGTTATTTGATCGATTGACAGAACGCCTCAAAATGAATATTTATAATAACTTAACCAATAAAACTGTTCAGAAATCCGACAAACAAAAGCACGTGTGCACATTGATATTGCTTTCCAAAGCTCTTTTAGTTAAAACAACTCCGACAATTATTGGGGCCAAATTTTGAATTGACTAGTTGACAAAACTTCGCCCCAAATGTTTGTCGGATTTGTTTACCAATACGAGGTATTGAAAGCAATATTGACTTGCACAGTTGCATTTGTTTGTAGGAAATTCTTTCGTAACACGAAAGCAATACCCACATACATTTGTGTTTGTACAAAACTCCAATGGCCAAACTGTTGTGTACATAGGTTCCGAGGCACATTGTCGACTGATTAATACGAGATCTTCTTGCAAGACTATAGTAAGTTATTCACGCTTATGAAGGATTGTTATTGTCTTGCACTGAACCCTGAATATTGGCTATTGAAAGCAATGTCAACGTGCGTTATGTTGTCTGAAGATTTTACATAATATCATTGGTCACAATTTAGATATTCATTTTTAGTCGTTATGGCGATCCGCTAATCTAGGTCACAGTGTTCCTCACACAAACAACATTGTTGTACATGTGTACTGGATTAGCAATATTTTGGACAATAATCGGTAAAGAAGTTTGAAGATATGCACCTTTGCGAAGTGTGTGAGGTGTTGTTCCCTTGATGTGTCGCACAGCCATTTCATACAATATACGTAAGGTTTTCTGAACATGTGGTAGAATCTGCAACTTCATTATGAGTTTGGCATTATTTTGTGTTTTTTCCAAGGTTTTGGATTATGCTCATTTTAAAAACGGAATCATGTCTTAATCGTGCTTCTTGATAGTCGATAGGATGCTTCGTCTGATATTGATAAATCTAAACAGGCACACATGTAATATTCTGAATCGTAAACTATTAATCAGTCCCGTTTTGGAGGTAAACATTGGCCCTATTACGTACCATGTATTCAGACAATTCCAGCCATCGTGTTTTTGACCCCCGTTCTGGCTACATATGGATCGCGGAATGTTTCTTTACATCTGTTTAACACACGGTGTGACCAAACTGTGTTATACTTCTACACGTGATTGATCATTTCAGGATACCACATTTACCTCGTAATCAACAGATGCTATTATTGGTTCTTTAAGGTTCACAATAATACTCAAGTCCGGTCAACATGTAAACAATAATTAGTTAACCTTACTGGTTGTGTACAAATGTGAGAAACTTTGAAAGATGAAAAGCTATAGGTTCAACGCTGTAACACAGCTGTATTTTTGTATATAATCACTGAGAAATAGCCATTGGAAGCAAAAGGAGTATTTATTCAAATGTTAAGAGCCTGTAAACAGTGAATTGATGTGTATTTGGATCCGAAAGTGTTGCAACTGTTGCGGCGAGTTTGAGACCAACTTTAAGTTTAGTTGCACAGTTTGAGAGCGATTGTCCATGGTCCTATTTTGTTTCATGTAACACCCATTCGGAGAATTCATCCTGTGATGTCCGGGTAACGTGATTTTTTACACCACCCTGCTACCTGTAGATCATGGAATGTTTCCTCACATCTGTTAAACACACGGCATGAAAGTTAAACATGTTACGGCAAAATTGGACGCTTGTATATGTTCTGCGCATCCTCTTAAGTCGTAATTGATTGATTCATTGCAATCATGTTAAAGACTTCCCTGTACATCCGTGACGTAACTTTCCCTTTATGACATTCCAGGACATAGCATTGTTTGGTGGTATACCCTTTCCTGTTTAGGAAGTCTTGGCAGTACATATTGTAACGTTCTCGGAACATTTATGCAAATAAGTGGTCCTATTGCATTTTTATAGAGAACATACGGGAATATAAACAGACAACGCAATTGATCAGTAGACGAGAGCGTTTTACACTGATCGGATGTGATTGTATCTTATAGAGGTTTATTTGCTCGCTTCGTTACAATATGAAGCGAAGGAACATCAAACCCCTAGTATAAGGTACCATAGATCACTGTCTGGCTAGATTATGCGTCATGGTACCACTGTACGAGTAACTTATGGTACCATACCTCCACATCACAACTCTGAATATCTCCAGAGAGATGTGTTAGTTGTGATGTTATAAGTTCGAGTATTGTCATAGGGGTACACATCTGTCAGATTTCTTGATCTATCTATAATAAGTTATGTACCTTCGCCTGTCATTTACCTCAAAATACTTATTTCTTTGTAAGCCATGTTTGCGTCCTGTGCCATACAGTTCATCGGTACCAAAAATGTTCACAAACAATGATTGGTCACGTGAGTGGGTGTGGTCTGGTTTTCTAATATAACCATGTAAAAGGGTGGTGTCCTACAGCCCACTGATCATAATCGCAGAGTTTTGGCTAATTCATTAATCCATGATTATAGCATTTTAATCAAACATGTTTAGTCCTTAGACTTCCACAGCAACTACTATTTTTCAAAGTTAGGAATTTAAGGGCGGTATGTTAAAACGATAAGTGTACATTTAGAACAGATGAGAACATGAATTCAAATGTACTTGTTAAGATGAATTCCCACCACCGAATAATATATAGACTGTTCCAAAACAAAATAAGAAATACAACAAATGATTAAAACAAATAAGATAATTACGTTTAAGTTTCCTCTTAACCCTTTCCCAAACAACAAATTTTCGACTGTCCCAAATTAAAAGGGTTTGCAGACGACATTTAAAAATGTGATGAAATTGTAAAATATTCATCAGATAAAGCAGCAAACCTTGTGGAAAAAGGAAAAATTGCTCGTTACGAGCAACTTCTCGTTTTCCCACAATGTTTTCTAAAGTCGTCTGCAACAAAGTGGTCAAATGATGTTATTGTTTGGGAAAGGGTTAATTATTCACTTGCTTCTTCGAATCGATTTAGGGCTTTGTAACCTAAAGTAACTTATGATTCATCCGGCTTTGAAAACATTAATTTCGCATAACATACGAATCATCAAAGTACACGTCCGCCTAAGACGAATCTTGGCAGTTTTTAGAAGTTTGTTATCTTTTTAATCGTCAACCGATAAGAATCTGACACGAATGCAGATTTTAGTTGGGCGTGTGCAGATATCATACTGTTTCTGGAATGCTGAATAAAACTGACGCTTTTCATATGCTGACACTACTTACGTATTCGTAGTAGAATGACATTATTTTGTAACATTTTGACAAAAGTACGGTTTCTTTTCAATCGTGTGTTGTTCAGTTGTCGGTTTATTGGTTTTCAACAGATTCAGAATATTCAAAAATCTTTCAAATATGAAGACCTTTACAAATTATCATTTGGATTCTTTCAAGTGTGGAAGTACCTCGATGATAACGAAACGATTACATTATTCAAAAAAGGTCATACCAAATCATTTACAGGCAAAATGGCAGTTCAGGTTTTTCGCAGTGTTTACTTTCTCTAAAGCATCCTTTTCATCCATTCAGTAGAATGGAGAGTAGCATTTTGCTATTTGCAAGTGTCCCACACTGGCCTCCATTACTATTCATGTTTGATCAATTTATTAAAGATGGTTAATTAATCCAATTCACTTATACTTTCGAGTTTTACGAGGTATCGAAATCAAAATAACTGCCTGGTCAAATCTAGCCAGAAACCTAAAAGGTCTTGTAATTTAGTACTTTCTTCATAACCTCTGATTAACTGATACAGAAATTAAAGATAAACCGATTTACATGTATATGTTATTGTTATCTTATCTGGACCACACAATCATTACTAAAATAACATCAGTTAAGAGATCATTATTGTTATGCTAAAACAAAGGTGTCTCCAATTCATTTACGAATCAAATTAACTTCCTGATTATCAGCTTTAATCGAGCTTTATGTTAACCAAAAGTGAGCAAGCTCATTGATGACACCTTCATTATATAAAACCGATTATCAAGTGGCTTGTTTAGTAAAACTAAGAGAATATTCAATTAATCAATCTAATAATATCTTTTTCGAAAACAACAATTTGATTAATTTTATTTAGTCAATTCGAGAAGAAACTCTAAGAATTTCAGGGATGTCTTGATTTGTCACTTGTTTACGTTTTAGAATTGGTATATTACTTGAATATTTTAAAGTGGACTATTTTAAAATATCACATAATTGTGCACGGTGCGATTCAGTTACACCAATTAACGACGTGGTACACGTAAGATTGTAGATTATATGATAGATTGGATCACTTAAAATCATATAAAATCCAATACTTTTACGAGCAATTTTACAGCGTGAAGTTATGGGAGAAAACGTTACCGTTCTGTTTCGGGGTCCTTTTAGGCAAAGTGATTAACACGCTACCTTTTGGTTTCATGGTAGCGCCCTTTAGAATGACACTTCAGAGCGTCCCCCTAGTATTGGAGAATCCAGGAAAATAGTAATATAACTGACAAATTGTTGACACGCCGTTTAATTCTTTAATTCTTGTGAACTGTTCTGTGTCACGGACGTAGATCACAGAATCATTCATCGTAGTAATTCAGTACCTTGTATAACTAACAACAGTTTACCAATGTTTCGTTCTCATTAACCAGGGAACCAAAACAACAAACATAACTTGTCTCCTTACCAACCGACTGCTAGTGTAAGATAAATCTTTCTTGGTTTAATTCATCCAGAACTTTACGGCACTTTATGATCCTCAGCAAATTATTTGGTGGTTTTGAGAAAAGAGAGTGTCTGACTTCAAACAAGTTGAAATAATTAAGTTGGTATAGTATACACCGACGTAAATTAGTGATTGGTTGTTATTTGTCTCTGTATAATATAAATTATTCTTACATTTGTATTAAGAGTTTTACGACAGTTTAAAATTCTCAGGGAATTTGTTTGTGTTTATGAGAAAGGAGATTATCCAAGTTTAAACTAGCTGAAAATATTGAGTTGGTATAGCATACACCGATTGCAATTACTAACCATTAAGTTTTTTTCGTGAAACCGGGGCCTGGCCTCTATTTCTCTCAGTACAAATACATTTATTCCTATTTTTGTTATCGGTAAAAGCTAATCGTTGTTATCAACATGTTAGATAAGTTGTAGACAAGAAGTTATGCAGCAGCGAGTCTGTTAAAGCTATCATACTAAAACTCACACACAAAAAGATGTTGTTGCACTATTTTTTACACACAATCAGTCTCGTTTGCATGAATGGGGAAGAAGACTATCAATACAATTCGTCTGAAATTCGTTCTCCATAGCAACTTTCTATAATGACCAACTTTAATCTCGATGATAGACTCCATAGCAACTTTCTATAATGACCAACTTTAATCTCGATGATAGACTCCATAGCAACTTTCTATAATGACCAACTTTAATCTCGATGATAGACTCCATAGCAACTTTCTATAATGACCAACTTTAATCTCGATGATAGACTCCATAGCAACTTTCTATAATGACCAACTTTAATCTCGATGATAGACTCCATAGCAACTTTCTATAATGACCAACTTTAATCTCGATGATAGACTCCATAGCAACTTTCTATAATGACCAACTTTAATCTCGATGATAGACTCCATAGCAACTTTCTATAATGACCAACTTTAATCTCGATGATAGACTCCATAGCAACTTTCTATAATGACCAACTTTAATCTCGATGATAGACTCCATAGCAACTTTCTATAATGACCAACTTTAATCTCGATGATCGACTTTTTCGGTCATCCTGCTGATGAATACGTTGAGAACTGCTTTGGGAAAATAAACGTTGCCACTTTTAGGCTATTCAACATCTTACCGCAGTGGCTCATATCCAATATCATACAGGAAAAGTACTTCTTCCATACTCTTCTTTATCGACCATTGTTGTTTGAAATGTTTATCCGTTTCATATGTATTTAAATTGATGCATGAATTAAAGAGCATACTGATTGCCTTTAAGAAGATCTGGAATGCATACAATACCCAACCAATGCAGTTTCAGGTTCAAATCATACCCGTGTACCACAGATGACCATTCGTTCAATTATCTTAGATGGGACTTAGAAAATGTTCAATCCGCAAACAATGAGCTGAGCTTTCCACCTGTTTTCTCAATTTTTGTCAGTGAGGAAGGATCATGGTGTGGCTTTTTCTGGAGATTTTAACATCTTGCTCAAAATTGGAATATTGTTGAAAGAAGTGTAAAACACGTATCAAAATGTTTGACTCAAATAGATAGCATTTTATACTGAAAATATTTGATTGATCAGACACGTGCACATCTTGTTCCCCGTAAACCATGCGGGGTTTTTGCCCATTGAAACCGGAACACTCGAAATTTTAATTATGATAAACAAAACTTAGACATTTTTGTTTGCAAAAACGTGGCAGTTCTTCAATATTTACGATGTAAACTTTCAGAGTTGTGCCAAATTTCAGCTAACTCACATGTGAATCGTTCAAACTGTTCCTATTTACAATGAAACATTTGCCGGAACGGAATGTAGTGCTTACGACATTGTATTTCGACAGCTTATATAATAATCTAGCATAATTATTTCCAAATATTTCTGATTGACTTTTACTCTTCACGAACAGCAGCCGATAATCTGTATTCTACGTTTTAAAATCAGAACTATTTGCCATAAGTTTCGACCTTTTCATAGTTTGCTATTAAGAAAAGAACATATTTCAACTGTCTTTTACTTACAAACATATCTCAGACGCAAACTCATACATTGTTGATTAACATTTCCACACTGTTGCAAGAAACATGAATATCAAAATATGTGGATTGCTTGGTATGGAACCACTACATCGAAACTTTGATAAAATCTTCAAGCCAACATAGTCGGTTCCATCACTTTAAGGGTTTATGGCTTCTAGTCAGAGCACGCTTATTACCGCAAGGTAATTGAAGAGAGAGAAATTCAAAAAAAGGTGCAAACCGTGCTTTGATAACTCAGAATTTCGGAAATACATCTGCTCGCTAACATTGCTCACCGAATGCTGTACTGACACCCCTTATATTGGTACACCCTCATTATTTTTCCTCATCAAAATTAAGCAGATATTTAAGGTTTTGAAAAACAGACGACACAAACATTTAGTTTTAGAAAATTACCCAGCATTCTAAGGGTTAACGAATAACATGCACTCGCTCAGACGAAAAATTATCATTTCAATTTAAACTAATGCATTACATTATGTTAGATAAAAACAATTTCGAGATCACATCCTTCTAAAGTTTCATTTTTTTATCGTCAAGATTGAAAGACGTGATAACTACGCATTGACAGATTAGGTTTTTCCCCAAACAATCTGGATTTATTTTTTCGTACTGCCTCTGCACTTCATTCCCTGCTGAATTTAAGCAAGCGTGTATTCGTTGTCTATTTAAGATGTTCTTCTAACGATGACTCTTTTTTAAGGACAGTGCAAAATCTATAATCCCTTTTATTAACAAAACGATTGTGAAAAAAGTATATCAATTACTGTCGATTCTGCTAACATGCCACATAACCAATACGAATGTCGTGTTTTGATTTAAAAAAAAAATAGCAAGCGGATTCCTGCTTGTTTCAGAATTGAACCTACGACCTTATCGTCTCGAAGTCAGTGATCTACCCACCGTCCTTGGCGTTATTTTTTAAGCCAAAGTCTGTAAAAACACGGAAATCTTGATGAGAAAGATTTTGATGATATAATCTCTTTCTGCTGTTTTCACTTTCTCTTTTTTCTCAAGTATTTTGAAGATTATGCTACCGATTAGGCATCACCACGTAACCGAAATAATAAACTAAGAGAATAGCTTGGATCTTATCACATATATCCCCCTACTCGATGAAAGCAGTAAATCTATCAACATAAATATAATGGAACATTATTTTTAGAAAATTCTTACCCAACGAAACAGATAACAATATGTTTTTCCGACAAACGTTATTTGAGAAATATTTCGCAAGATATAACATCGATCCTAGTTCTTACAAAACGTTTTCCTAATCAAAATGTACTGCATTTGTTTTAAAACGTATCACGTTTCTGTGTTGTTTAACCCATTACCAAGGAATAGCGACGTTTAACCACTTTGTACAGACGACTCCGGAAAGTATTGTGGGGAAAGGAAGAATTGCTCATAACGAGCAAATTTTCCTTTTCCCACAATGTTTTCTGCCCTATCAGAAGATTATTTTCCAATTTCATCACATTTGGAAATGTCCTCTGCAAACTCTTTCAATTTGTGACAGTCGAATATTTGGTGTTTGGGAAAGGGTTAAGCAATGTTAACATCGTGACCCTTCATTAGAAGAATGGCTTGATTTAACAATAAAGGAATGCTGTTATGTGTCAAACGGTATTTGGTTCATTTGAGGTTTAATGCAGAAATATAGAAGCTGCTAAAACATACCTGTGGTATTTTAGTTCTAGACAGGACTCTCTAATACTTTTATATGTATAATGGCTTAATCAAGCATTAAGGACAAGTCGAATCCGACAAAGTCAGATATCTTAACCATTCATAGGCGGCATTTAGATATTGTTGTTAGTACCACTTAACCACGAGACATAAAACCATCATGGCAAAGTTGTAACATATTAGGAAGAATACATTACATAATGTAGGAGTACAGAAAGTTCGAATTAGACCAAGCACTGTACTCAATACATTACATAATGTAGGGGTACAGAAAGTTCGGATTAGACCAAGCACTGTACTCAATACATTACATAATGTAGGGGTACAGAAAGTTCGGATTAGACCAAGCACTGTACTCAATACATTACATAATGTAGGGGTACAGAAAGTTCGGATTAGACCAAGCACTGTACTCAATACATTACATAATGTAGGGGTACAGAAAGTTCAGATTAGACCAAGCACTGTACTCAATACATTACATAATGTAGGGGTACAGAAAGTTCGGATTAGACCAAGCACTGTACTCAATACATTACATAATGTAGGGGTACAGAAAGTTCGGATTAGACCAAGCACTGTACTCAATACATATCATAATGTAGGGGTACAGAAAGTTCGGATTAGACCAAGCACTGTACTCAATACATTACATAATGTAGGGGTACAGAAAGTTCGGATTAGACCAAGCACTGTACTCAATACATTACATAATGTAGGGGTACAGAAAGTTCGGATTAGACCAAGCACTGTACTCAATACATTACATAATGTAGGGGTACAGAAAGTTCGGATTAGACCAAGCACTGTACTCAATATATTACATAATGTAGGGGTACAGAAAGTTCGGATTAGACCAAGCACTGTATTCAATACATTACATAATGTAGGGGTACAGAAAGTTCGGATTAGACCAAGCACTGTACTCAATACATTACATAATGTGGGGGTACAGAAAGTTCGGATTACACCAAGCACTGTACTTAATACATTACATAATGTAGGGGTACAGAGAGTTCGGATTAGACCAAGCACTGTACTCAATACAATACATAATGTAGGGGTACAGAAAGTTCGGATTAGACTAAGCACTGTACTCAATACATTACATAATGTGGGGGTACAGAAAGTTCGGATTAGACCAAGCACTGTACTCAATACATTACATAATGTAGGGGTACAGAAGGTTCAGATTAGACCAAGCACTGTACTCAATACATTACATAATGTGGGGGTACAGAAAGTTCGGATTAGACCAAGCACTGTACTCAATACATTACATAATGTAGGGGTACAGAGAGTTCGGATTAGACCAAGCACTGTTCTCAATACATTACATAATGTAGGGGTACAGAAAGTTCGGATTAGACCAAGCACTGTACTCAATACATTACATAATGTAGGGGTACAGAAAGTTCGGATTAGACCAAGCACTGTACTCAATACATTACATAATGTAGGGGTACAGAAAGTTCGGATAAGACCAAGCACTGTACTCAATACATTACATAATGTAGGGGTACATAAAGTTCGAATTAGACCAAGCACTGTACTCAATACATTACATAATGTAGGGGTACAGAAAGTTCGGATTAGACCAAGCACTGTACGCAATACATTACATAATGTAGGGGTACAGAAAGTTCGATTAGACCAAGCACTGTACTCACCACATTACATAAATGTAGGGGTACAGAAAGTTCGATTAGACTAAGCACTGCACTCAATACATTACATAAATGTAGGGTACAGAAAAGTTCGATTAGACTCAGCACTGTACTCAATACATTACATAATGTAGGGGTACAGAAAGTTCGATTAGACCAAGCACTGCAATTCTAAATACATTACATAATGTAGGGGTACAGAAAGTTCGATTAGACCAAGCACTGTACTCACACACATAATGTAGGGGTACAGAAAGTTCGATTAGACCAAGCACTGTACTTAATAGACATTAGATAATGTGGGGTACAGAAAGTTCGGTTGCAAGCACTGTACCAATGCATTACATAATTAGGGTACAGAAAGTTCGGTACAACACATTACATAATGTAGGGTACAGAAAGTTCGGATTAGACCACTGTACTCAATACATTACATAATGTAGGGGTACAGAAAGTTGGATAGACCAATACATTACACTGTAGGGGTCAATACATTACATAAATGTAGGGGTACAGAAAGTTCGGATTAGACCAAGCACTGTACTCAATACATGACATAATGTGGGGGTACAGAAAGTTCGGATTAGACCAAGCACTGTACTCAATACATTACATAATGTAGGGGTACAGAAAGTTCGGATTAGACCAAGCACTGTACTCAATACATACATAATGTGGGGGTACAGAAAGTTCGGATTAGACCAAGCACTGTACTCAATACATTAGATAATGTGGGGGTACAGAAAGTTCGGATTAGACCAAGCACTGTACTCAATACATTACATAATGTAGGGGTACAGAAATTTCGGATTAGACCAAGCACTGTACTCAATACATTACATAATGTAGGGGTACAGAAAGTTCAGATTAGCCCAAGCACTGTACTCAATACATTACATAATGTAGGGGTACGGAAGGTTCGGATAAGACCAAGCACTGTAGTCAATACATTACATAATGTGGGGGTACAGAAAGTTCGGATTAGACCAAGCACTGTACTCAATACATTACATAATGTAGGGGTACAGAAAGTTCGGATTAGACCAAGCACTGTACTCAATACATTACATAATGTAGGGGTACAGAAAGTTCGGATTAGACCAAGCACTGTACTCAATACATTACATAATGTAGGGGTACAGAAAGTTCGGATTAGACCAAGCACTGTACTCAATACATTACATAATGTAGGGGTACATAAAGTTCAGATTAGACCAAGCACTGTATTCAATACATTACATAATGTAGGGGTACAGAAAGTTCAGATTAGACCAAGCACTGTATTCAATACATTACATAATGTAGGGGTACAGAAAGTTCGGATAAGACCAAGCACTGTACTCAATACATTACATAATGTAGGGGTACATAAAGTTCGAATTAGACCAAGCACTGTACTCAATACATTACATAATGTAGGGGTACAGAAAGTTCGGATTAGACCAAGCACTGTACTCAATACATTACATAATGTAGGGGTACAGAAAGTTCAGATTAGACCAAGCACTGTACTCAATACATTACATAATGTAGGGGTACAGAAAGTTCGGATTAGACCAAGCACTGTACTCAATACATTACATAATGTGGGGGTACAGAAAGTTCGGATTAGACCAAGCACTGTACTCAATATATTACATAATGTGGGGGTACAGAAAGTTCGGATTAGACCAAGCACTGTACTCAATACATTACATAATGTGGGGGTACAGAAAGTTCGGATTAGACCAAGCACTGTACTCAATACATTACATAATGTAGGGGTACAGAAAGTTCGGATTAGACCAAGCACTTTACTCAATACATTACATAATGTGGGGGTACAGAAAGTTCCGATTAGACCAAGCACTGTACTCAATACATTACATAATGTAGGGGTACAGAAAGTTCGGATTAGACCAAGCACTGTACTCAATACATTACATAATGTACAGAAAGTTCGGATTAGACCAAGCACTGTACTCAATACATTACATAATGTAGGGGTACAGAAAGTTCGGATTAGCCCAAGCACTGTACTCAATATATTACATAATGTAGGGGTACAGAAAGTTCGGATTAGCCCAAGCACTGTACTCAATATATTACATAATGTGGGGGTACAGAAAGTTCGGATTAGACCAAGCACTGTACTCAATACATTACATAATGTAGGTACAGAAAGTTGATTTGTACTCAATACATTTCATAATGTAGGGTACAGAAAGTTCGGATTAGACCAAGCACTGTACTCAATACATTACATAATGTAGGGGTACAGAAAGTTCGGATTAGACCAAGCACTGTACTCAATACATTACATAATGTAGGGGTACAGAAAGTTCGGATTAGACCAAGCACTGTACTCAATACATTACATAATGTAGGGGTACAGAAAGTTCGGATTAGACCAAGCACTGTACTCAATACATTACATAATGTAGGGGTACAGAAAGTTCGGATTAGACCAAGCACTGTACTCAATACATTACATAATGTAGGGGTACAGAAAGTTCGGATTAGACCAAGCACTGTACTCAATACATTACATAATGTAGGGGTACAGAAAGTTCGGATTAGACCAAGCACTGTACTCAAACTGAGCGGTTGGCATTTCGTCAAGCAATAAACCAAACACAGCCCTAAAACTATCAAAGAAATGGGCGGAACCAAGTCTTTATGAAAACGTTTGAAGTTTTGAGCAGTTCCAATTATAGAACCCACATTAAGTTTTCTACACCTGCTGCCTTTCACAAATGTGTCGAACATGCGATCATTGGGGGGGGTGGGGGGGGGCGGGGTAATGGGGGATGGGGGGGTCAACCATTGGTTTGAAAGGACAGTGTGAGTTATTGGTAAGGAAATAAATACAAGGAGCAGAGATAACGCGTAATTGTTGCTGAGACAACGACGAATTCGGTATAAAAATCGATCTATTCAACTGGATATGATAAGAACCTACAGATTAGAACTCCATTACATTCTTTACGTAAATTACTTCAAATATATTGCATCGTTTTGTTTTTAATTAAAGGTATTTTGCCCATCAATTTATCTTTTTTGTTGGGTTGATTTGTGTTAATATCATATTTTCGATAATGTAAAGTATAATAAATAAGGAAATGTGCTAAGTACCAGCAGAAGAAGAAACATGTAATGGTCTGTTTGAGGAAATATGCTGTAAAACAAATCGTAAAGCCCTTTCCTTAACACTTTTTGCACTCTTTAAAACGACCTAATGTATCATTTTCGGAGCGTTGGGAAATGCTCACACCAACAATTTATTCTCTTTTCAACATAAGTTTATATACAATTTATGTTATACCAAATGAAAATAAGAAAGTTCTTTTTCATTTTGTTCAATGTCTATCTGCAAAGTCTTCTGCTGTGTAAAAAGTTAAGCATTGGGACGTGTCGAAAGGCAATAATTACGGACCGTTATGAATTACTCATTTACACATAATAAGAATTATCTCACACATTTCTTTGTGAAATAGATACAGATGAATGGAGCTTAGCGTTGAACGGTTATCTCGACTTTTAATGTTCTATTTTATCAATTACCAAACATTCCACAACGTATGGTCTCATTCACATGAATATCTCTGACTCATTCCTGAAGCGATTCATTTTAAAGCAAAGCATATTGTTTGCAGATGACGCAGAATGAATGATGTCCGTTTTAAGCCATAATTTGTTATATATACTATCAATCTGTTTACCTTAAACCTTAACCAAACATCAAATTTTCGACTGTCTAAAATTGAAAGAGTTTGCAGACGACGTTTCAAAATGTGATGTAAATGGAAAGTATTCTTCTGACAGAAAGTAAAACATTGAGGGAATAGGAGAAATTGCTCGTTATTGTTTTTCAGAGTGGTCTGCAACAGTTTGGTCAAATGTCGTTATTGTTTGGTAATAACATATTTAATTGGCATAATAATTCACAAAGGTAACATGTACATTCAATCATAAAAATGAATAATAAGGCAAAAAGGTTTGTCCACAAGCTCTACCAACTTATATTCGGCCACCCTTGGCAGGTATTTACATATCGTGATTATCAATAAGGTTTTCATGTGTCCAATGTTTTAGTATAATTTTCCATCCATTCATGCCTCATTCTAATTTGGTCGCTTAAAACATGTGTAAAATGTTTCCCAGAAGATTCAGTTTAGGGCTAACGGGTTCATGGGTTCATAGACAAGGGTATTTATTACCCACAATACCCATGAAGCGGATACTTCCTCACCTCTATAAATACCTAAATAACGATCTGACATTCATCAGAAAACCAACCAAACTCAAGTATCCATGAAAAATAAGACCCCATGCCATGATGAAATGAAAGCACAGTCTGTTTCATGAGATATATAATGTTCCACATTTTAGTTTCTGATCAAAAACTACCTTCTGGATCAGCTTGTTAGATTAGCAGCTAGCTAATCCGTTACAATAACTCCATATTTCATTTCGTCATTTATTTAAACGTAAAAGGGATTTTGATCGATAATAGAGTTAGTATGAACCAGCTGGTGCAAATGCAGATCCGTTTTGTTATCTATCGAAGTATGGTTGTAGTGGGTTCACTGTGAAGGTATTTGGACTTATGCGAGGTAATTTCCCTGTTGGCTTACGGAGTGCAGATGATTCTATCTGGCTCTTTTGTGCTGTTTAGTTCGGGATCATGATAAGCCGGCCATTGCAAAATAAATGAGGCAGTAATGACACTATATTCTGTATGAAAGTGAATAAACAGTATGTGTGTTTTTATTTTGTTAAATGAAGGGGTATGTTGATTTTGAATTTATTCAATGAGAAAGAGAGTCGGGGTACAATTTGCGACCTTTTAACAATCAACACTCGGTGCAAGTACTTGCTATTTATCCAGCTAGAATAACCTTTGGTGATAAATAAAAGCATCATCCCTAAACTCCTGTTTTGAATAAGAGTGGTCACTAACGATACACGACTATACTAGCTATCTAAAAACTTCTATCAAAAAACTTCTATCAGAAAACAGGATGACACAATTGGGCATAAGTTTATTCGCTGTGCTTTTCCTGACATGTGCATATTTAATCTTTTCATCAATGACTTGTTAAGTTGAAAATTGAATTAATCGACAGCACCAACAATGAACATAAACGCTTGAAATCATTCTACAAAGGTGTGTGAAAGAGTGTTTAAAACCCGTTAACATTCACACTTGAGCGTCACTAGCTGATCTAATGCGTTACTTTCGTGAGATGTGTTAATGGCTGGGTTTGGATGCCCTGGCCTGTGAAGCCATGCCACGAGAAGAAATATTGCATTCTGGGTGGGTCCAGTATTAATAAAGTTGACGGGAAATTAGATGGTTATCAAGCATGCTCAGAGCGTGAATCCGCGGTAAGCAGACATACATACATAGGCGTTTGATTTCATTTGAGACCATCTCGACTGAAAACGTTGGGGGTCTTGTTGAAAACTATTTCTATACATGTATACATGCACTGCTTACTAATAGTTTAGTTTAACCCTTTCCCAAACAATAACGACATTTGACTACTTTGTTGCACACGACTTCAGAAAACATTGTGGGGAAAGGAGAAATAGCTCGTACCTAGCAATGTTTCCTTTTCCCACAAGGTTTTCTGCTATCTCTGAAGAATATTTTTCAATTTCATCACATTTTGAAATATCGTCTGCAAACTCTTTCAATTTTGGACACTCAAAAATGTGTTGTTTGGGAATGGGTTAAACCTATTCATTTACATCGATTGTGAAACAAGTTTTTACAACTTAGATTAATCACTCTCGATTCTTTTTCCTGGATACATAACCAGTAAATGTGGATTAATAAAAGGTTGCACGGCAGATCCCACTACTAGCAGGATTAGAACCCTCGACCCTCGTGTCCAGAAGCCGACGCTCTACCCCTTGTCCTCCAACTACTTATTTATGCTTATTATGTATATTAGCCAAACGGTATAGAAGTCGTGTGTAAAGCTACGGTATCTATAAATTTCAGTGAAGATGAAAGTTTTTGATCAATTGCTATAGCTAAGTGGTGTGATGTTTGTAACGGTATCTTTAGAAAAAAAAGTAAACACTTCATTTCGCGGTGATTCATTCCAAAGTATGGCAATTTTTAACACAAGCAGACAAGAAGAAAACTAAAAAGGAACTCTGATGTTTCTAGGCTATCCGTCTTGGCCAGCCATTATGGGTTGTTGGTAAGATGTCTTCCTAAATAGATAGCGAGCATGTAATCGCAAAACAGCTGAACTACTATTAACCCGCTGTTTAAACACATCGAAATACAAGAAAATAGTATACGTAAGTTTGCGAAATTGTGAACCAAGATATGAAATGTAAGTAACGTTCTGAATAGCAAACGTAATGGGGGTTGTGGAATGGGGGTAGAAACTCACATTCAATTTTTTTGCAAAATTTCTAGAGTGGCAGAGTCTGAAGGAATTTACGCAATTAAGAGAACTCGTGAACTCGTGGTGAACAGAGAGTGAAAGGTGAATCAATTAACTGTGGAGTTATGAATAGATGTCGGGGCTATGATACAATACTATCAGTCATACAGAGAGTAGTCGTTCACAACACCTTTTCTCTTTTCTTTACTTTGTATCTTATTTTAGATTTTAATCGACATTCGACATAGTGCACTCTTCGATCAAATGAGAACCATTGGAGTTAAGGGCAAGTTTCTGCGACTCCTTATGAACTCGTATGCAGACCTCAAAGCCTTAGTCTCAGTAAATGGAGTTTCATCCCAATTATTTGACGTACTACAGGGTGTTAGGCAAGGCGGCATAATGTCTACTTGGAGCTATCTCCTGTTCATCGACGAACTTCTACACCAACTCGAGTCTTCTAATGTTGGCTTAAACGTTGGACACCTTTGCTGTGGTAACCCGGCACTAGCAGACGACCTAGTACTACTCTGCTCATCCCTCTCCGCTCTAGAACGCCAGTTAGTTGTCACGAACCATTACGCAAATCACTGGGGCTATAGTTTTAACAAAGACAAGTGCAAATTCATTATCTTCGGTAAAGACAACAAGTCGGCTACAAGTGTCAAATTTGGTGACTCTGAAATTGAAAAATGCGGGGAAGTAACTCATGTTGGTATTACATTAAATAAATCCCTCACAAGCTCGAGTACAATCAAAACCCGCTGTCGAAAGGGCCAATCATCTCTTTACTCTATTCTAGCTCTAGGAAGTGAACAAGAAAGCATCAACCCAATAGTGAAAAGCTCCCTATGCAAATCAATCGCGATTTCGTCCGCACTCTATGGTTGTGAGTTATGGCACAGCATTTCCGCTGTAGACCTACTTAGAATTGAAAAGCTGTGGCGGCTTTGTGCGAAAAGATGTCAATGTTTGCCAACAGGAACTAGGACCGACATGGCATTGGGATTATTAGGTTGGCTTCCATTGGAAGCTGATATCGACAAGCGGAAACTGTCTTTCCTCCAAACTCTGTGTTCCATGCCATCGGATAATCTTTCCAAGGAGTTATTTACTTTCAGGCTTCATCTATTCATTTCAAAACAGTGCAAAGACCAATACGGATTTCTCCCCGAAATCTTTCGGATTCTACAAAAGCATAACCTGTTTCACTATCTTACTAAGTATGTTAGCGACTCAGTGTTTCCAGGAAAGCAACAGTGGAAGAAAATCGTTTCAAGATCCGTAACACATACGTATGCTCAATCATGGGAAAAAAACAATTCTAAGAGACAGTGATTTTGACCGTTTCAGAAATACACACAGAACATTGAGACCGTCACTGCTGTGGAAGAACGCCAAAACAAAGCAGGAAATAGCCGATGCGATCAGTTCTGTGAACATTTTAGCCAGTCCAAAATACATAAGGAGGAAATCAAGCCCGTGCATACATTGCCAGGCTAATTACACTGACATAAAAGTACATTTTATATCTGAGTGCAAATTCTATTCTCCAGAACGCAATCTTTTGATGAAAAGTATTCAAACGAAAATATCTGAAAACATGTCATCTTTTTTAACCAGGTTTTATGGTCAAAATGAAGTGTTTGTACGAAATTTATTAGATACTGATTTGCCTGCTGTATTTGGTTTAGATAATAATGAACAAATCCTTTATACGAAGCTCTGTATGCATTACATTAATAGGGTGCTTGCGTTTGAACTCTAGTTGATTAATACACAGTTTGAATATGATCCTATTATACATTTTCAGGAAAGTATGACGTATTGAACATTTACCCTCAGTATGCATAGTTGTGTATATAACTATGCCATGCTGAGCGTAAATGGTTCTGTAAATAACATTGCTCAATTACTAACGTTTTTATTTGCAAATTGTACTTTTCTTTATTATCATTATTTTGTTATTCAAATTATTAAAAGGGTACATGCGTTTGAACTCCAGTTAATACGCAATTCGAACATGATTCTGTCGAAAGTATGACGCATTGAACATTTACCCTCGGTGTGCGTAGCTGTATATATAGCTATGTCATGCCGAGCGTGAATGATCCTGTAAATAATATTTACTTTATTACAAATATAAGTATGTGCAAACTGTTCTATTGTATACTCATGTTGTTCAAATCACTGTTAAAGTGGAACTAAATAAATAAATAAATAAATAAATAAATAAATAAATAAATAAATAAGCTGCAAATGTAATCAGATAAACATGGGATAATCTGGGTGGTCTACTGTATTATAATCAGGAATGCGGACTTGGATCTCCTGCAATAATTTCTTTTTCTTTCTTGTCTTATTTCTGGTGACAATTTAGGTTGTTTGTCCCTAACTTTCGATAAAGGTATATGTTAGCATACCGGAAAATAATCAAATATGTTTTGTTTTTTATTTAAACATTGATAAACTGTGATTACAAATACAGCTGTATCTTTTTTATTTATCAGAGCTAATCAGCAGCTAATATCCTGATATGTACAGTATGAAGGGTTTGTAAAGATTTTTCTTTTCATTTCGTCATATACATGTACACGCCTGTTCCGATGCTCGTACTTTACTCTGGTGTGGTTCCTTCAATCATCAATCCTCTGTGAGATACTGACTCTCAAGCAGCATGGAGTTTTCATCAGCGTCAGGAAAACGATTGTAATTGTGTTTTAATGTGTCCACCATTGGAACTCTTCGGCAAATTCCGGTGGCCTGCCAAAATCACCGAGAGGGTTTCTGATAGAGGTATTTGGTGTAATTTGGTCTGTAATGAAGTTTTTCTGAACCAGAAGACAAAATGTAAGCGTTACAAAATAAGAAATTGCTTTTATCACCGTGGCTTATTTCCAAATGTACAATATATATGTCATCTTTTGAACTTTATAACTGTCATGTACATAATTTTTATATAACTATAGCTCTTATGTGGCTTCTAGTTTGTGTCAGTAACAGGTTTAATCATTTGGGAACTTATTCAAAAGCTTTTACGACAATGTCCTCAGCAGATACGAATATTGGATGCTTCGTTTGTTTGTTGTTGTTTTGTCGAGTATTGTGAAGGGCTCTATCTTAAGCGTTATAGTACTTGTTTCCTGGATGAACTACCCGTATTAGGCTAGGAATCGTGTCTTGTTAGAGGACACAACGAGGTAAAAATGAATTTTGCCATCGAGGATCAAACCCGAATGGTCGGTTTCTAAGCTACAACGTTAGCCATGTCGACATCGCAAACTCCTGTGTGTTTATTTTTTCTTATCAACGTCGAGTTCTTATTGGAATGGGATATATCTGGAATATGTTTATCACTAATTACCCGTTAATTGTACATGGGTTTATCTAGCGGGGGTATAAAACCCCAAGGAGCTGTCGAACTTCATCATTTGTTCGTCAGTTTATCATAGACGGCCATTAAAACTCGCTTTCTTATCACGGTATTTCGCGCGAATCCAGTTTCGTCCAATCATATAGGAGTATAAATTAATCTCATTAATTCGCGCCAGAACTCGCGGGATGTTGTGGAATCTCGTAGAATTTCGTGGAATCTCGTAAAACTTTCGCTGGTTGTCAGGGTGCGTTATCGCAACGCTATAAAAACCTTATTACTTATTAGCAAAACGGCCACATCTTGAAGGGTCTTAAAAAAGCTTGTTCACCGAAGAGACGGTTTGGAAATCAAAACAAAATGTCGTTGAAACTATATTGTTTTTATCTTGTTATGTGATGTACAAATAAAAGAAACTATTGAAAGCATGATTAATCTAGAAAGCGTCAATTCATATTAGTTTGAATAGGTTATATTTGATGTATCTCAAAAGCGACGTTATGCTTTTGGATTAAGATACGTGTTAATTCACTGTATACACTTTAAGGAACTAAAACAATCTAAGTTTGCTGCCTATGACTATTATTCAGTGCGTATCATAAAACCGTACAGCTGTTGTGCAGTTCTAAAGAAACTGATTTTTAACAACAAATTTTCCTTAACGCTATGAAAAAGCATCTTCAAATCAATGCCACTTCAAAACAGTAAACTGACGTAGCATATTTTATTCAAATTAGCACGTAGCATATTTTATTCAAATTAGCTGGTTCATTGTTAAAGAAGCATTTGTGAGGTGCGATATGTGAGTGACCATGTGGGAAGGGCGATGTTGGAGGGCCATGTGGGAGGGGCCATGTAAATTCAACTGTATAGTAGCGTTCCACTTATTAGCGTTAGTTCAAATATAAATTACCTCTTATTTCAATATGAAATAGAAAACAATATTGCTATGTAATGCGTCATTGGAGACGCATCCGACTACGTGATGCATGCCAATATTAAGGTTTGATAATATCCATTTATAACTGTTTTGCCTTAGGCAATAAGTTTCCCCAAGTCGTTTAGTAAAACGTTACCCAGTATTCTAACCACTGCGCCGCGGAAGAACTCTAAAAACATCTTTTAAGCATCACTCACCAAGGTACTAAACTCACTTGG
Organism: Cerastoderma edule; assembly: GCA_947846245.1. NCBI lineage: Eukaryota > Metazoa > Mollusca > Bivalvia > Cardiida > Cardiidae > Cerastoderma > Cerastoderma edule. The sequence goes on along the minus strand of OX401422.1, from coordinate 20,516,674 downwards.
GACATGTATACACATCAACTGGTTAATCCTTAGGATTAGAGGTAAATTTCTGAAAAAAAAAAATGTGTCGTCTGCTTTCAAAACTTTAGATATCGGGTTTGTTTTGACTGAGAACGATATTCAGAGGAGCAAACAGGTTAGATCACAGGCCAGCCACCAATTAACTTGGCGACTGATCTGGATCTAACCTGTTCGCATAAGCATGAAGTTGGTTCCAGCACTATAAGGGTTAAATCGTTCACTGTTGTTTACAATTCTACTTTACAATCATCATTTTCTAGTATCACATAACATCGGAATTTCTCTTATTGATGGTTCGTGGCTGATAGGTGATTACTGAGTACAATAAAAACTAGAATGGACTTGTAAACAATGGTACAGTGTTGGCATATCGCCCTAGAATTACACTTAACTGACGTTCATTTATCAGTTCATACTGTTTGAGTATCTACTTGCAGTGTTTTCTTTCTATAGGCCTGACTCATAGTTGCACCGATCACTTCTAACGGAACTTCTTACATGAAAACGTTCACACATCCATCATCAGGGGCGTAGCTTGACTTAAATGAATATGTAGGCTCATCATTCTAGGGAGGTCCGGGGGCATCCCCCGTTGAAAAAATGCAGTCAGAAATAATCGCACAGGTGCGTTCTTGCATGCATTTGAGAGCACAAAAATATATTTTGTTTAAGCAGGCCATTACCGTTGCGTTGTTTAGTTTTTTCTTTGTGTTTTTCATTTTTACTCCCTGAAATAAAAGGGTAGGCATGTGCCTAAAGTGCCCAAAGGAAGCTACGCCAATGAACATATATTCAACGAAATCAATCCCATATAAATGGATTACATCTATGTATATGGTTGTTTCATAATGTGAGTAAACTTGGAAGTTCAATTTCTTCAACACTACAACATCTGTATTTTATGGTATTCATCAGACAATAGGCATTGGAATAAAAATGGTTCATACTAACATGTTTAGAGCTTGTGCAAAGTGATTTGATATGTGTTTAAACCATAAAGCATTACAACGGTTTTGGGTCCCGCATAAAGAATGTGTATACTTGTGTACCTTGAAGCTTTCAAAATCAACCATGCATGCATGAACTCGCCCTTAGTTGTATTACATACAACAATAAAAGAACTGCATTATTCCAACGGTGTTTTATTTTGACTTTCGTATTTTCCCATCTTTGAGTAAGACGGACAGTCACACAGGCCTTTCATTATTCCACATTCGGTTTAGATATAAAATACATGAGAGAAGCAGAATCGAAAGTGATTTAAGATGTAAGAACGTCTCTCGCAATCGATGTGAAATAAATAAGTTTTAACTAAACCTGGAAAATGCCTGTCTGTTGGGTACCTCCCCTTCTTTGAACTATCTCACTATTTTAGAAGCATTTGAGGCACCCTGCTGTATAGGGTGATGATGGGAATTTGATTGATCTCCCATCGCTGATGTGTTTATGTTTTTGCGAGCAAAAAATGTCGACACCATGCAGACAGCCTTTCTGGTGCCTCGAAATAGACGACATAGAAACTAACTTTTATTATAACTATTGTTATTCAATATCTAACAATGGTTCTTGCCAAAAATCTGTTTAGAGTTTGAACAAGTCACGCATTATCATTTTCCATGTTGAGAATGTGTCAATGAATTTGAGATTTGATCTTAGATATCCAACAAATCAAGTTCATTTAACGCTTTATACACAAATCTACAAAACGTTCCTACATTTTATCTTCATCATGGGATTTTAGAAGAAAATAATGAATCCAAATGGAATATCGTACATCTACATGGTTTACTCAGCCATAAATCTGGACTGGGAGGACGGTGGTCCAGGGATAGAACGTCTGAGCAAGATGGCTGAAGGTTCAAATCCCGTGAGTAGCGGGTTCCGATTTTCGATCTTCCATTGATCTACATTCGGTGCGAGTACTGGTTATGTATCCGTGAAGCAGGATCGAGAGTGATTAATCTACACTGTAGGAACTTGTTTCACAATTATTGTTAAACCTTTACCATACACTAAATTTTTGATTGTCCCAAATGCAAAGATTGCAGACGACATTTCAAAATGTGATGAAATTGAAAAAGTATCTTCTGATAAGGCACAAAGTATTGTGGGAAAAGGAGAAATTGCTCGTTAAGAGCAATTTCTCCATTTCCCACAATGTTTTCCATTGTCGTCTGTAACACACTGGTCAAATGACGTAATTGTTTAGTAATGGGGTAAACAAATAAGTTTAAATTATATAAAACTGGACTATTACCATCGGGTATAAAAAGTGATTTCGTTTAGATTTTTAACATATGAATATTTTAGTAAAAAGATGTATTCAACGAGTTGGCTGTGGAGTTTCAAATAGTTTCTGGTTCGGTTCTTTTTCTATCTTGGGTAAAAGCGTTAACAAATCGAACTGTATCAACCCTTTACAAAACGCCAAAATTTCGACTGTCCAAAATTGAAAGACTTTGCAGACGATATTTCAAAACGTGATGAAATTAAAAAGCAATCGTCCAATAGGGCAGAAAACATTGTGGGAAAAGGAGAAATTGCTCATTATAAGCAATTTCTCCTTTCCCCACAATGTTTTCCAGAGTCGTCTGCAGCAAAGTGGTGAAATGTCGTTATTGTTTGGTAATGGGTTAAGGGTGACATGTGAAACGAAACCCGAAACAGCCCAGATAAGATGCACCCTTTTTAACCTCTTTGTTATATATCTCAACAACGATTCTAATGAGGACTTACAAAATAGGATTTGTCCTTTCAACTTCGAGGTAAGAGATTCTATTGTATTTCAAGACTTCACTGAGTCCATAATGGGGCTGAAATAAGGGGTTGTTCATGTGGGGCCAAGGGAAAGATTGGCTGTATTGCCCTTTATTGAACCGGAACTGGCTTTCTAGATCAAAAGAAGTTTTTTAAATGTTCCAGGTTTCCATGATGGTAGGTCATTACAATTATCATTCTTTTGTATGCCATGGTCCGAGCATCAAATATATTCACTTCCATCCATATCCTTACAAATTATTAAAACTGTTTTTGATAATCAAAGACTGTCTATTGATGTTTGACACGCCGTGCTTACGTTCTCATTTCAAAATTCTTATCATCCAAAGTAAAAAAGGAATGTGTCTTTCTATCAAAGAAATTAAGAATGTATACATCTACATGTTGCACCAAAACTCAACAATCAACGACCTTTGACCAACAAACACGTTTACCAACCAAATCAGTAAATATGTAATTATAAAGTTGTACAAGTATAAATGAAAAAGATAAATCAAAGTCATAACCCCTTCGACAGGAAGTACGAAATTTGATCCATCATTTAAATCAAGTCTCTTATCTTTAAGTTCTGCACCCACCATCAATCAAACAACGACCCAGGAAATAAATGTTTAAATCCTCTGATAACTTCCTCAGAGATTTACCTTGAAGCCTTTACGTTTTTTATAACCTGTTATGAGAGTAGTTCGTCCTTGGATTCAACTATTTTATGTGTTGGTGTTGTGGGTGCGTAGATGACTGATGAATCATTGCATAGAACGTCTACATATCGGGCAGGATGGTACAGATGGGGATACATCTAATGCTTCCTTTTCCTTCCGTTTTTGTCATCTTTTTCTTCCGCTTTGTCTTCTTTTGCTCTGTTAGACTGTCGCGATGCTGCTCATGTATTTCGAATAACCTGGTATGTAAAGATATATAGACATACGACACTTTGGTAATTGTATAACGGCGAATGCTTTTCTTGCCCTATTAATAAAATATATTTGTACTAACAGATGAAATTGCCGTATTGTAGCAATTACTTCTTTTGCTTTTGTCACAGTGATACGTTTTTTTGGGCCGTCAATCTATTCATCTTAACCCTTTCCCAAACGCCAAATTTTCGACTGTCCCAAATTGAAAGATGTTGCAGACGACATTTCAAAATGTGATGAAATTGAAAAATAAGCTTCTGATAGGACAGAATACATTGTGGGAAAAAGAGGAATGGCTCGCTAAGAGCAATTCCACTTTTACCCTTAATGTTTTCCAGGGTCGTCTGCAACAAACTGGTCAAATGTCATTATTGTTTGGGAATGGGTTAAGCTAGTAGCCTAGTACGGTGGGTCAGTGAGCAATCCTATGAGTATTTATGGCCTGAGTTTTCCATCAATGCAATGAAAATCTCAAAAAGTAGTTTCATTTGTTAATGAACAACAGACAATATCTTATAACAATTACTATAATAATAATGAAAAAGACTTTGTTTAACGAGGTAACCTATTTGACAATTTAAACTGTCAATTTTCCAAAAGATTTCCAACAATGAACAAGCGAAGGAGATAACTAAAAGATTGAGGAGAATTACGGTATTTTGGTCCATATGACGTCTCACAGTGAGGTATTAAAATGTTTGTGAAAGGTATGAGGAGGAACAATGATGATCAAATTATAAAGTTAAAGCTTAAATCACATATAAAACATTTCCCACTCACAGAACACAGTGAAATAGTCCCTTTAAATTGTATCAAAGCAACCATTGCTGTTTTTATTCTAGAAGAGGCTTCAAAAAGGTACAAAAAGTCTCTTTCCACTTGATAAAACACAGAGTTAGAATTCCAGGTTGTTTGAAGCCAATTATCGCGGAATGAGGGGCACGCTTCACGGTTGTTTGGTTTGTAAAATCCGAGAACCCTGGCTCGTTAGATTGTAGTTGAATAAATAAAACAAATACATACTCGCGAGCCAACGGAACTCATGCTGGTGCCAACATTAACTGGCAGACGTAATAGGATATTCTTGGAATCTCGCTCTTTATCGAAAATTTGAACGGAACTACTTTTAAGAAGGAAGTAAAAAAGCCCATTTACTTTCTGCACGGAAGAAGTCCTGTTTGAAACATGAATTCTAAAGGGGAAGATAATGAATTCAAAAAAAGTATTATTGACATATTCGATTCACTCATTGCTTTTTTCTTATATCCGTTGTTCGCTGAACCTTTTGTAGCCATAAATAAAGTTTAAAACTGAACAAACAGGGATCTGGTCACTTCCACAAGTGTTATTGTTTTCTCAATTTGTTCATAAATCGTCTACTGTGTGTGAGCGTTTATATACGTAGATAACGTAAAAGATGAAGGAAATGGCTGAGTTAAGCGTCAGTCCGTTTGTTTTATCAAAAACTTAATCGAGCGAAGGACCCAACAACTGTCTGTCAGCGATAAAAAAGAATCAAAATAACCGCTATATCCGGGATACCTGGTAACCCTGGGAGATAACGTTTCGTTACAGGTCATGTGGGATTGGAACGAGATTTGAAACGGTATGTGACCAAAAGGTCTTCTCCCTTGTTACTGGGAGTTTAAGTTAAGTTAAGGTTAGTTTTTGACACAGGTCCCATATGGTTCTTCTTCGTCAGCGCTGTATCAACAATTTCTCAGTTATGTAACGGCTTTCCTCAATCTACCAGTACTAGGCTAGGGCTCCGAAGTTACTTGCCAAAGGCCAGTCCCACAAACATAGAGATGCCGGTAAGGCTCGAACCCGGGACCCCTGAGTTTAGAATACACCATATTAACCACTGAGCCGCGGGTATTTCATAATTCTTCCATTGTTAAGATCGGCGGGATAGTTCTATTGTTTATACGACCTGTGAATTGACCAATACTTTATCAAAACATTGACCTGCCAAAGGAAAACAGCCAATGGAGCAATAAGACTGCTCTATGGCAGTTCAAAATATCAGCCGAACAATCACATGGAATGTGTTAGCAGCTGTAAATGTCTATCATAACTAGATAAATAGTAAGAGTGATTACCCCATAATGATACGAAATGAAGCCTCAACGATTTTATATTACCCATTTATCAATTACTATATTTGTGTATGAACATGACTATGTGCCATGTACTCGTCTTATGAAATGTACGTTCATTTTTTCTGTTCTTTTTCAAACATTTTGATATTTAAGGTATGGTACATGGTACATGACTTTCTATCTTTAAATTGAAAACAAAACATCTTTTTTTATAAATAAACGCGAGTGCCTTCTTATGCCAGTTCAGTAAATCAAAGTAAAACAAAATCGACCTTACAAAAATGTAAATTAGACAAACATAAAACGAATAAACCAATCCCATGAGGTATTTTCACGTATAACCAGAATTTAAAAAAAAAATCTAAGTAAAAATAAACAGAATCACCGTATCTTTGTTATGAATGGAAATCATTCAAGACCTGTTGCACCTGGCTCATCTATTGTGATAGACCAAACTATCACGTGACCTTTTAACACAGCTGATTGGTTGAGAGCACCTGTTTAATTTTTCTCTTGTTATTTCCTTTTCATTAACAGGCTACAAAATTTTAATCATTATACGGTTACATTGAAAACAATTGGAACCTTTCCAATTTTGCACAGCTTCTCCTTACCAAAACCATAGGTAAAAAAGGTGAAGAAAAAAACTTTTTAACCCTTTACCAAACAATAGCGACATTTAACCACTTTGTTGCAGACGACTCTGGAAAACATTGTGGGAAAAAGGAAAATTGCTCGTGATGAGCAATTTTTCCTTTACCCACAATGTTCCCTATACCATGATGAGATTCATAACATATTGAAATGTCGCATGCAAACTCTTTCAATTTGGAACAGTCTTAAATTTGGCGTTTGGTAAAGGGTTAAACAGGTTTGTATCGATGTTAAATAATCCACAAGTCGGTTCTGGGACTATTCCATTTCTCACTCGGTGCTAAAGTTAAAAAGCGACCGATTTTGTTTAAGAGCCAGTTTCCGACCAAGTCCCAATTTGAAAGAGTTTGCAGACAACCTTTCGAAATGTTATGAAATTGGAAATTAATCTTATAATAGGGCAGAAAGCAATTTCTCCTTTTCCCACAATGTTTTCCAGAGAAGTATGCAACAAACTGGTCAAATGTCGTCATTGTTTGGTAATGGGTTAACTCGGGTGATCCAAAATGTAACTGTAGAAGAAAATATTTACGCCTGGATCATTCGGACAAGCATTCCCTCGAATTGTCAGAAACCGGCTTATCAGATTTTTGATAGCTCTATGACGGCTCAAGATGCCAAGGACTAATCACATTTTCCTGCTTTCGTTTGAGAAATGTGTCTGTACTGCAACGGGACCCACAGTGTAACGTGCATAGCTGTTTATCACCTGCAATGATTTATCAGCGGGGAGTCGGCATGGAATATCTATTTCGGCATTCCCCATCTGACATCTTTCTGTGATGTTTGAGTCATGAGACAGGAAAGATGAATGCCAATGGGGCCCGTTTTACTAAACAACTTACGGAAAATGTTTGCGTAAGTCATAATTGATTAACATGAATAATATCTTCAATGAAAGTACAATATTGCAATGTGACACGTCATTGGAAGCGTCTCGGAGAGACGATTCCAATGATGTGTTACTTTGCAATATTGCTTTGCCAAATATTGAAATAAAAGGACTTATTGTTTTAGACTTACGCAAATCTTAAGCGTAAACTGTTTAGTAAAACGGGCCCATGGACCGTTAAATGTGACCTGCTGCATGGCTTGGAGATCTTTACTTAAAGTGGCGTCACAGATCAGCGTATGTGTGTACCAGGGGCAAATCATGTACCAAACTTTATATCTCTATGGGATAGATGGCTTTCCTTTCATAAACAAAGTGTCCATAGGATAAAGTGGGGTATATTGGGTCATTAAAGTTCTTATTTGAAACTCGGATCCGATTTGCAACCTACAACAGATCCCCAAACATAACTTGTTTTCCAAAGAAAAACAAAGAAAGATTAAGTTTTAAGGTGATAATGCATATAGCTTTGCTTTGGTTAAATGGCATGTTTCGGCCAAAAGCTATCATACTATTTCATCATATTCATCTAACATGTTACGTCCTTTCAAATAGCAAGGACCCTATGTGTGTGAGGTCAAACACTAGTGAGAGCATTTTGATTTTCGTGAGAGTTGGTTTCTCAGTTGACTTAGGCAATGACGATGGTTCCATCCGGCTTGACCAGCCCATATGGGTAATCAAATTTGGAGTCTTACTCCATCAACATGAGCCATGCACCACAACATAACTGACATAATGTTGACACGATGTAAAACCCCATATGAAATGAATAAAGTAGGGATGGGAACGAATATTCGAATATTCGAATATTCGAATAGCGGGTCGAATATTCGAATAGCAAAATAGTATTCGAATATTCGATTTTAATGAACCCATATTATGTATGTTTACCATAAATTTTATTCAAAAATAATGTTGTTTTATTTTCATTTTCTTCCTCTAAACCGATCCCAAATATCGAAGAACGTGCCTAGCTCCCAGGTGCAGTTACGATGTTTTTACAACGTATGTCACACAGTAAAACACCTGTGACAAATTACCACATCTTTTGACAGTTTGCAAAACGATTAATTCCTAAGTGTGAAAATAGTCGATTTTAAGCCGCTAAATCTAACACCTTAATGATTTGCACTTGCTCCTTATTATCCAAAACAAGTCAATCACGCTAATTGACAATTGTCAGTGTGAACCAATCACGTAACTTGTTTGTCGTGAAATTAAACAATTACTCTTTCAATAACCAATCGTAATCATGATTGCATATGCACGAAGACCAATCAAATAATGTGTTAGAAAGTATATTTTTCTTCAGAATAATTTGTCAAACTTATCTTCATTCTAATTTCTACATCTATTCGATAAACATCACAATGTCTCCATCACGTGTCTGGAATTACTTTACTCGTTCTGCCGACAAGTCGAAGGCGACCTGTAACCTATGTAACCAGGACTTTGTATTCAAGAATACAACATCCAACCTAGTGTACTAGTATTCGGACATGCAGACATTCGGATATCAAAACGAATTCTAAAATCGAATATTCGAATATATTCGAATAGTTCTTGTCGAATATTCGAATAGTGATTTCACTATTCGTTCCCATCCCTAGAATAAACGTATCTCGACAAGGCTCCAGTGGGGCAATGACTTAAGTTCTGATTTCACACACCTCCGTGGTCTAACTATCACTTATTAGATGCTGCGGCATCATATATGACGCAGTGACCAGAACACATTTTTGTAGAATTCTTATGTTAAAAAAACACTTCTCCTTACTATCGAAATTATAAGCTTATATGTTCTCTGTCAAACAAGGGATAATAACAATGTTAATAGGCCCTTCTTCTTAATCATTAAGTGGATTAGAAATACTTCACATTATTTGTCGTATTACCAATCCATATGAAGTGCATCTCTTATTATCTGAACATTCTTCAGCTTATCATACCTAGCCATTTACTTCATAGCATCTCACTGTTTGCATCTCTTTTTGACGACATTCTAAACGATCGATTATGGTGGAAGCTTGAAGCCTATTTAATTCATACTAGACCAGAACTCGCGCCGATTTAGTGGTCTGTCCTTCACCGATAAAGAGGATCGAACCCGGACCCTCGGGACCAGAGGCCGACACTCTTTGAACCGCACCACTGTTGCCTTTTCACAAGAAAGCAATCTTTAATCCAATCAAACGAAAAATACGACATGTAGAGTTCTTGAATTTGAATGCTATCCGCGAATTAGAATATCATTCAAGTTCGTGAAATAATGAAAAATTATTTTCGTAACAGGACAATTTTACACAATGCCTATTCAAGCAGCTTGGAATGGCATTTTGTACTTTGCACATGCACTATTTTATAATGGCGTGGTATTGAACAACTTGAACCCAAGTTATTTGTATTGTCGATTGGTTAATGGGATGCTGGAGTGGACGGAAGTTCGAACACTCTGTGCGGTTCTCTTTAGAACAATGACACAACTATATAGATCTGAGCTGCGTATATGCAATGTAATTTGCAAGTAAACAACTTCCCTTAACGCGAATGCCTTTAAATACCTTTTAAACTCTGGTAAATTTGTTCTTGTTTTGTTTGTTCTATTAATGGTTCACCACTATTTCGGTAGTATGTGCAGGTTCTTTAAAGCAACTGCTGAGAATTCGCTCAGAACATTTTCGGTGTGACTAAATTCTCTATCTCTTACTTCAATGATCTTTTGATGACTTTATATAACGACTTTGCTTTAATTAAACATAGGGCTCTGAATTCAATTCCCAATGAACACTCCAACAAAACCTGCAGATCCTTTGAGGATCGAGCCAGGGATTTTAAATTGCAATCCACTTAACCACTGGGCAACGCAACCCATTTTATTAATTGTTCACCACTATTTCGGTAGTATGTGCAGCAACTTTCAAGCAACTCGATAATCGCTCAGAACATTTCCGATGTGAACACATTCTCTATCTGTAACTTCAATGATCTTTTGATGACTTTATATTACGGTTTTCCTTGGATTAAACATAGGGCTCTGATTTCAATTCCCAATGAACACTTCTACAAAACCTGTGGATCCTTTGAGGATCGAGCCAGGAATTCCGAATTGCAATCCACTTAACCACTGGGCAACGCCGCACCAAATGGTTAATGTGGTTTCTTTTTTGTTTTTCTTTATAACAAATGGTCAAATTTTAGACTTTGCTTTTACCTTGACAATATATCATGATATGATACGGTTTATATTCGCCAATATATTGTTAAGGTAAAACAAAGAGTCTAAAAACGTGTAGGTGTCAATGGGTAGATAGGGAAAGGGTCAATTTCAACAAAGTGATTACCAATCCGTCTGTAGGTATATTTGATGCAATTTTCCTCCCCCATTCCCAACCAGGTAATCTTTTTATAGTAGAATAACATCACAAAGAATTTATGCTTCCTCTTTTATTTCCTTTTGGCTCATTTCTGCTCATTTCTGCTCATTTCTGTTCATTTTTGTATTTTCATTTTTGGCAATTTGTTTTTTTTCCCTAACCTGACACGCCATTCCAAATCTATGTGATTTTTCTCTCGGTGATAGTGTCAAGCCGAAACATACTTTTTTTGTCTTATTGATACAATTTGAGATATGCCTATTAGAAAAGGCTTTCGCAAACGTCGGTAAACAATCTCGTCCGAAAATGAGATCCGTTATATCATTGAAGAGATTGAAAGCAGCGCCTATTTTTCAACTTGACTCAACTGTTTACTAATGAATGAAATCAGTTTCCTACCAGTGAAGCTTTCTGGATAGCAACCCAATTATCTACTCAAAAAAGAGCAATGATTCTGACAAAATAATTCGTTTCAAAATGGCGGCTTATGGGTATTCCAGCTTAATTGAGAAAATCTAGTCACGTGCAAATCGTTTTTTTCTGGAATCCGAAAGAAAAAAACGGAACAGGTTACGTTATTCTGCTAGGCTTGGCCGTTTGTGTTTAGCAATGACTTTATAACATAGGATGGAAGGCAAAGGAAATTAGAAAATGATCATATGTATACTTCGTATTCGTGGGATTTTTTTCAATCCCAAACAATTAATCGTGTTTTATGTAACCTTCCATCAATTTATACGATGGCCTAACTCGGATGATCCAAGCTGTAACTGCGTGCGTAGAGTGAAATATCTACGTCTGGATCATTCGGACTAACGATGGCCCTGATTTTCATTATCGATAAAGCTTAACCAGGGAGTTTGACTTGCAAACCTTCAAGTTCAAGCAAAATTGCACCAAAGCGAATTTAGACCTCACTGTCGGACAGGCTTGTTTCAAACCCTGTACGAAGAGATACAAAGACGTTCATTTGGCAAGGTACACACACAACTGTCTGTATTGATGTCATATTACAGTACAAAAGACACCACTTTCTCACGAAATGCACTCAGAATGCACGTTCAAAAAGCCAGCATCATAAAAAGGGTGTTAAACGTACACCGAGAATGAAAAACCTCGTTGGGAAAGATGGCAAGATACCAATTATGTTTATGACAAAAACAACGGGATATGTTTACCGGTTTATTTGCACTGAACCCCTGCACCAAGGTTTTGTGGCGGAGAGATTCCTTTTTATCCTGTCACTAGTGCCATTTTGGGACCGATATATAGGTGCCGTATAACATTTGTGATATCCGGCACTAACCATATAACACGTGCACGTGACGAATCATGACGTCATAAGAACGCCATGACGTCATATTTACACTATCTCTACTTATTTTTTTCCTTTTTTCTCGTGTGTTATTTACATTTTGTTTGTTTGAAAGAATATATAAAGGTAATAGGATAAATAGCAAAGAGGGCTGGTGTCTTTGAATGGGAAAAGTCATCGGTCTCGGCTTTGGATTATTATCCGTTTCGCCTTCGACTCACCGGATAATATTCCTAAGCCTTGCCCGAGGACATTTCCGATTCACGACACCAACCATCTATTCTCTATCAGAGTTGTCCCTGTCCTATCGAATAGTTGAGAATTGAACAAGTGAGAGAAACACATGCTGTCATGAAACTCTATTATTACATAATACTTAAACGTAACATCTATCTGAAATGTTCAACTCTAGTCTAGGTGCAACTAGACCACTTACATAAAGGTGATTATCACCAAAGGTGTTACACGGGTCCGTTACTGAAACAGACACGTTTCAGCATGGACAACGACTTCTATATGGAAACCGAAACAATTCAAGTTAGGCGCCGGTACCTGACTGTGACAATAAAACAGAACTGGTCATCATCAATATGTAAGAAATTGCGATCTTCTAGTAAATACTTTGATGTAGTTTAGGCCTGACCCTTTTTATTGACTGTTCTAGATGATTTGGCTGTATATGTCTAACGATAGTCCTTTCTTTTTTACACGTAATTTTATTTAAAGTATCTTCAAATTCGTCTATGTCTGTTTTAAACTCATCCTAGATACACGCTTCACGCTTATACCAAACTTCCATAATTACCTTCTTAGAAATGATAGTATGAGTTTGGCTAGGGCGACAAATTACATTATGGGTTTAATATTCTATTTTTAAACAGTTGAGTTGATTACTTACAAGAAACACAAACAAATGTGGTTGGCTTTTGATTCAACAGAAACCCACTTCAATGGTACTCATTCTTTTCGCAAAATTAAATTAGTAAGATACATTTGTTGGTAATGGATTATAAAAACTATGTGTTTTGATTGTATTAATGTTCTTTTATGCTCTTTGTACATACATAATATTGATGCTGTTATTCTTCATGGCTATTGTTAAAATTTTAAGATTAAAAAGAAAAGAAAAACAGATACATGTAATACCCTAAGAAATGACACACTTGACTATACGTCGCTCAGACATGTAATACCATAAGAAATGACACACTTGACTATACGTCGCTCAGCCTATATACCATAAGAAATGACACACTTGACTATACATCGCTCAGCCTATATACCATAAGAAATGACACACTTGACTATACATCGCTCAGCCTATATACCATAAGAAATGACACACTTGACTATACATCGCTCAGCCTATATACCATAAGAAATGACACACTTGACTATACGTCGCTCAGCCTATATACCATAAGAAATGACACACTTGACTATACGTCGCTCAGCCTATATACCATAAGAAATGACACACTTGACTATACGTCGCTCAGCCTATATACCATAAGAAATGACACACTTGACTATACGTCGCTCAGCCTATATACCATAAGAAATGACACACTTGACTATACGTCGCTCAGCCTATATACCATAAGAAATGACACACTTGACTATACGTCGCTCAGCCTATATACCATAAGAAATGACACACTTGACTATACGTCGCTCAGCCTATATACCATAAGAAATGACACACTTGACTATACGTCGCTCAGCCAATGTGCATTTGGTCCTTGCTTGGCGTCTTGAAGAAGCTTTTATAGTTTTCCTTACACTAGAGGTCGTCGTTCATGTTAATACAATGTGTCATTGTAGAATATAATCCCATTAGCACAATAAGCAATAATAGTCAACACACTCCATCATTAACCAGTCACATTACGCAAGGAAAGATGGCTCCCCGTTGGCAGTAATCGAAAAGATAATGCATGGGAATAGTACAAAGCATAAACTTTGGTTACGAAACACATTTTCATTAATGACTTATAGGCCACCCAAACACTAAAAGGCTTCATCTTTTACAGCAACATAAACTGTAAATGACATGCTTACTAATCAACTGCCATATCAGTGATGTTCACTTTGATATCTGATCTTACTTTCAACAATGCACTAGGATATAATTGACTTTATTTCTGTTTAAAACAGGCTACACTGGGAAAACCCACCAAGAAGAATTTGATTTGTCCCTACAACACAGGGCATTCATGGGAATGTTTAAATGGGATAATTTTCTAGGAGAACATGGTATCTTTTTTTTGAAAATGCATAATGAAGAACTTCGCTAAACATAGAGCCTTCGTAAGAATGTTAAAGAATCATTCTTTATGTTAAAAGATTTCATTTCTTTAAACGTCACGGATATAGACCTTCCCCAAAAGTATGGCCTTTATAAGAATGTTTCAATATGAATCATTTTAAGTAATAAAAGGATTTAATTTTCTTACAAATGCATGGTGAAAAAAAAAACATAGAGCCTTCATAAGAATGTCCAAGAAATCACTTTCGAGAATGAAATGATTTTATTCCTTTGAAAAACAACAAGCTATGGCAGAAGAAATCATCGATAAAAATCTACTATGTCCCTACAACATATGAGCCTTCAAGAAAGTGTCGAAATAGAATTTATCCTCCTTTCTTCGAGCCCTGTAACTGATTCATTACATAAGAAGCGGGAGTTATTTGTCTTTGGTAGTTAGCTAAGTGATTTCGAGTTACTTATGTACCACGCTGCGGGAACTATCGGTAAGTCACACCTTTATTGTTGCTTACATCGTAAACTCTCCATCAAAGTATCTCGAGCCAGGCACAGATATGTGTATAGACAACAGCGTTATTAAATAACAATATAAACGAATGACTTCCATATGCAAGCCGTTTGTCTGTGTTTAACTTTGTCTTAGAAAAAAAACATCTTTTTCCTTTGGAATAGAGAAACAAAGATGTCTTTATTGATAAAGATGAGCTTGACATTTAAAATGACAAAAAGAATATCGACTTGTGCTGTACCGAACCGAGAAAAGAGACTTCTCAAAAACTATGATATCAACCGATCAGTGAAAAATCAATGTGAATAAAATCATTAAATGTTAACATTAACAAATGTCTCTCATGTGCATGGCATTGGTCTATAGTAAACTTTGTAAATGAAAGAACCAAAAATATATGAAAAATTCTCTGCTTGAATGAAGAATTGCAAGATTTTGTTAAGTGACATTGTCGTTGTCCCGAGTTATTTGAACAAAAGGGATAAATTATTAAAATCAAAGAAACAAAGACCCAGCATATTGATGAAGTTAAGCTTGACATGCAATATGACAAAAGGAACATCGAATCATACTGTAACGAACCAAGCAAACAGGCTTCTCAACACTATAAGTGTGTCTTTAATATATGCGCGTGCTACGTTATTACAGCCAAAGAAACAAACACCTCAATACTGAAATAGATAAGCTTGACATTCAATGTGACAAAAAGAACATCAAGTGACAAAAAGAACATCAAGTGACAAAAAGAACATCAAGAGACAAAAAGAACATCAAGTGACAAAAAGAACATTGACTTATGTTGCAACGAAGCTAGCAGAGTCTTCGCAAAACTATTAATACCCATATATTGACTTGAACAACATACGTCTGTTCGAAAATTGGCATAAACGTTCTGCAAACGTCACAACACTTTCCCCGTATGTACACCACACTTTCAATTATTAGAAAGCAATTACTTTAAGGACGATTTCTTCCATGCGGTATAGAAAAATAATTTGATAAATGAATTATTATTACGAACGCGGAAGTAAATTCCATCTTGCGCACACAATCACCAAGCTTTCGTTTCTTGTCATTCGACACAAATCTACTTTGTTCGTGTGTCTATAACAAAACAAATATGTCTTGACGTTAACTGATATATCAACGTAAGGTGGTTGTCATGGAGTAAAGAACAACGTCAACGTATGAGCGGCGTCAGTAAAACTGGTACCAAGGAAATCTATGATAGCCGATTTCTGAACATAGTAACTATAGAAACCATTGAAAGTTCCATTTGTTTCCTCAAAGTTTTTCGATTGTGTATAAAACAAACATTCTTCGTGTCGAATGTAAAAGGCAAGTAGCTTTACAATATGCAATTGTGTACAATCATTGGATATATTGTAGAAGTCATTAATTAAAAAGGATAGATGCCCATCAGGAGTGATATATCGTTTAATAACATTCGTTTCTCAGAAGCAGATGAGTAAATAATGATATAAAGTTTGGTACAAACATTATCATTATTCCTTTTAATCTTATCATTGCGACAAAAAGAAATGTTTTTACTTATGTTCTCGACATTTCCGTGAAATACCGAACATTCAAAGTGCATTCATTCAAACTTATCGACTGTCTTTCTCATTCACGCACACAAAAAACTCCATGATTACAACTTTGTATCAAGAAACACAATAAAAATGTGTGATTTACTTTCGTTTCTATGTTCCCACAGAGGCTCGTTCTGACTGGAATCTGCATTATCTTCATTAAATCAGCAGATTGCGAAGATTCCGTTTTTACTGCACTTGCATGTTTGCATTCTGACAACTTTACAACAGTATAATATGATGAAAAAAGCGATGCATGTTATTTTCGTTTTTTGTTCTGGCCCCGTTTATCACGGAAATGCATTAGTTCTGACAAGCCAGAGAGCTAGTGAGATAGGAGTTTGGCAATGGGTGTGTTTTTGAGAACATTTCGAACGATAAAATAATTCTCGAAATAGTTTCTTGCATCGCACTTATCCGCTTGTTGAATTTAATGACCACATTTGAAAGACAGCATGTGATTTATTTCGAAGGCGACAGTGGTGCCGATGTAGAGTGTAGGCCTCTTGTACCGAAAGTCCCGGGTTCGATGACCGTTAGGTGAGGGGGTATTGTTGGGATTGGCCCTCAAATCGGTATGAGTACTGGTTTAGTATCCAGGAAGAAGTCATCCAGAGTGTATCAAGCTTCCCTCACAAGCGATTGATAAGTTTAAACTGATTCTTCCCGATTCATATGCTACGCGTAAAGTCCGTTACCAGGATGTAGAGGAAAATTTCCAAGGTTAATTCGAACGATAAAATACATTTAATCGAATTGGATTGATGAATTACATCTATTTTACTAAAGCATGTGTGTTTGTTAGGAATTATCTCACATTGCACCAACAGTCGTTTATTCAACCCTTTCCCAAACAACACATTTTCGACTGTCCCAAATTTAAACAGTTTGCAGACGACATTTTAAAATGTGATTAAATTAGAAAATGATCTTCTGATAGGGCAGAAAATATTGTGGGAAAATGAAAAATTGCTCGCTACGAGCAATTTCTCCTTTTCCCACAATGTTTTCTAAAGTTGTCTGCAACAAAGTGGTCAAATGTCGTTGTTGTTTTGGAAAGGGTTAAATAACGATAGCTGGCTTATAACCGATCGAAGAGTGTTAGCGTTGTCAAGCTTAATAATGCTTTAACACTTCAATGTTCCGTTAGTCAACTGAGTGAAAACCGCTTATGAATGTTCAAATCTTACCTTATCGTGATTTGAACGCGCACGGAGGAGAGGGGTAATGTTATTTCAAGTTCATTGTTCTCTGATCACTCGATAACCCCTACCCTCTTGGTATTAGGGTAACGTGACGTGTTAATGCGTCTTTGTGTTGTATTCCTGTTGAATGGCCAGTCAATCCTATGTTATAAGAACGAGTATTAGATGAAGTATAACTAATAAAAGAGGTTTCAGCTTAAGCAATGCAAACATGGTAAATTGGCGGCTGGACTGTTATTTAACCTGTTTGCTTTTATGCGTATTTTTCTTAGACAAAATTAAGCAAATATTTAGAATTTTGGAAAGCAGACGACACAAAAATATATTTAAGAAGATTACCCAACATTCTAAGAATTTACATTTACAATTGATTTAAATTTGTAGCGCATGAAATCGAAAGCAGACGTCTCTTGGCGCGCTTTAAGATAATCAAACACTTGTCTTATCTTTAAAATTCTATTTTGAAACTACTTTATATTTTTGACATGCGTTTAATGATTTCGTTTCCATGAGAACGAAGCATTAAACTTGTAAACAAACAACAAAAACACGTACCATGCCAAGGGTGTTCACTACTTTAAATGATAAACTGACAAGATAATATACAAATTGATTTAATACACGTGAAATGGTTGTAGTTATGTTGTTTGTTTTCTGATACAATCTAAACATTCTATTGAACGACAGGTGTTTACAACATCGATTAAACAAACGTAAAACCTGAATATGTCATTTAACCCCGCCCCCACCCCCCAAATAAAAACACAAAACAATTAAAAATCGAAAACAAACAACACAGGATCAACATAGGTATGCGATAAGTAAAAGGAACAAAAGCATAAAATACAACATATAAGATATGCACGGATATTTTCAATTATCTGGTGCCAAATGAGTAACGTTTACCAAACATTTCGACTGTCCAAAATTCAAAGAGTTTGCAGACGACATTTCAAAATGGGACAGAAAACATTGTGGGAGAAGGAGAAATCGCTCGTTATTGTTTGGTAATGGCTTAAGCGAGTATTTTTAGCGAGTTGTAGAAGTAATTAACAAAATAGAACAACTCAGATCAGAATGTTAACTCATGACTTGAACTCTTAAGTTTAATCGTCATTACAATACATATACATACATGGACAATATGGACAATACATGTTTATACATAAATACAATACATTTGGTAATGCAAAAATAGTGCTTAAAATGTAACCACAACAGGTAAGAAATGTACAGTATACATGCGGGGCATAAAACATTTGTCTTTGTTATTACATATGACTTACAAAATCTGCTTATTGAGTTGACTTATTCTCTTCTTATTGGCTTTTTGTAATAGATTCCGATGTGATTTTACGTGTTTATCTTCGAATAATTTAAACAATTTATAGGTTTGAACATACTAAGATTTCTATAGTAAAACTGCTTTAAATATTTTCATCTCCACCGGACTAGTTTGAGTTGTTATTGAGATATTTAAGAAGAAATCGTGAGCATATTCAATGAAGGCTATTTCGCATATCCTGCAATTGTGATACTTGGCTCAAAGCATAGTGTTGGCAGCTCTACATAGATGGTACGGGGCCATGATTTCCGTAAAAAATAATGTTTTTAAACTGCATAGGTGCATTTCTGACATATGGTTGGAAGTTAAATATGATGTCATAAAACATTATAACTTTTTTCTTGAAATACCGGACTATACATGTTAGTTTTTCGAAACGCTAATGACGAAAGTTATTTAATGATAGACCTCGTGTGATGCACTCTCGCCCTTACATCCCTGTACAGTCAAAACCAGTTTATAATATTTATGTTCGTCATTTCTCATTATAAACAAGAATCGTAATAATTACGGATGGCCCGTAATGAAATTATTGTCAAAAATTCGGGTATATCTTTCTTTTCCCCGATGTTTTGCTGTAAGGAAGTTAATATACGCATTCATGCGAACTTTGGGACACCCACAAACCATTCTATAGTAAGCGACCTAATTATACCGTCTGACAAATACAGTTCCATGTATTGTATCGGCCTAAATAGTTCTCCATATAACACACTTCCCAGAACACCTGATAAAGTAATTAAAAAGCATTTGTAAGCACTCTACCACAACCCCCCATTATTGCCCCACCCACTTCAAACTCCAGGCACCTTTCCCCTTTAAAGTAATGGTACTAGTCAATGATTCAACTCAACCATTTATTTCGTAGTAATCATTCGAAATTATCCAAAACCCTACACAGCTGTTAACCCTTTACCAAACGCCAATTGTTCGACTGTCCCAAATTGAAAGATTTTGCAGACGCCTTTTCAAAACGTAATGAAATTGGAAAATAATCTGCTATTAGGGTAGAAAACTTTGTGGGAAAAGGAAAAAATTGCTCGTTACGAGATGTTTTCCAGAGTCGTCTGCAACAAAGTTAAATATCGTTATTCTTTGGTAATGGGTTAAGGCTTTACCCAGCCATTGCCCGCTGCTACGCATCTGGAAAGTGTTTTACTAATTATCTTATCCTAACAAACTGCGTAAGTTCAAAACAACTTTCCCTCTTATTTCAATATTTCAAAAAGCAATATGGCAAAGTAACATGTAATTGGCGTTGTTTCTTTAAGAAACACCAAATAATGTGTTCCGTGGTAATATTGTACTTAGTTTAACCCTAAGAATGCTTGGTAATTTTCGAAAATTTTTGTCGTCTGCTTTCCATACGCTAAAATTACTGCTCAATTTTGAGGAGGAAATATACTCAGAGTAGCAAACAGATTCGATCACAGGCCAGCCGCAAATTATCTTGGCGACTGGCCTGGACCTAACCTGTTTGCATAAGCATGAAGTTGGTTTCAGCAACATAATGGTTATATATTCACGTAGTTTATCATCTTTTGATATCATTTACAAAATGATACCTACCTCTCAAAAGTGCCAGACCAAAGTGATGTACGAGTATTTAGTTCACATAAAAATACGTTGGTCAGAGAACAGATTACCGTTCTTTCGTCGAAGCAAAGTGATGATAAATAGAGCTATCAATCAGGTATATATTGAACCATGTGATGATAGAACGGCAGACTATCGATTCTAGATGTATGGTCAGAACAACACTCAGCTAGTGATTAACCCTTTCCCAAACAATGACGACATTTGACCACTTTGTTGCAGACGACCTTAGAAAACATTGTGGGAAAAGGAGAAATTGCTCGTAACGATGTTTGTTTTCTGCCCTAACAGAAGAGTATTTTTCAATTTCATTACATTTTGAAATGGCGTCTGCAGACTCTTTCAATTTGAGACAGTCGAAAATTTGTTGTTTGGGAAAGGGTCAACTGCTAACTTCAGCATGTCATTTATGGGTGGACCAAATTGAAAACGAATTATTTTGTATGGCCCAGTAGTTATGTTGACAGACGTACAACTCAGAGGCCCGAAATTCGAGCTGGTCATGCGGAAACGTCACTTGACAAGATACTTAACAATCCAAGTATAGTACTGGAGATATCCCAGGAAAGACGTTATATAACTGAGTGATTTATACCCCAAACTCTCAACAAAAAATCGAATGAATTTAAGAATCAATGAAATGAAAACGAAATTTGCAAATTATTTCTTGAGAAGCTAATGACACTCATATATTTCATGTTAAGTAATCCCATGTGAGATATAGATAATTGTTGGCAACAGACCTGTTTGTGTGAATCATATTTGAATACACAATGCTTGGTTCAAGATTCTCCCTATTACGACAGAACACCCATAATCCCCCATTTTGGAATTTATTCTTTCCTTTGAATACTTTGGTCGTTTCCGGTATACATCGATCGGGGCCGGATCTATTCGGTTTTATGTGAAAAGTTTCGTTCCCGACAAAGAGAACGAGCGGAGCATTCCGACGAAAGAATAAATTTCAAAATGGCGAATTATTGGTATTCTACCTTAAAGCTCTTTCAGATTTATCCACGGTAACATATTACATAGTGTATCTAATGGAAATAATCAAGTAACTTATTTCATCGTAATAGCTTATAAAGCATATGAAGTGTGCAATGCAACTTCTCCACTCTCCTGGTGGCATATTGATATGTTTCCTGTATAGATGATAGTCCTGCAATGCTCTTGAAGTCTGTTTTCATTTCCTATAACAAGACTATTAGTTTAGAGTGAATAAACACAAAAACTGGTGCATATGTATTCCGAATGATCCAGACGTGGATATTTTATTCTACCACATTTACAGCTTGGATCATATGTGTTAGTGCATATGCAACATTTGATAGCCTGCGGAGTGATTTTCTGGCGGTGCTAAAACATGTTGCTCAGTAGAATTGGCGATTGATGCGTCCATTTTATTACAGGTTTTGAAAATTAAATCATTACTTGATGATTCAATATGGTGCTTTGGGATGAAAACACCAATTTTGGTTTAGAGCCTTAGAAACACATGGTTTAACATTCGAGCCAATGGGACTATAAGATCTAAAGTCACAGCCGCATCACCATGAGACAGCAAGACGATGGTCAGTCATAAACTGTGCGTTCCCATGACGACACGGTACATTGACGATTTAACTGACCTTGTAGTTTGAAGCGCTTTCTACTAGGCTTCCTGTCTGTTGTATTTCCGGTTGAAACCCCCTTTCCCGTTGTATACAGGGAAATAAATATGAAGACTCTGTCTTGCTTCTAAAACGATTGCAAAGTATCATATCTACATTATCTGAATCCTTTATTCTGAAATTTCGTTCACTATTATGGAGAAGATACAGCCGTTTGTGAATTATTTTTTTTCTAAGAAGTTGATGAAATACAGGGAATAAAGAAAGTTGTAATCGTGCCGTTATAAATACAATTTGAAGTTGCGAACGGCGTTATCTTTCATATTCTATAAAAGAAAAATACTTCATTTTATTCTAAAACATAAGACAAAGTATGTAACCAATTCAAATGAGTCACTTCCGCAATATTCTTCACGAAATCCATGCATCCATATCAATGTCTGACAGCCTGAAAACGCCTTCTTTGCACCATGAGGGTTCCTGAAGTTCGGATTAAGGTCTGTAATAGATTTGGTTTGACTGGCCGATTGAATGGAGGGTTAAGGCTGTTTTCGTCTGTATTTGAGCCATATCTAAACGGTGAATGAACCAGGGTACCGTTTTACTAATCTGTTTACGCTTAAGATTTGCGTAAGTCTAAAACAACAATTCCTCTTATTTCAATATTGGACGAAGCAATATTGCAAAGTGACACATCATTGGAATTGTCTCTCCGAGACGCTTCCAATGACGTGCCACATTGCAATATTGTACTTTCATTGAAGATACTATCCATGTTTATCAATTATGACTTACGCAAACATTTTCCGTAAGTTGTTTAGTAAAACGGGCCCCAGGTATTTTCCTCTCAACTGGTGCTCAACTGACCAAAGCTGACTACTACTTTTCTGCATGAAATTAACTGATAAGTTGGGAGTAAAAAGCCATCTTCTTACTATATGGGGTAAAAAACACAGGGACAAAATCATAAATTGGGAGCAATTTATCAATTATCCCAAGTAGTTTTATGTATACAGCGCATGCGTCAAAATGCGATATGTTGGAGTAACGTTATTTTAAATAAGAAACCAAACGCTGTTCATATTTAAAACGCTCCAACTCAGAACAAGTTCACAGCCGCACAAGAAGTATGTGCAGAACCTTTGAAAAGGGTCTTCATAAAAAAACGATACAGAAAAAATGTTTAAAACTCAGGTAAAAAAAGAACTTCTTAAGGAAGCCTGCAAGTCTGGTTTTGATTATTTCGTTAATTAAAATGGCAGCGTATATTAGAACAAGCAGATGTGCTGGGGCAACAATGTCAAGTTCAATTGATTTTGACAGGAACAGGTTTAATTAGTTTCCCGGGGAAATTTTAACCGGATATTTTAGTTACTATAAACCAGTAGTTTTGAAATTAAAATAATTTTCATAGCATTAAATGACTGGTTAATTGTTCTTAAATTTACGCCAATTTCAACAGAAATGTCAATATGAGGCGTTCCACTCCGCTCTGAGATTGCAGTTTACCGAGATAAAATTTCAGACGGCAGATTAAGGTGTTACCAGGACATAAAAGCTCGTGTGTGTCATATATCTATGCTTACGGTGTTTTCTCGTCCGTTCATTAGCATAGTGTTACTGTCTAGTTTAGTCTTTTATTTTTACATGAATTATAAAACAAGTACTTATAACTAAGGTTAATCACTCTTCAGTCTCCTAGATTTATAGAATTCCGGCAATGGATTTATGAAAGACCCCGCTACTTCTAGGATTCGAACACACGACCCTCGGATCCCAAGGCTGGCAATCCTCTCCCGGACCACTGTCCACTTACTTTCCAAAATGAATATAGAGAATAGATGGTTGGTGTCGTGAAATGTTATCGGGCAAGGCTTAGGAATATTATCCGGTGAGCCGAAGGCGAAACGGATAATAATCCGAAGCCCTGCCCGATAACTTTTCCCATTCAAAGCCACAAACGTTCTATTCAATTGATCCTGTTACCTTTAAGTATTCCTACAAATAAACAAGATGTAATAAAACACGAGAAAAAAGGAAAAAATAAGTAGAGAATGATGCCAACAAGACGTTATGTCGTTCTTATGACGTCATGATTTGTCGCGTGGATGTGTTATATGGTTGGTGCCGGATATCACAAATGTTATACGGCACCTAGTTATTGGTCCCAAAATGGCACTAGTGACGGGATAAATCGTTAGTCAGGGCAACGAATAAATCGTATTAATCATCGGAGAGGATTTTATTAAAGCAAAACTTAGAGCCAAACCCTGTCCGACGCGCCTGTGACTTAGCTCGTTATTTTGACAAAATGAAGCTTTTGCTCTCGCGACTGATTTTAGTTTTAACAAATCGACTGTGAAACAAGTTCTTATAGATTTTTTAAACTATTCTCCATTTCATATTCATAGAAACGAAACCAGACCTTGCGCAGAATGAAGATTAAATAAATCTCGCATGTTGAAGCTCACGGCTTTTCGGATTTGGACTTAAGGCACTCGGGACTGTGTACCGACGGTTCTTAAACGTTACTGTTTAAACAAAGTGGTTATCAACCCCTTACCTCATTAAATCTTGTTTTGTTAATTACTGTGACGAAAGGATAAATTGCTCAAATGGTCTCATAATGCCATGTGTTATACATGTATGTTAATCATTGTTTTCAAAAAAAAAATACAAGATACATACTTTATTGACGTATATGTAATTTAAGTGTCGTCTTAAAAATGTGAAAGCCATAGGGGCGGTATGGTGGATTGTGTCATTTCTCTTAAAGATTTGATGTCGTTTTCTCCTTTTCCGGGCAATGACCTCATTGAATTGATACATGTTGTTATGGATCTGTATGGATCTGTAAACCATTACCCTGCTGAGTAATTAACGAACAAACAATACATTTCAGCACGTTCTCGCATCTTAATCTTCTTTGGAAACCACTACGATTTAATGATTATTCGCACCTCTGTCAAATTATCATTGTTACAATAGTGTCGAGCTTATATTTTGGAAAACCGTATTTTATCGGGCTGCTTTTATCGTCAGCTGTTTCCACCAAATTGTACCAGTCACACTTCCCCATCTGTTGAAATGGGTAACCCATATTATGGTTGGGGTGGGTCAGTTTCATCAGGCGCTTTACCTTTCTCTACCCAACAATAGACTGACATTCTTGTCATAATATTATGACAGCCATCTTGTAGCACCAACACCAATAATCACCTTCATTGGCTTGGTATCAAAAGGGAGGTAACACTGTTACGAATAAAACATCTCGTGTTTTAAATTATGTCCCTTAGTTTCCAACATGACATGACTATTCACTTTCGTTAATTTCGGTGTTTACATTTACATCTGTGCTGGTCAAACGTATGTAACCAAGGTGGGAAGGTCATATAGCCAGAGCAGGAGATATCTTATTCCGATTTTTCATGTAAAATAAACCCAAGTAAGACAATATATCTCAACGTGTATTGCAATTTACTTTATTTTAAAATCCATTCATCTAAAATCCTAAAATATAGTGTCAAAGTTTAGGTGCAGATATGTTCGATCGCATAGGCTTTCAAAGTGGATAATTTGATTTATATCAAAGTAATAATAAGATGCATAATTCGTTCTAAATATACCCCTACCAACCCTCACTCCTTCTCATGATACATACGAACAAAGATACAACTGAAATATCACATATACCCCCACCAACCCACACTCCTTCTCATGAAACATACGAACAAAGATACAACTGAAATATCACATATACCTCCACCAACCCTCACTCCTTCTCATGATACATACGAACAAAGATACAACTGAAATATCACATATACCCCCACCAACCCTCACTCCTTCTCATGAAACATACGAGCAAAGATACAACTGAAATATCACATATACCCCCACCAACCCACACTCCTTCTCATGATACATACGAACAAAGATACAACTGAAATATCACATATACCCCCACCATCCCACACTCCTTCTCATGGCACATACGAACAAAGATACAACTGAAATATCGCATATACCCCCACCAACCCGCACTCCTTCTCATGATACATACGAACAAAGATACAACTGAAATATCACATATACCCCCACCAACCCTCACTCCTTCTCATGAAACATACGAACAAAGATACAACTGAAATATCACATATACCCCCACCAACCCTCACTCCTTCTCATGATACATACGAACAAAGATACAACTGAAATATCACATATACCCCCACCAACCCACACTCCTTCTCATGAAACATACGAACAAAGATACAACTGAAATATCACATATACCTCCACCAACCCTCACTCCTTCTCATGATACATACGAACAAAGATACAACTGAAATATCACATATACCCCCACCAACCCACACTCCTTCTCATGAAACATACGAACAAAGATACAACTGAAATATCACATATACCCCCACCAACCCACACTCCTTCTCATGATACATACGAACAAAGATACAACTGAAATATCACATATACCTCCACCAACCCACACTCCTTCTCATGATACATACGAACAAAGATACAACTGAAATATCACATATACCTCCACCAACCCACACTCCTTCTCATGAAACATACGAACAAAGATACAACTGAAATATCACATATACCTCCACCAACCCACACTCCTTCTCATGGTACATACGAACAAAGATACAACTGAAATATCACATATACCTCCACCAACCCACACTCCTTCTCATGGTACATACGAACAAAGATACAACTAAAATATCACATATACCTCCACCAACCCTCACTCCTTCTCATGATACATACGAACAAAGATACAACTGAAATATCACATATACCTCCACCAACCCTCACTCCTTCTCATGATACATACGAACAAAGATACAACTGCAATATCACATATACCTCCACCAACCCACACTCCTTCTCATGGTACATACGAACAAAGATACAACTGAAATATCACATATACCTCCACCAACCCTCACTCCTTCTCATGAAACATACGAACAAAGATACAACTGCAATATCACATATACCTCCACCATCCCACACTCCTTCTCATGGCACATACGAACAAAGATACAACTGAAATATCACATATACCTCCACCAACCCACACTCCTTCTCATGGTACATACGAACAAAGATACAACTGAAATATCACATATACCTCCACCAACCCTCACTCCTTCTCATGAAACATACGAACAAAGATACAACTGCAATATCACATATACCTCCACCAACCCACACTCCTTCTCATGGTACATACGAACAAAGATACAACTGAAATATCACATATACCTCCACCAACCCACACTCCTTCTCATGGTACATACGAACAAAGATACAACTGAAATATCACATATACCTCCACCAACCCTCACTCCTTCTCATGATACATACGAACAAAGATACAACTGAAATATCACATATACCCCCACCAACCCACACTCCTTCTCATGATACATACGAACAAAGATACAACTGAAATATCACATATACCTCCACCAACCCACACTCCTTCTCATGGTACATACGAACAAAGATACAACTGAAATATCACATATACCTCCACCAACCCTCACTCCTTCTCATGATACATACGAACAAAGATACAACTGAAATATCACATATACCCCCACCAACCCACACTCCTTCTCATGATACATACGAACAAAGATACAACTGAAATATCACATATACCTCCACCAACCCACACTCCTTCTCATGATACATACGAACAAAGATACAACTGAAATATCACATATACCTCCACCAACCCTCACTCCTTCTCATGAAACATACGAACAAAGATACAACTGAAATATCACATATACCCCCACCATCCCACACTCCTTCTCATGGCACATACGAACAAAGATACAACTGAAATATCACATATACCCCCACCAACCCGCACTCCTTCTCATGATACATACGAACAAAGATACAACTGAAATATCACATATACCCCCACCATCCCACACTCCTTCTCATGGTACATACGAACAAAGATACAACTGAAATATCACATATACCTCCACCAACCCTCACTCCTTCTCATGATACATACGAACAAAGATACAACTGAAATATCACATATACCTCCACCAACCCTCACTCCTTCTCATGATACATACGAACAAAGATACAACTGAAATATCACATATACCCCCACCAACCCTCACTCCTTCTCATGAAACATACGAGCAAAGATACAACTGAAATATCACATATACCCCCACCAACCCACACTCCTTCTCATGATACATACGAACAAAGATACAACTGAAATATCACATATACCCCCACCAACCCACACTCCTTCTCATGAAACATACGAACAAAATCGCTGAAATATCCACATATATCTCCACCAACCCTCCTCCTTCTCATGATACACTGAACAAAAGATACAACTGAAATATCACATATACCCCCCACCAACCCTCACTCCTTCTCATAAGAACATGCGAACAAAGATACAACTGAAATGTCACATATGCCCCCACCAACCCTCCTCCTTCTCATGATGCACACATACGAACAAAGATACAACTGAAATATCACATATACCCCCACAACCCACCTCCTTCTCATGAAACTTATACGAACAAGATACAACTGAGTATCATATACCTCCACCAACCCTCCTCCTTCTCATGATACATACGAACAAGATACAACTGAAATATCACATATACCCCCACCAACCCACACTCCTTCTCATGAAACATACGAACAAGATACAACTTCTGAAATATCACGCCTGCCCCCCACCAACCCACACTCCTTCTCATGATACATATGAACAAAGATACAACTGAAATATCACATATACCTCCGCAACCCTCCTTCTCATGATACGCCACGAACAAAGATACAACTGAAATAGCACATATACCTCCACCAACCCACACTCCTTCTCATGATACATACGAACAAAGATACAACTGAAATATCACATATACCCCCACCAACCCACACTCCTTCTCATGGTACATACGAACAAAGATACAACTGAAATATCACATATACCTCCACCAACCCTCACTCCTTCTCATGAAACATACGAACAAAGATACAACTGCAATTTCACATATACCCCCACCAACCCACACTCCTTCTCATGATACATACGAACAAAGATACAACTGAAATATCACATATACCTCCACCAACCCACACTCCTTCTCATGGTACATACGAACAAAGATACAACTGAAATATCACATATACCTCCACCAACCCTCACTCCTTCTCATGATACATACGAACAAAGATACAACTGAAATATCACATATACCTCCACCAACCCACACTCCTTCTCATGATACATACGAACAAAGATACAACTGAAATATCACATATACCTCCACCAACCCACACTCCTTCTCATGGTACATACGAACAAAGATACAACTGAAATATCACATATACCTCCACCAACCCACACTCCTTCTCATGGTACATACGAACAAAGATACAACTGAAATATCACATATACCTCCACCAACCCTCACTCCTTCTCATGAAACATACGAACAAAGATACAACTGAAATATCACATATACCCCCACCATCCCACACTCCTTCTCATGGCACATACGAACAAAGATACAACTGAAATATCACATATACCCCCACCATCCCACACTCCTTCTCATGGTACATACGAACAAAGATACAACTGAAATATCACATATACCTCCACCAACCCTCACTCCTTCTCATGATACATACGAACAAAGATACAACTGAAATATCACATATACCTCCACCAACCCTCACTCCTTCTCATGATACATACGAACAAAGATACAACTGAAATATCACATATACCCCCACCAACCCTCACTCCTTCTCATGAAACATACGAGCAAAGATACAACTGAAATATCACATATACCCCCACCAACCCACACTCCTTCTCATGATACATACGAACAAAGATACAACTGAAATATCACATATACCCCCACCAACCCACACTCCTTCTCATGAAACATACGAACAAAGATACAACTGAAATATCACATATATCTCCACCAACCCTCACTCCTTCTCATGATACATACGAACAAAGATACAACTGAAATATCACATATACCCCCACCAACCCTCACTCCTTCTCATGAAACATACGAACAAAGATACAACTGAAATATCACATATACCCCCACCAACCCTCACTCCTTCTCATGATACATACGAACAAAGATACAACTGAAATATCACATATACCCCCACCAACCCACACTCCTTCTCATGAAACATACGAACAAAGATACAACTGAAATATCACATATATCTCCACCAACCCTCACTCCTTCTCATGATACATACGAACAAAGATACAACTGAAATATCACATATACCCCCACCAACCCACACTCCTTCTCATGAAACATACGAACAAAGATACAACTGAAATATCACATATACCCCCACCAACCCACACTCCTTCTCATGATACATATGAACAAAGATACAACTGAAATATCACATATACCTCCACCAACCCACACTCCTTCTCATGATACATACGAACAAAGATACAACTGAAATAGCACATATACCTCCACCAACCCACACTCCTTCTCATGATACATACGAACAAAGATACAACTGAAATATCACATATACCTCCACCAACCCTCACTCCTTCTCATGAAACATACGAACAAAGATACAACTGCAATATCACATATACCCCCACCAACCCACACTCCTTCTCATGATACATACGAACAAAGATACAACTGAAATATCACATATACCTCCACCAACCCACACTCCTTCTCATGGTACATACGAACAAAGATACAACTAAAATATCACATATACCTCCACCAACCCTCACTCCTTCTCATGATACATACGAACAAAGATACAACTGAAATATCACATATACCTCCACCAACCCACACTCCTTCTCATGGTACATACGAACAAAGATACAACTGAAATATCACATATACCTCCACCAACCCTCACTCCTTCTCATGATACATACGAACAAAGATACAACTGAAATATCACATATACCTCCACCAACCCTCACTCCTTCTCATGAAACATACGAACAAAGATACAACTGAAATATCACATATACCCCCACCATCCCACACTCCTTCTCATGGCACATACGAACAAAGATACAACTGAAATATCGCATATACCCCCACCAACCCACACTCCTTCTCATGATACATACGAACAAAGATACAACTGAAATATCACATATACCTCCACCAACCCTCACTCCTTCTCATGAAACATACGAACAAAGATACAACTGCAATATCACATATACCTCCACCATCCCACACTCCTTCTCATGGCACATACGAACAAAGATACAACTGAAATATCACATATACCTCCACCAACCCACACTCCTTCTCATGGTACATACGAACAAAGATACAACTGAAATATCACATATACCCCCAGCAACCCTCACTCCTTCTCATGAAACATACGAACAAAGATACAACTGAAATATCACATATACCCCCACCAACCCACACTCCTTCTCATGATACATACGAACAAAGATACAACTGAAATATCACATATACCCCCACCAACCCTCACTCCTTCTCATGAAACATACGAACAAAGATACAACTGAAATATCACATATACCCCCACCAACCCACACTCCTTCTCATGATACATACGAACAAAAATACAACTGAAATATCACATATACCCCCACCATCCCACACTCCTTCTCATGGTGCATACGAACAAAGATACAACTGAAATATCATATATATTCCAGCTATCAAAAGATGCCTTAACGATTCTAAAAGTGTTATTTTATAAATGTATCTGTTAATGATGATTTTACCACAATCATCACTACTCCTTTTCATTATAAATACGAAAACATCTCATATACAATATTACATACCATCTAGTTATCAGGAGATGCCTTGTCGATTCTAAAAGCATCATGATATTAAGGTATTACACCCCTGATGATGAAACATTAGAAAACTCAAAATAACAAGTCAAAGATTTAACAGAACAAATGCCATTATGAAATCAAGTTTTATATCATAAGAAATTCTTATTGATTGAAATTTTTATTGGCCACCTTTCATTAATGTTATTTCAATTTCAATGTAAAACTGATAATCAAGAGGTGGTAGTTACTATGGATTTAACAACACGATTATTGACATTCATTTCGAAAATGTAAATTGAAATTCAGATATATTTGGAAAAAAAGCATCGGTGAATGCATTTGAAATAAATACTTTTATAAATCCATTTTGATTTATTCTTTAACCAAAGCAAACATCCATCATGAGTTGAATAGCTTATTGCCTTATTGTCTTATTTAATGATGATTATACCTCTATCGTCACTCACTCGTCACTCACTCGTCACTCACTCGTCTCACTTCAGATATCGACACTTTCTACCATTTACCAATGGACGTCATCAGCGGTGATAAACTCGACAACCCTTCCGGTCTAGACGCAAAGGTGACTGGGAATCCGGAAACAGTTAACGGAGTTCTGGGTAATGCGCTAAAAATAGATTGTCAGACCAGCAAGATCAAGGTCAGCGGTCCGGGTCACCGTCAGGAGTGTTTTGGAGACCTTGACCTTTGTCTCAAAGGTAAGTACATTGTATTTGGGTTGTCCTATAGTAAATGTTTTGATGTCACGAGCGTAGATAACCTTTAAAAGGCTGGAATCAACTTCATGCTTAAACAGGTTTGACCAGAGGCCAGCCGCTATGTAAATTGGCCGGTGGCCTATTGTATAACATATTTGCTACTCTGAATAACTTTCCTTATCAAAACTAAGGAGATACTTAAGTTTTGGAAAGCAGAAGGACACATACAATATTTCTTTTAGAAAATTAACCAGCAGTCTAAGGGTTAAATTGTGTGTCTTTTCTTATTCAATTTAATGAACATTCTTGAGCGTTACAGTACATAACCTACCAAGCTTTTCATTGTATTCCTCCTTTCGAAAAGTATAAGTGTACTAAAAATCTCGCTTATTGGTGGATGAAATTTCCCTCGATCTATGTCCAAGCGTGTCAATGATTGAATGGACTTTGTTGTTACAGTAAACCTAGCATACCATACCATAAAATATGAGCGAAAGGGTGACCATTTTCGCAACTACAACATCTAGGTATATATTTTCAAATCTGCCAACATGATAAAAGAAAGCATGTTAAGGACTCGAATATCAGGTGTGATATGTTTAAACATCTTTATTTTCGTTGAAATAATTTACACAATGATCGAATTATACAATCATGATGTCCTGGGTACGTTTTACAAAACGACTTAAAAAAAAGTTGCGTACGTCAGAACTAACATTTCAAAACTAAGATTGATAGTATATTAAATGAAAACACAATATTAGCATGTGACACACCATTGGAAGCGTCTCATGCAATATTGATTGGCCAAATTTGGAAAAACAGGAAATGTTGTTTTGAACTTTGTTAGCATAACTTGTTTAGTAAAACGGTACCCTTGACAATAATGATTACCATGACATTGTATCCCCGCAGGTTACACGATAGGAATCTGGGTAAAGTTCGACAAGCCGGAACCAGGTAACGCTGTTTATTTATCCAATGGCGGACAGACGACCGAGTCACATGGTGTCGCCATGTCCTATCAGGTTGGACAACTCCAGTGGGTCTTCCGAACGAAGAATGGACAGGAGTGGCGTGTCTCAGCCAATAACATTCTGCCACGTCACTGGTATCACGTGATCGTCACGTGGTCATCAAACAAAGGATTGACGCTGTTTATAAATGGAAACAAGATCTCATCAGATGAAGTTGCGTCCTTCAGGTAGCTCTATTATTTTCGTTTCATTCTTGGATGTTGAATGCATGATAAATATTGAAAACGCTCGCACTCGTTTTGTTTAAGGAAAGGCATTTCATTCATCATCGTAGATTACCAAAACCCAGTGCTTCTTTTATTTTCAAATAGATACTATGTTGATGCAAGTCCTTAGAATATACGTATACCCGTATCAAAATAGGAAGCATGCGTCTTTTTGATTGTTGAGGAAATATTGTTAACAAAGAAATCAACGCTTTCAAAGACAATTAAACCAGTCATATCAAATCCACGAATTGTTTGTTCTGTAAAGAGTGACTTTTAATACATGCATGGTGATTATTGTAGACGTTCGTATAACGTTTGTTTCTATCTTGCAGGAAGTCGACAGCGAATGCTAATAAGATGAAGTATGACGATTTTATCATCGGCCAGTCTAACGATGGAAAGGGTATAACCGACCTCGGCATTATGACTATTGATGACTTCCGCTTTTGGTCTTATCTGATGACGGAAACAATGTTGAGAGAAATGGGTAGGTTTCAATTCTCCTTTTTATAGCAATCGTCTAGCCTTTATGTTTGTTGTATTTGGCTATAACAGGACATCAACAATCGTTTAGCCTTTATGTTTGTTGTATTTGGCTATTACAGGACATCAACAATCTTTTATCCTTTATGTTTGTTGTATTTTATATTGGCTTTATGTTTGTTGTATTTGGCTATAACAGGACATCAACAATCCTTTATGTTTGTTGTATTTGGCTATTACAGGACATCAACAATCGTTTAGCCTTTATGTTTGTTGTATTTGGCTATTACAATCGGCCCATCAACAATCGTTTAGCCTTTATGTTTGTTGTATTTGGCTATTACAGGACATCAACAATCGTTTAGCCTTTATGTTTGTTGTATTTGGCTATAACAGGACATCAACAATCGTTTAGCCTTTATGTTTGTTGTATTTGGCTATAACAGGACATCAACAATCGTTTAGCCTTTATGTTTGTTGTATTTGGCTATTACAGGACATCAACAATCGTTTAGCCTTTATGTTTGTTGTATTTGGCTATTAGCCTTTATGTTTGTTGTATTTGGCTATTACAGGACATCAACAATCGTTTAGCCTTTATGTTTGTTGTATTTGGATATTACAGGACATCAACAATCGTTTAGCCTTCATGTTTGTTGTATTTGGATATTACAGGACATCAACAATCGTTTAGCCTTTATGTTTGTTGTATTTGGCTATTACAGGACATCAACAATCGTTTAGACTTTATGTTTGTTGTATTTGGCTATTACAGGACATCATAAATCGTTTAGCCTTTATGATTGTTGTATTTGGCTATTACAGTACATCAACAATCGTTTAGCCTTTATGTTTGTTGTATTTAGCTATTACAGTGACATTGCGATGCCTGGTCCAAAATTTGCATTTATGAAGACTTAGACCCCTTACTGCACTGCTAATAGGGAAAAGTCAATATGATTGAACCATCGGCGTTCCGTAATGCGGTAATTAAAAAACATAAATTGCAAAAATTCAAGGACGGTCTTTAATGTGGGACTTAAATGCTTGAATAGTGTGCAAAAACTATTTCATTTCGTTCGAAGCAAACATTGATAAGTAAGATATCCATGAAGACAATCCAAAAGTTCTATCATTATGACTCCCCTTTATTTGAATCAAAGGTAGACACACGATTTAAGCAATTCCAGCGACGCCGATCAATAACCTTTTTGTTTATGTATATATCATTTTCATCAACGGAACGTACTTTAGCAGTATTTATTTGTTTACATAGCTATACTTTACCGAACTCATTCCTTTATATTGAAAATTGTGAATGTCAAAGTGAGGTATCATATTAAATAGTAAAATGGTAAAATTTTCTTTTGGTTGTTTTCCAGGGCCAATTTACAAATATCACCTAAGCATGGACCAGCTCGAAATAGGAAAACTCGTTGTCCCGAATTTGGAGCCGAAGACGCTCGGTTATCTCCGGACAACTCCGGGAAAGATCGGGAATGCGGTTTATTTTCCGGGGAGCGGAGAATACATCGACTTCGGGCCATTCTACGAGACGTGTATCGGAAACTCGAGCCTCTGTATGTACGGTTTCATGGCCTCGTTCTGGATTAAGTTCTACCAGGTCGGGAACGCCAGCTACATGTATTACGTCACTTCTGGTGTAAGAGGGTTTTCCGTGTATTCCTACGCGGACCGTATTTACACGACGGCTCAAATGGACGATAGCCATTGGGAGGCGTTTGCAGCCGGTATGGAGAATGGACGTTGGTATTTTATTGAGGTTTCCTGGACGAGGGCAGACGGACTGTCCTTGTATGTTGACCTTCAGTTAAAGATGACCAAATACGCTAGTACTCACAACGAGGCTAGACTGACCAACCGCCATGATAATTTCTACATCGGGCGTGATAACAACTTTCGGTACGCCGGAAGGAGTGCATTCGCCATTGACGATCTTGAGATCTTCAACGCAAACCGTGAAAGACTGATAGAAATCGGCTTTATTCAGAGAGGTATGGAATAGTTAAACGACAATACTTCTAATTCTTGTTCAACTATTGGTTTAAATGGGGTTAACATCAGTTTTCTACAGTATTTTAGTCATATCTTAGATGTCGGCGCACCTATATAGACTCCTTGGATGTTACCTCAAGGACTGCAATATACTGTACTCTTTCAAAACTTTAAATTCCTTTCCTGTGCGATTGATAACTGAGTGACCAATATTTTAGAGTCATTAAAATAAAGGGGTTATAGGGTCTTATAATTCAACAGGAGCAATATACCGATATATTTTACACAGGAGAGGACCACTAAGGACGTCATACAGTTTTGAGACTTAAATCGATAGTGTAATAGTAAAACAGACAGCAGCTTTATTGTTTGAACGTTAAACATGCTTTGTGGTCTTTATCACTTTGTATGTCATATAATCGAATTCGAAATATGTAGTCATTTCATTGTAAAAAGGGAATTATCGCCTTTTAGTTCATAATAGTTTTGCAAGTCGAAATGGATTGCCGCCGAAACAATACATGGGTAGTATTTCATGAATAAAGGCTGCTGAACGAAACGATCTGAATTCACATTCATATTTTGTAAACGGTATAAATTGTCTCTAAATACACACTTATTTTCTCCCAAATCTTATTTTCAAGTGTCCTTTAAACAACAGTACATTTATTATACGGTTTCACATCAATCAAATTGTAACATCCAATGTTCCTCACATCTGTGGACAAGTACCTTTAAGATCTATTTAACGATATCATTCCTCACAGGAAAACCGTTCAAGACGTACTACAGTTTTGACACAATGGTTGGTACTACCATCAAAGAGGCCACAACAACCATACAAACATACGGGCGACCAGAGTTGGTACCCGGCAAAATAGGACAGGCGCTCATGTTGACGGGAAATACCCAGGTGGCGCAGTTTGACCATGGCGACAGTTGCCTAGGAAACCTGGATTACTGTGTACATGGCGTAATGTTGTCTTTGTGGTTCAGGTAATGATGTCTTCTGGTATATTAAATCTAGTTTAAGTCTTAGAATGCTGGGGATCTTTTTATATAAAACAAATGTTTGTGTCGTCTGCTTTCAAAACCTTAAATGTCTGCTTGATTTTCATGAGGAGGAATACTCAGAGTAGCAATCAGTTTAGATCCAGGCCAGCCGCCAATTTACTTGGTGGCTGGCCTGGATCTAAATTGTTTGTATAAGCTTGAAGTCGTTTCCAGCACTATAAGGATTAATGATGTCGCTTATCCTATTGATTAACCCCACTTACCGCAATACCTCACCTTGACGCCAATGCATCAAGATACTTTGGATTCTCCAATGGCAATAGAACAAGGAATCTTAAGTTTGTCAAAATGGTTTCTACTTGCCATCGAAAAGAAATGTAGATATGCAGATATTTTAGTTATGAAATTGTTACTTGCTGTTGTTTTCATTTTTGGCAAGCAAGAAAACTTTACGAGAAAAAGCAGCTCTTAAAAGATGTAACATGAACATCAAAAACCAATAAATAATCGCAGGCACTTCTATATACTGAATCCAAATTCACCTGCTTATTTTGCACTTATGCATAACATTGACATAATTGTCGGCAGTTATACAACATAAAACTATCAAATACAATCTTTATTGTGGAAACGGGCTAAAGACATGTCGACGTTACAATTGTAATGAGTACCCAATAAAAAAGGGTTTAAAGAAAATATGTGTTACTGAAGAACAATTTTTTACATATTCTTGAATTCTAAACCAAAGATTTTACATATCTACTTCGGTGGAATTACAGTCATGATGTTTAAAAGTAAATTTAGTTGCCTTGGGCGACACCTTAGACGTAGTATTTTATGTCCTTCTTTGTTATATATGTTTGTGAATTTAAAGAATGGTTGCATTAGATTCATATTTACTTCAGGAAGTCATTGAACTCGATACTATTAATGTGTTGTTTGTGATTTCGTTACAAAAGCTTTGAAAATGTCGTTACCTTCAAGACACCATGAGATGTCTGTTGATAACAACAAACGTGTATAATTTACTTTTACACGAGTTTATTATTGTTTCAGACCGGAAGAATTTAAGGAAGGAATGTTTTACCTATCAAGCGGCATCAATGGAATAACATTTTCCTATTTTGACCG
This sequence comes from Cerastoderma edule, assembly GCA_947846245.1. Classification (NCBI taxonomy): domain Eukaryota; kingdom Metazoa; phylum Mollusca; class Bivalvia; order Cardiida; family Cardiidae; genus Cerastoderma; species Cerastoderma edule. Next base: position 20,477,962 of record OX401422.1, on the reverse strand, counting down.
GAAGTTCCGGGTGTCGGCCATGACGACGCCATTAAAGTGGGAAGTGACTACGTCATACCTGGAGAAGGGACAGTGGTACTTCCTGGAAACATCTTGGGGACCTAACTCAGGCTTGATGTTGTATGCTAACGGGATACGTGTTGCACAAGATAAATACTCGGAGGGTAAAACTATTTAAGCGTATTAGAGTATTCTAACTGCTGTTAACATTTTATATAGGCATTTGTAAACAAATTGATCAATATGTCTTTATAGTGCGTCAAAATCGTTCAAAGAAACCCGGGAAGACCTGGGGCCATCCCCTTAACCAAAGAATCAAAAAAGTATGGTTTCATTGCAATAATAAACCTAAAAAAGAATGGTTAAAATGCATACTTTGTCAAGCGTTGTGACAATACGTATCGCAAATACATGTATTTATGACATTGCCTCTGTCTATTAGACAACCTTAGATATCGTATGAGGATCATGTTCGAAAACATATTTTAACTTGTTAGGCATTCATTTACTTTTAGAAAATTTAGCGAAACTGATGTTGACCATTGGTATATTTACATGGTCGAATTGTGATTATCTAGGGTAGGTAAACCCTCGCTCAAGTATATATCACTTCGGTACACCAGCAACAGAATTATTAAAACTTCATCTTTTGTCTCCGGGGTTTCAATGTAAATTCATGCATGACTTTTTTTTAAGATTATCTTCTGTGGAAACGTTTGATTTCGACTAGCACTACAATTCCTAATGCATGAATACATTCATCAAATGATCAGCATGCTATCATAAGCTTTGACTTTTAAGTAAATCAATTCAAGAAATCAAACAATTATGAATGCTTTCTATTTGTAATCCAGAAAACATTGAGGCTCAAGATACAACAAAACTGTTATACGACAAGTTTGTATTCGGAAAAGAAAACACGGATAAAACCGGAAGCGTGTATGGTGCTGCCCTCTTCGATGAAATGGAATTCTGGTACGGGACACGTGACTATCTGAAGGCCTTTGATTATATCCAGAGAGGTAATGACTAGTTGATACAACTTATACTTGGTATTGTACAACCCGAAAAATGCATTAAAACATCAAAAGCAAACAACCATTTCAATTACACAGAAATAAGCAATCAAAATATTTAGCTTGAATGAAAGATTGATTTTCGGAAATAAAAAGAAATACCAGATATAGACTTATTCAAAGATGTATATCGATGTACTTTTGAATGATCAAGAAAATGCGTTTTCTTAAGAAATCAATACATGTATTCTTCTGGTCAAATTCAAAAGAATTCCGATTTCTTTTTTATTTTAGCAAATTATATCCAATTGCTACGTTAATTCAAAAATAACATATATCTTAATAGATGAATTTATGAAAGTTGTTTCCATACAATTGAGGATCAGAAACATAATTCTGTCATCACAACATGAAAAAATGAACAAATTGCATGGAATATAGGAGGGAAATTGTCCTATGGACCTTGAAATATTGGAGTAGTCTGTGTCTGTTGTAACATGTGAAGGGCAATCTTTTTCTGGCTTTAAATATGTACTAGTAACACAACTTGTCTAACCATTAAGACTATGTTTTAGGTAAGCCCACACACTACAGAATTAAGATGGACGAAATAACGCCGGATGGTCGAAGTATTGCACATACGTCGTTACCAGTTCGCCTTTACGGAAACCCATCCCTGGTTCCTGGTGTTATAAATAAAGCCGTTAAGCTTTCGGGAACCAGGCAGTATATCAACATCGGAGCTTCCAAAGACACGTGTTTGGGAAACATAGAATTATGTCATTTCGGGATATATATCTCTATGTGGACTAAAATACACGAATATGATTACAACATGTATTTGATGTCGACGGGGAGGAATGGTATCCGGATGTACTATGTAGCCGGATATATCTTCGTAACGGTAAACAATGCTGAAAAATCATGGCGTCTAAGTGTTCCACGTATGACCTTAAACGTGTGGCACCTCTTGGAGCTTTCTTGGCATCCTGAATTCGGCCTCGAGTTGTTGATTAACGGGGAGAAAACAACGGAGAAAGATTCCAGACAGATTCCGTTCTTAGGGTCTAGAACTGGCAAGTTTTATATCGGGGGACCAAACCCGGGCGATACTTCCGGTCAGAGGTTTACATATGCCCGGATGTCGGTGGATGATCTCCAGGTTTGGTATGGAAGGCGGGAAGAGTTACTGGCCTTTGATTATATTGTTGGAGGTAAGAATGCTTGGATGTCCTGAATGAAATCACTTTTTGTCTTTGGTTATTTGGGCGCTCGTGGATTTCTGTATTAGCAACAAATGAAGCACACCTAGAGATTTGATTAGAAATAAAGACAAGAGGACATCGTAGTGTTTAAGGCACAGTAGTAGCTTTGTATTTCTACCTTCATTCAAATTTTAAGAACAATTTTATTTTCTTCAAAATAAACACAACCCGTCAACTTATACTGTAACTAACCTGAAATAGAAAAGCAAAACTATCAAAACATGGCTAAGACGATATTTTCCTATGGTAGATATTTTTTTCTTGAGTCTTGCCATGACGCTAAACTGCACTGGTCATGACATTGGAAGTACAAGTAAAACTTAATTTCTTCTCAAGTCATGACACGCTGTAGACTAGACATTCGTCCATTTTCATATCATTTCAGTGTAATGCATTAATCCATGAGGATTTAAAACCAACGAAAAATGTGATTTTATGATTGAGAAATCCTTTTCAAAAATCCTGCATTACAGATGTTTGTAGATAACTAATTAGTGAATTGTGTCTGTGGCATTAAATGTGTTTAATTTTCGTCTTAACAAAACTAATGTGCATGTTGGTTTGAATAATAACTCGAGGATCATTCAATGAGGGTCATGTCAAAGTATTTATCATTGTTATACCTCACACCAATCGCTCAAGGAAGTGCATGAATGTATTCTCTTGAGCGTGTTTTGTTATTCAAAACATTTCTCGGGATTTGGCCAAGCCGGCTGATTGGTGTTAAAGATTGAAGTCAATGGTTATGTTTATGTCATGCAGAAGCCATGGACTTCCTGCCTGCAAAAGTATTAATATTTTACCAAGCAATTCAGTGATCTATTGTTTGATCTAAGCACGAGTTTTAAAACCGAAACTCCTATGTAGATCCCAATTGAACAAGACTTGTCTGAACTATTAGACTTTATTAAAAGCGACACACTCGCTCGCGGATTTTTGTCTAAATGCTTTCAAATGTTTCTTTTCTACTATAAGTGTAGAAATACTTTTATGGGGTATCGCTGACAGAAATTGACACTTTATACTTCTTATTAGTGCTAACGTCGTACTAGTCATTAAGCTTGTTCCATAAAGTAGATGCATATCTAGTTTATGAGTAATCTGATTAATACAAACCGTGTATTTGGCTTTGAGCGCGTCTGTGTATGGCATGAATTATGTATTTTCACTCTGTTTAAGCATGCGGTTTCCAATCGTCGTTAGGTTGTACATGACTAATATTTGTACTTTATCTTTGTCAGTCTTTTAGCAAAGTAAGATTTCTATCCAGCTGCTTATTCTTATTCAACCCAATCCATGCAAAACATTTTTTTTTTTACCTATCACAATTGCTGACACTTGAAAATAATTCCACTTAATTATAATATTTAATCTACTGTTACATTGAAACCCAGGGTAATGGATGGGTAATGGCACCATAAAATTTAAGTCGTACATTCGCTGATTTAATCGTAGAAAAGGAGTTTTGGAGATATCTGCAGACTTTGTAAGTAGTAATTCTTCCAATTTATTGCATTCAATGGGAACAATCTGAAACCTGTAGGGTACTATATCATTTAACAAATTGAGGAAAAAAGTTGTGTGGCCAAATCCGGTATACATAGATAGTGCCTTAAATGAAAGTACACTATTGCTATGTGACACATCGTTGGAAGCTTCTCGGAGAGAAGATTTCAATAATGTGGTATTTTGCAACACTGCTTATTTGTGAACTGAAGTAAGAGGGGACGTTGCTTCGAACGTACGTTAATCTCGTATAAGATGTTTAGTAAAACATTACCCTGAACACTATTCAGGACGATAGCGATTTTATGAAGATGATGTATATTAAGACAGGTTTCAATTTGATTTCTGATACCGTTAAATCATTGCAGTTCGTGTTTTCATTATTCAATTTTTCGCAATGCAGGCATGTAATATGTTACTCCTCATACCCAAACCAACCTAACTGTGAGGCATTGTTCTAAAGGACTCTGTACGTCCATAAGCTACGCCTTAGATAGTTTAATCCTTTCCCAAACAATAACGACATTTAACCACTTTGTCGCACACAACTCTGGAAAACATTGTGGGACTCGTGACTAGCAATTTTTCCTTTTACAACAATGTGTCCTGCCCTATCAGAGGATCATTTTCCAATGTCATCACATTTTGAAATGTCGTCTGAGAAACAGAATTCTTTTATATTTGGACCATTTTTGCTATGTCGATCAAGGTAGACTAAATTAATTAATATGTGCATGCCATAGGTATAGTATTTACAAAAAACACACCTTAGGATAAACCATTACAAAACTGAAAACGAAATGCATCATCAACATCAATTCATTCAAAACTTGTTGGCATTTTTATTCCTTAATACGAAGCATGAAAAACTATGCGTATTGTTTTTGCAATGTCGTATGTTTTCTTTTTTAAGTTTGATTATTGTTGACAAGTTTCCTTTCGATTTATACTTCGGGAGCGAGCATGGAATCAATTAACAATAGTAGAAAATATAGAATTAACGATAATTATACTGAATGCCGAACTAACATAAGAAAATAATGTAAATTTACTCTTTAAAATTTGATTTTGTAATGTATAAATTAGGATCCCACGTAAATTGATATCAAAATTTAACGTTTTCAAATTAAGAATGAGCTGTTTAAATAGAATATGATAACTCTAAGGGAAACGATTAAAACATTTTTAACTTTCTTAATATCGATCTTATTTTCACTTAAAAACCATTTAGTTTATACCTTTATTCAATTTAAGAAGATATCTTTTAACAAATTTCTTCATGTTTTGAGATTGAATGAAAGTTAATCAATTACTTTGTTAATGATTTCTATGACATTTGTTGCAGTTTTCGTGGATGAATGCTCGTTCTCGATGTAAAGTACAGGTTTGAATCTCTATGAACAACCGTTTGTAGTCATTTAAACTTACCTTTGATTCAATACTGAACATAAGATAGAATAAAAAATCAAGTTATCAATACGTTGACGGAATCTAAAACAGTTTCAATAAAAATAGAGTCCTGAGTACCTTCTCTTGTAAAATTAAGTTAATCCCATGCTTCATCAAAAAGACAAATTCGATTTTCGTTTCTTTTTTCACTACTGACGACAAACATTTTCCATTTATCTTCAACGACAACATTGACGTATTGCCATTGTGATATCACATAAGTAATAGGTGCCTTTGGTAAACTATACCCGAATATCCAAACTAGAGGTGTTTTAATTCAACTAAAAAGTTTGATACCCCTCCCTTAAAGGAAGAACAACAAAACAGACGCACACATAACAACAAAATCACATACAAATATCAAACAAAACAATTTACAAAAATAAAGAAACCATATTGTTTCCTTGTTTCAAAAGCCAAACTGTTTAATTTTTATCAGCGAATACAAGAAAACAGGTTGTGTATTGGTGAGGTGGAGATATTTTTTCCATAAGTATCTTTACCTCTGTTTAAGAAACAAATATATCAATTACATAGTCTTTCTTTCTCCATTCTTGTATCTAAATGTTCATTTCCTTTTAGATGCAACTCTTTAACTCTTTTTTCTCTTCATTTAACTCTACGGACATACGTATCCTTATGCTTTCGTTTAAAATATATCAATATAAACTTACTCCATTAACCAATCTTTTATTTCACAAATTAAAATTTCATAAATCGAACAACTTTTGCATCCAAAACACAGATACAGTCGAGCACGAGTCATTCTCCATGGAAACGGCGTCTGGTGACGTCATACATCATCCTCGATATCGTCTCACTTTAGAACGAGGCGCAAAGCTGGTTCCAGGCAAGGTAGGGAACGCTGTATCATTCTCGGGTACCGGTCAGTATGTTGACCTTGGAAAGCACATGGATAAATGCTTTGGTAACCTTGACCTTTGTAACCATGGTATCACTATGTCGATGTTAATCAAACCGAGACGACTCAGAGATAAGAGCTACTTTTTATCAAGCCCAACTTACTCTTTATACTACGAAGATCAAGAGTTAAAATCTAGATTCAAATCGGGAGGAAAACAATGGACCGTTTCTTCGAAGAATTTCCGAGAGAACGAGTGGAACTCCGTTATGTTGTCATGGGAACCGTCGGACGGACTGCAGATCCTGGTTAACGACACGCTGGTCGACAATGACGTCACACCGTCTGACGTCATGCAAGGCGACCAATCGCAGGACGACAAATTATACCTCGGTAAATCTCCGGATCCGAATGCAGAAGCGGTTGCTGATTTTCAGATGGATGAAGTGCAGATTTGGTACGCCAACCTAGAGAAACTCCGTTCTCGTGGGCTACTTAAAGGTAGACATTCTTATTTTAATGCTTATTATTTTTTTTTTTTTTTTCAATTTCGTATCAACCTGTAGTTGACGAAATCAAAAGCAACTGACAATTGATGAAATATTATATAGAACTTATTTGTGGGTTTTTTCTTTTATAGACGCATACTTTCTTGTCATTGGTTTTGAAATCTCTACAAAAAATATAAAACTTTGAAAGGTTAAAGCGCTTGAGTTTCTAGAAATACCAAAGATGCATTTCTTTTATATCGAATAAGAAGCGATTAACTTAAAAACAGTTCAGATTGATTTTAACGCCATATAGTTAAGTTCACGTGTTGCAATGGTTTTTATACTAAAATGTTTTGTGCTTTTTAAGGCAGGGGGTAGCATATAAATAATACCAATATATTTCCAGTACATTGCTATAAAACCTGGAAAGCTTTTAAGAAAAACATCGGCTCCCCTTAATAAATAACAATTCACGAACTCTATCGTATTTGTTGTATTAAAAGCTCCTTAATCTGAATGTAGAGATACAGGCTTTTATTTCTACTTCTTCATCTGCCACTTCAGTGCTTGTCTTGCAAAGGCGATATTTCATTTATCCTTGTGAAATGTCCTTAGGTGAGACATTATTTCCCTAGCCTTGTAAATTGCTTATAATTTCCTATACAACTGAAGAAAAAAAGAAATATACCAAACGGCATAATAATTCGATTAACAAAGACTTTTGGACAACATGGTTTACTTTTTCAGGTCCCGTTCACGAGACAATTCCGTTTTACCAAATTGGCAAAGATGGCGTCCTGAAGCTACCATCAAGAACGATAACTGTGTATGGAGGTGTGACGATGGTGAAAGGTCAACATCGCAATGCACTCAAGTAAGTAGGTCTTGAGCATGCAATGGAGATAAAGGTTAAAGTATAAATATAAATGGTTTTAGCAGTATTTTAGACGTATCTATATGAACACTGACAAATGTTTCAAATATGTCAGTTGAATGATGTTTCGGGGTTATTGCATATTCAATTGGTGATTACCGTCTGAGTGTGTGCAGGGCCATACAATAGCACTTCGTCAATACATTGCAAATCGTCTAAACAACCCACAAAGGTCAATGATTGAAAGTACATGTATACATGTAAGGTAGAACAACAAAACCCTTCAAACAAAACGTCAAAACGACACAACGCAAAATAAATGAGTAATCAAATAAAGTTATTTTTGTTTTTTCTACTTTTAGACTTGATGGAAAGAAACAGTATATCGACCTTGGTGATAACCTCACGTGTTCCGGTAACCTTGACAACTGTCCCTATGGTTTCACGATGAGATTTTCCACGAAACCTCAAAAACTGGTGAACAACATGTACTTTCTTGACAGTTATCCGATCAAAATATTCTATAGGTAAATAGAAACGTTTTCCTTATTTCATATATTTTCAAAAGGGCATGCGAATTCATTCAATTGAAGTAGCAAACGAGATATATTAGAAACTATATCATATATTATCTATATTGATTTATAATTGTGCTAATATATAATAATGCTGTGAATCGTTTAAAAATGTGCAAGAAAGAAAACTTAGTAGTATAATACGGAAAAGCAATTTGACCGTCGTGAAATAAAGGGTTTCTTGATGAAAGTAGCCTAAAGACTGGTCATCAACAGATCTATTTGCATTTATCAAATATTGAAAGTGTTGCTTGCTTATAAAAGATGCATGCAGATGGTTGTTCAATATGTTATACTTGACTATAAAGGAATATTCAGTCACAAATTCTGAAGTAGGACCGTGTGATCAAATTAATCTTGGTACGCATTTTCGTCAATCACTATCTTTCTTGATATGACAATATAATTTACTGACAGTATCTTAATGTAGCCACGACCCTCTTATACCTTGAACGTGGCAATTAAAGTTCAAAAAAATATAAGAAGAAAACAAAAACATCCTTTTTCCAGGGACGGTAAACTGTACACGACTGTAAAGACGTCATCAAAGTCCTGGACTGTCGCCGCACCCGGCTTTAAGGCCGGCGAATGGCAGGTGGTGGATGTTTCTTGGCATCCGGAAGTAGGTAAGTATCACGTGATCAGTCTTGAAAACGAGGATCAGTCTTTGATTGGCATCGGCTGTGAAACAAAGTATCGATTAACCCACTACCAAATAATGACGACATTTGACCAGTTTGTTGCAGACGACTCAGGAAAAAACATTGTGGGGAAAGGAGAAATTGCTCTTAACGAGCAATTTTTCCTTTACCCACAATGTTTTCTGCCCTATCAGAAAAATATTTTCTAGTTTCTTCACATTTTGAAATGTCGTCTGCAAACTCTTTCAATTTGGGACAGTCGACATTTGGTGTTTTGTAAAGGGTTAAGTAACTTTATAGGCACTCATAATAAATAATTTGATTTTACATTGTTTTATGTAACTTTAAAAATGTTCTATCTAAATCTTGATTTACAATTCCTCTCTAACTCCACTACTGTCCTAATACAGGCCTGACATTACACGTGAACGAGGAAGAGAGTGGTGCACATAAGACCTATGGTACAGAACAGATCCCCGTCTATAATTACGACCGTAAAACGTACTTCGGGCGTGCTCTGACAAAGATGATCGACGAGCGGTGAGTCAGACTTGTTATAAAATGCTATATTTATTTGCATTATTTCAAAGCAAAATAAAAGCTCAGGTTAAACGTAGTTTGTTGACTAATCAGATGCGTGTTGTACTTCATATGATCAAGACTGAAATTTGCTTGTGCGGGATGACTTAATTAGCCACATTTTGTGATAACTGATTTAGAAATGCAGTTAGTAAGTCTTGTTTGGTTCTCAGTAAGCCTTAAATGGAAATATCATACAAATGTTGATTTCAGCATCAGTCATTTTGAGTCATGATTTTTACGAAAGAGGACAAACCATCGGATTGGCTAACTAAATTGTAAAACAAACTTGGTAATCGTCTTATAACGCCTCAATATTTACAAAATAACGAGTTATAAACGTTTAACCACGAAATTGTTATAACATAACTAGTATCTCGTTATTTTGTTATAACGACTGGATAACTCGTTCAACCACGAAATTTTTATAACAACACTAATATCTCGTTATTTTGTTATAACGACTTACCAACTCGTTTGAACGACTTACCTTCTCGATATCATGGCTAAACAACTCGTAAAACCACAGGGTTATCTCTAAACAACAAATTTGTTATCAAGTTATAACCACCTCGTAAGCCATAACTTGATTTAACAAGAGAGGAAAAACACACGTGCGTCACATGTATCTAACCATAGATGGTACTTCATCGTTCATTATCCGAGAAAAGTCATACTCTCATTTCAAAATTAAAATAATTTATATTGAATCATTTAAGATACGCGGCCACCGCTCTGGAGAACTTTGAGGTGTGGAACGTCAGGCGTGATGAACTGATAGCGGACGATAAACTGTTGGAGCAGGAAACAGACTCGATCCCACTTCCCCCGGTACCCCGTCCTCCTGTACCGACCCTTCCCCCGCCAACCAAACAGTCCACAGACCAGACCGTGTCAAACGATGATGGTACAGTCAGGAGAGGTAAGTTGGGTCATTGTTTCCGAACTTACTTTGTTCATAGTTATATTGAAAAACAAGGCTCATTGTGGAATTTGTGGTCAAAAATGAAAATAAGAAGATAACGCAATGGGATATACGTATCTTATCTGAACTCTAATTATAATTCTTTTACCCAACTGAAATATGTTCGGGACATTGGTAAAGAACTTGGGAGTTGGTACTTACGGGTTTACTTAATAAGAGAAAACTAGCGTTGGAAATGGAGAAGTCATTCGTACATATAAAACGATGAAATTTGTCTATTTCTAGATTTATTTCAAATGTTATTTGAAACAACTAATCAAGGTGATAAATATTTACATCAGAACCACCTTGATATGTTTTGAAGTCCTTCAAACGTAGTTTAGACTGTCTAGACGTAGACATAGAGAATAGATGCTTGGTGTCGTGAATCGGAAATGTTATCGGGCAAGGCTTAGGAATATTATCCGGTGAGCCGAAGGCGAAACGGATAATAATCCGAAGCCGAGCCCGATAACATTTCCCATTCAAAGACACCAACTATCTATTCTATTTTTCCTGTTACCTTTTTGTATTCTTTAAAAAAAATGAAAATAAAACACGAGAAAAAAGGACAAAAATAAGTAGATAATGATGTAAACATGACGTCATGTCGATCTTATGACGTCATGATTTGTCACGTTGTCATGTGTTATATGGCTAGTGCCGGATATCACAACATAGGCGTAGGAGCCGGGGGGCCAGGGGGCCCGGCCCCCCAATATCCAGACCGGGGGGGCCAGAGTATACTTTGGCCCCCCCAAATATTCACAATGGCAATGAAGATATTTGAAAATAAAAATAAAAGAAACGAAATTTAACAGCAGAATAAAAATAAATGTGTATTTTTGTACTTTATCTAATACCAAATTTGCCTTTTGTTATGAACAATAACCAAAATTTTTTTGACATCATCATCGCAAATGGCAATCTGAACACATAAGGTTTATAAAATGAAAACTCAGCTCACAAAAATACCCTGGAAGTTTTGATTGAAGAAAACAGTGGTGTAAAACGTGTTCTAAGGACAATCGTATCTACTCGGCAATCCCCGTAACAAGTCGGTAGAGAAATGGCCGACGTGTGGTTCTAAGGAGTCAGACTCAATATTGTCTTCAATTGTTAGCTAAAGGTTAAAGAATAATTTAATTTTCTAAAGTAGTGTAAGTGAATCCGTGGCTGTGACAGTCTAGGCGCTACCACCTTTTGTTTAGATCAATACATTTGATTTCCGCGTGAGATCGAGACCTGGCGTATCCCCCTTTTTTTTTTTTTTTATTAAAGATACACATTTTCATACGCTTTCTTTTAATTCTCATAATGTTATTGAATTTGTAAATGCATGAATAGTCATGAAAAAGTTGAGGAACATTTATTCTTAAACCGGTCCTGAAGTTGCCCCCCCCCCCAATGTTGAAAACGCTCCTACGCCTATGCACAAATGTTATACGGCACTTTGTTATCGGTGCCAAAATGGCACTAGTGACAGGATAAATTCCATCCTACTACAAGTAAATCTTCACACATGAATGAATCTGGGTTAGTATCGACGATGTATTTTCACACCCCTTTTTATTACGCTATCAAAAAACGATAATTCGTCTTACTCAATGCTCTTTGGAATGCAATGTTTATCTCCCTTTGAAAGTGTAAACGAAATGATCACCTAGTCCGAATGATCCAGGCGTAGATATTTCATTCTGTAACAAAGTTAGCTCATTTGAATGAATGATCACCCGGATGCTATTTAACAGTCATTGTGTTCTCTGAGTGCCTTGCTGTTGTTGTTCAGGAATAATATCATCGTACATTCCAACATTGCTTTTGTTTGGCCCTACTGCTTGACCCTCAAGCCATGTTGAAGCTACACTTCGCCCTCAAACGCACAGCTTGATGGTACTCGTGCTCGAGTATTGCAAATAAACGGGTGTGAAAATACAGGTAAAGGGGTAATTGGACTAGTAAAATTCATTCGACATAAGGAATTATTCGACGAAGAGAATTCCGACATAGAGAAGCTGATTCATGTGAAAATGAGTAACAAGTGCTTCGAGACCTTGTAACAACGTATAAATATCGTCAACATTTGGGCGTTCGATATACAGAAGTTCCCCTGTGTTTAGAACAAAATCAAAACCAGTGACAGTTTATTTTATGACACGGTACCTGACGAAAATAGTGTATGTACAATTCTTTATTCATGCAGTATGACATGGTACCGAAAATACAAGATCTTGGCAAATAGCCCGTTCTATCTAATGTTAATTTCCGGTCAGAAAGTAGTTGGCTTGACTAATAAGATAATTCTTACCAGTCACTAGTTATATCTCCTTAACCCTTTCCCATACAACAAATTTTGAACTGTCACAAATTGAAAGAGTTTGCAGACGACATTACAAAATGTGATGAAATTGAAAAGCATTCTTCAGATAGAGCAGAAAACCTTGTGGGAAAAGGAAAAAGTGCTCGTGACGAGCAATTTCTGATTTACCAACATTGTTTTCTAAATTCGTCTGCAAAAAAGTGATCAAATGTCGTTATTGTTTGGGAAAGGGCCAAACGCTATTCAGCAGCAGAGAATCGCAACCCTTTCTGATATTGAGTCGATTGGTCCAACCGTTTTTACGTCCTATTAAAACAATGGCGTCTTTAAGGTAGCCTGGGGCCTGGCCCGTCCGTATACCCCGAATTAATGCGGATATGCATGGGCCAGGACGCCAGGCTATTTTTAACCCTTTACCAAACGCCAAATTTTCAACTGTCCCAAATTGAAAGAGTTTCCAGACGACATTTCAAAATGTGATGATATTGGAAAATAATCATCTGATAGGGCAGAACACATTGTGGAAAAAGGAAAAATTGCTCGTTATGTTTCTCCTTTTCCCACAATGTGTTCGAAAGACGTCTACAACAAAGTGGTCAAAAGTCGTTATTGTTCGGGGAAGGGCTAAGGCAGATCTCTTTACTTTTTTGTTATATTCCATTGCCTTCCCTTTCTCGTTCAATCGCCCAAGCGTCTTCCCTCCCGTCCGTCCAAATGTCCAGTGGACGGTCTGTTAGTCGGCCAGTCGATCACAACGCCATGGGTCAAGTGGTTGGTCAGTTAGTCGGCCAGTCGATCACGACGTCATGGGTCCAGTGGTCGGTCAGTAAGTCGGCCAGTCGATCACGACGTCATGGGTCAGTTAGTCGGTCAGTTAGTCGACGACTTGATCACGACGTCATGGGTCCAGTGGTCGGTCAGTTAGTCGGCCAGTGGATCACGACGTCATGGGTCCAGTGGTCGGTCAGTTAGTCGGCCAGTCGATCACGACGTCATGGGTCCAGTGGTCGGTCAGTTAGTCGGCCAGTCGATCACAACGTCATGGTTCAAGTGGTCGGTCAGTTAGTCGGCCAGTTGATCACGACGTCATGGGTCCAGTGGTCGGTCAGTTAGTCGGCCAGTCGATCACGACGTCATGGTTCAAGTGGTCGGTCAGTTAGTCGGCCAGTTGATCACGACGTCATGGGTCAAGTGGTCGGTCAGTTAGTCGGCCAGTCGATCACGACGTCATGGTTCAAGTGGTCGGTCAGTTAGTCGGCCAGTTGATCACGACGTCATGGGTCCTGTGGTCGGTTAGTTAGTCGGCCAGTCGATCACGACGTCATGGTTCAAGTGGTCGGTCAGTTAGTCGGCCAGTTGATCACGACGTCATGGGTCCAATGGTCGGTCAGTTAGTCGGCCAGTCGATCACGACGTCATGGGTCCAGTGGTCGGTCAGTTAGTCGGCCAGTCGATCACGACGTCGTGGGTCCAGTGGTCGGTCAGTTAGTCGGCCAGTCGATCACGACGTCATGGGTCAAGAGGTTTTTAAGCTTTTGTCTCAGTAACTTCTAAAGGTACTTGCGCTAAGAATGTCATAATTCAAAACTTTTGAATTGGTCGCTGTCTTTTCGGTTTTTAAATCTGAGCGTATCTCTAAAATCAATTAGTAAACATGCTTATCCAAAATCATCACATTCTAGTAATAGGCCTACGTTTCTACTTGGTGTTTCCATTTTTATTCATGTAAGATTGTGTATTATGGAAAAAGTACAAAGTGAACTTGTCAATCATGCATTTCACAATATATTTGCTTCGAATGGTAAGGTCACATCTCTCAAATACTAATAAATGTTTTGACAAATAAAACGACTTTTAATAATAGGAGAAATGTCTTGTTTCGCAATAGATGGTTTTACTTTCTCTGCGTATGAGGGTGTTCCCTGAAGTAATAAAGTTATTGAATAGCTTAAAGTTGCTTATTCACAGATTCAAAACTTTGAAAGTCAAAATAAAACGTCGTAATACAGCTATTGAACAGCTTTGAAGAAAATATTTTTCAATTTCCAATTCCCTCTCAAATCTGTAAATAAGTAGCTTTAAGATTTTACAAAAGCAAGTGCTTGCATTCATCCAGTTATGTAATAGGTGCTCTGTATATCGCACGAGGAATGTTGAGTATTTCAGGGACATGGACAGTGTTCTAATTACACTGCTTGTCACATCCCATTAGTTAACCCTTTCCCAAAACAACACATTTTTTTCGACTATCTCAAATTGAAAGATTTTGCAGACGACATTTCAAAAGGTGATGAAATTGGAAAATAATCTTCTGTTAGGCCAGAAAACATTGTGGGAAAAGGAGAAATTGCTCGTCACGAGCAATTTCTCCTTTTCCCTCAATGTTTTCTCAAGTCGTCTGCAACAAAGTGGTCAAACGTCGTTTTTGTTTGGGAAAGGGTTTAAATATCATTCTTGGTATGGCTATGCAGTAAACACGTATTTCTATAATAGTCTCACAATCACTTGTACAGGAGTAGTTTTAATGACTATCTTCCTTTACTTCCAATGTGTTTCTTTCTTTTCAACAATCCTCAATATGAACGTTTATGTAGTTTAAAAGTGTCTTCCTTTATTTCCAATGTGTTTTCCTCAATATGAACGTGTTTGTAGTTTAGAGGTGTCGACTACTAATGCTGTTATTTTAATCCTGACACAAATTACTGGGTTTTAAAGTTTGATACACAATAATGATACCAGAGGCAATATACCTTTGACTCCGTTATTCTTCACCCCTTCTCATCTCTGAAATAAAAAGAATCGCTCTGGTAAAAGCAAAAACATTATACAAAAGCATTCTCTTCTTAGCCACTATAATTTGAGCAAACAGTTTTTCCTTTTTCGATTTTGCTAATTTAATACATTTCGTTATTTTGAAAACTGTTACCTGTCGATGCTTTGAGTTAACACCACCCACACATTCCCATAAGGAGTAAATGTTATAAAGATACTCGTACAAAAAGGCGTTGTTAATCATCCGTGTCCCGGGGTGAAAACAGCCTCGACACCGGCTATTAATAATCGGCACTCCTTTGACATGTTGGTGAAACGCCTTTAAGAAAATGGATTCTGAAGTCAGAAAAGAAAACCAACTTGTAATCAACCTGGAAGCTGTATCGAAATATCTATGTCTGGATCATTCGGACTAACTTGTAATACGACAATATTCAATTCATGTTACACATCGTTTTGGAGCGGTTTTAAGGTCACAACAAAGATTTTCTACCATTCTTGATTGTTCGTGGTTGTGATGTCGGCCGTAGGTTTCTTTAATTCGAAATAACTCAAAGAAGTAAAACAACCTGAACGCAACCTATTTAAATCAGACAAATAGCTTAGTCACATTGCTAGAAGAACATGACAAGTGATTGACCCAAAACATGATAACGTAAAACGAAGTTCAACACTTCTATATCATTGAACTTTTTATGGTAGACGCTTACAGAAAATATTTATAATATAAGCCGGGCCACATAGCCAATAATTTATAAACCATCACTTAAAGGTCATATGTACAGGTTGGGTTTATTTCATGAAATTAAAATTTGAAGTAAAAGAATCGCATTGAAATTATTTGCAACATTTTAGCATAACGCATTACGTCATAAATCACCGTCATAGCGCACCGATTAATAAAAGTTCGTATGACTTACTTCCCTTTGCTGTGACGTCACTCGTGATCCACTGAATGCGCCATGTAAAGGGCGTGAAGAGCGATCGCTGGTTAGAATTGGTGTTTTTCTTCAAATAAACGATCCTAAAGTCATAGTTTGGATTGACAGCGCATTTTCTTTATTGAATATGATTCATTTTATAAGAATATCAATTTGAAAAAAGATAAATTAATAATTTAACCCGTGAATTTGCATGGATTTGTCATTGCGTAAACCTGTTCATATGAAAGGAATTGCTTGAAATTTGGACGATTTTCCTTGAATTAAATGATTCTTAAGTCATTGTTTGGATTGACAGTGAATTTTCTATACTGGATAGTTTTCATATTATAAGAAGGTCCATTTAAAAAAATAAATTAGTGACTTAACGCGTGAATTTACAGGGATATGTCAATGCGTTCATATGAAAGGAACGGCTTGAAATTCGGACGATTTTCCTCGAAATAGCAATCCTTAAGTCAATGTTTGGATTGACAGTGCATTTTCTTTATTGAATATGTTTCATATTATAAGAATATTCTTTTGAAAAAAAAGTAAGTGGCGTAACACGTAAATTTGAAAGGATTTGTAAATGTTTTCATATGTAAGAATCGGCTTGAAATTTTGACGATATTTGTTGAAACAGCTATTTTTATTAATATTTGTTGAAAAAAACCAAGAGTGCTTTTTCGACAATGATCGTGTATTAGCATTAAGGTTTTAATTGAGTAGTAAACAAAGACACAGGTCTGAATAAACGAATTGTCTTAACACCGTACATCGTATAACTATTAACTGTCAAATTCACCCTGCATTGTCTTATCAATACACGAAATGAAACGGGAGAAGATCATAAATTGCGAACAAACAAACCGTATTATAACCCAACTTACTTGTGATACGAAGGTTATCCTTTAACTCACATTTTCACTACACATCAACTTACTTGTGATACGAAGGTTATCCTTTAACTCACATTTTCACCACACATCCAAATTTTAAAACTAAACACTGGCACATTCAAGAGTATTTGTTAAAATCATCCGGCAACTTTCCAGTAACTCCACCCCCAGTAAGAGGTCTATGATTTCGAATTTGATTCCGATGTCGTCTTTCTAGATCAACTGTTAAGAACTTAAGAATTGTTCTTCATACTTCACTTTACATTTATGTTCGTTTTCTCTCGTGTAAGTAGCCTTGACATATTGAGCATTTCATTTTCGGACAGGTTTAATAATTAACAGCTAAAACAAAAAAAAATCGTCATAGTTTATTTTACTAACAACCTTAAATAAACATATTTGAATTTATTTTTTATGATATTGGAATTTAAATATCAATTTGACAAAACTTGAAATTGATGTTAAAACGTTTTTTTATTGAAAACATAGAGTTAATACCGTTTTGGTGAATACTGATTATCATACACTTATTGAAGTGTCAAACTATTCTAATAGAAAAGACAACATGTTCACTTCTTTGAATATCATAACGACAAAGTATCACACGTAAGTCACATTGAGAGATAAATAAGTCCTGACACCTTATCAATCCAAACATCCTGTGAGAGTTTGGTCTTAATTGGTTATATCTTAACAATGGATTTTTAAGATAAATTTAATTGCCGCGCATTGAAAGTGTGAGATTTGCCGCTTTTTATTTCATGTCTGGAATAGCAGAACGTGTCAGACCTGTTAATTAACAACAGAGATATTTAAGAGATTAACGCCAGAGGCTATCTTTCGCCTAAACAATAAAGGACTTGAGACTTGAAACATACTGTGCAAATGTGGCTGATTGGTGTTAATTTGCATCACGACCCTTAATCCTTGTAATGTCCGATGTCTGCTGATTGACCCTTTGTATGTGAGATAAACTGACAATAATCAATTAAATTGTAAACAAAGAGATTATGTTCAAATGTGTAAATTATATATTTAGTAATCTTATTACTAAATTATCAATATAAATTTGTAATAATCATGTTTGAACACCTGCATTTCAGTGTGACATACGTCATTTAAACCAATATTACCAATGGCAAAAAATAAGATGTGTGATTTAAATAATTCCGAAAAGCAGACGCTTAAGTTAAGATCGAACCCATTATCATTTGCGTTGATGAGTTCAGAGACAGTTTGAGGATATCAAATATTCATTATTTTGAATTATTTTGAATTTTCATTCAAAGACAACGGCAGATAAAAGAAACTTGCTTGTTTTAATCGGTTTGTTATCATAGCAATCAACGTACATTTTTCATTTTGTCTCATTTATGTACAATGGCAACGTTTCTACAATTATGTTAAAACATAAAACAAGTTTTGCAAATAAGAACAAGATGCATGATTGTATGCTTTATCGCTTGATTGGTATTTGAAAGTGAGATTAGCTTTGTCTGGTTTAAATTGACAGTCTTGAAACCAATACATAAAGGTAAAGTGAATATTGTTGGTGTGTTTCAAATAAGGAAAATATAACGGTTACTCAATAAGTAGAATGAATTTGAAGCGTCTTCACCTGTATAAATTACTTTGAATTGAGTCCGATCATTTAAAGATCATTAAAATCATTTTTTTGGAAACGCCTAACAATGCGTAAACTTGCCGTCTTTGAAGTGAAAGTAACACAGCCTACTGTTCTTGTTTGGGGAATATATCTTTTGCTTATTTGTAAAGTAAACACAGTCCAGTCTACTTATTGAAACTTTTTGCAGCTTTTATGTTCGTCGCAAAACGGGAGAAACTCGCATCCCTGCGACCAAAAGCAGAATAACACCAGAAGACCTGTCAAAATGCCATATTCAATATCCAATTTATGTTTCCCAAACACAATTCAACACTTAAAATGTCCGAAATTTGTGAAAAAACACCGTCGTTACTGAGAACTAGATTCTTCTTACTGTTAGTTCATATGACTTTGAAGCACAAATGACGTCACAACAAGGGAGATAAGTCATTCACAAAAATCGATAAAGGTGAATAAAAGTAGTCAAAAACAACATTTTTCGCTTCTATATGAGAAAAAAATCATTACCTCCGTCATAACGAAACCATTACCTAATTCAAAAACCATAATTAAAGAAAATTTTGTTTATCGGGAAATATGACCTTTAAATACGAAGTGTAATTCTCAGTTTACGGAAATGCCCGAGTAGTCACGAATGGTGCACTCGGTCATCACTAATCTGTAACCGGTAGAGTAACCGTACCCGGTCTGTTTGACATTAGTAACACGATACTGTAATTGTCACTGTCTCAAGTTCAGAAAGTCACTTTGATTAATCCACGACATGTAAATGCACTCCAACTGTATACACTAGTCCGTGAGAATTGTTTTAGTGTTTTGAGATTATGTGTGTATATAGAGATAGTTTGACATGATAATTAACAACCACCTGAGTTCTGAACTGTGTCCTAGAAATCTTGAATTGCTCATCATGATGATATAAGTGCCAATATTTCCAACAGTATGCTAT
The DNA here is from genome assembly GCA_947846245.1 of Cerastoderma edule. Classification (NCBI taxonomy): domain Eukaryota; kingdom Metazoa; phylum Mollusca; class Bivalvia; order Cardiida; family Cardiidae; genus Cerastoderma; species Cerastoderma edule. The sequence continues at coordinate 20,458,250 of OX401422.1, read as the reverse complement.
CGAGATGAGTGTCATAAAGTGAGCTTGGTTCTTGAAGGCGACAATAAGCGAAGGCAATTAGAAAATAGCGCTGCCTTCTGATGTCATTCACAAATTTGGCTGTTTCCGTCTAAAGAACAAACAGCAACCAACCTTCTATTACATAATGAAATGTAAAAGGCATACTTTAAACAAGTCTTTAATGTCTTCTTCAGTGTTAATTTCCTGAGGAAAAGCTACATTGCTTTCCTTAAACGCATGGAAGAACATTATCCGGTATCGGGATTGTTTACGATGAGATATCCACACTCAGAGGATACGTATGCAACAGTATCCTCAATCTGTTATGACATGAGAAATGTGATACAGCTACTTTAACTTTCTCGAGTTAAGAAAGGCAACGTTTTATTCATGTATCATGTTTCAATACGACATTGAGTGTTTGATGGATAACTATAGTAATGGATTCCTGTTTGTGAAACACTTACTATAGTTATGCATTGAACCTTCGAAAAACAAATTAAGCGCAACAGGGGAACGTTAAAAGGACACCCACGAAAACAGACGTCCTGTGTGATACTTCTCTATGAGTACGGATCAGCCTGTGAATTGTTTTCTGTCCGATCCTGTACGACTCGGATATTTGGATCGCAACAAAACATTAACATATGTGATTGTAGCCTCACGTAAGAAGTAGTTTTTCTTAGAACGTTTGCTCGTTTTTCGAATGGACCAAGCATATTCACGCATTTTCGACGATTTAAGAAATATAGATTGATACCTTATACGGTAACGTAAACTAGCAGTTTCTTGTTACATAAAATGAACAAATTCATATCATACATGATCTGTTATTTGATTTAAGGAGTGCTAGGGTTTAAAAAAGATAAGATTGTTGTTGAATCAGGTTTGTTATGAATGAATCCAGTTACATGTATGCAATTGGTTCTAAGACAAAATTCCATTAGTAAAAAGATGACTCTAAAACTCGTTTACTCCAGACACACACACACAAAGAGAGAGAACAAGAATCAGGAAATAATGTCAGAAATAGGGAAATAAATAACGTATTTTCTTATAAAATAATCGTTCCGTTCACCAAATAAATTCTACACAACAGGAAAAGACTACAGAAAAGAATGCGTCAAGTTTTATTCAATTTAAGGGTGGTTTTAACGGAATGTGTAATTCATACGGTTATTTAACTCGAAAATTACAACAATTTAAATCTCCTCAAATCTCACAAACCCTCGTTTGGTTTAAGCTCAACAAAGTATAGCATTGTATAACAAATTACAGTTTAACGACGTAGACCAAGTGTTCAGTCTGTCAATGAAACAATTATGTAATTATATGTGTTCATCTAACACCATCGACTTTTAACCCATTCTTTTACAATGGAGTGTTTGAAAGGCCCAAATTGAAACCAACAGACAATAAAAAGCATAAAATGAACAAATTATTTGGTTTTAATAATGAGAAGAAACACTTGTGACAAGCACGGTACATTGCTCACCATGACTGGGTATTGATCCTTCTGTAAGAGTGGTTTAGGAAGATTTTTGCAGCTGATGGGAACGAGTGAAATATAAGGAATAATTTCATGCCTTAACATGTCAAAGACAGCGTAGTTCTACAGTTATGTAGTGACTAGAGTAAGAGAGTTGTTAATAAAACTTACCTCTTCTTCGATAGATTAGTTAGAAACCATTGTGACAAAAGGTTGAATTGCTCAGTCTCAGGTTGGCTTACCCCCAAACGTTAAGATCTTAAGGACTGATGATTTGGATTATTTCCTAAAGTTCTGTTTGGCAAAAACAAGACGTATTTCTTATCAATGGGAAGAAACATTGTGCCAGAAGGAGACACACCTCATGCCGATAAATTAGGGGATGAAGTAAGACCAATAACAAAATAATTACTGTTTGTCCTATGTATTTATTTCAATATCTTTTCATGCGAGTACGTATCTATTTCTATGAATAAGGATACATATGCATTGTTAATCTCGTTAAACACACATTCTTTGCATTTAACACTTTCCCACACAGCAAATTTTCGACTGTCCCAAATTGAAAGGCTTTGCAGACGACATTTCAAAATGTGATGAAATTGAACAACATTCTTCAGAAAGAGCAGAAAACCTTGTGGGAAAAGGAAAAAATGCTCTTTACGAGCAATTTTTCTTTTTTCCACAATGTTTTCTAAAGTCGTCTGCAACAAAGTCGTCAAATGTGGTGTTTGTTTGGGAAAGGGTTAAACAATAATCTATCCACGTCGTTAGATAATTATACTTTACTGCACAATCGATCTTGTCGCGCAAATCACGTAAATCTTTAGTTACGATCTATACATAGACACAGATCATGCCGATCAGACAGATCGATATCTTCTCAATCGATATCGATCACGCTGTCTGCATGTAAACAAAAGTCTAGGATCTTGTGGTGTTCAACCCATTACCAAGCAATAACGAGATCTGAGTTTGTTGCAGTGCAGATGACTCTGGAAAACACTTTGGAAAAAGGAGAAATTGCTCGTTTTCTATTCCCATAATGTTTTCAGACATATCAGAGGATTATATTTCAAATTCATCACAATTTGCAATGTCGTCTGCAAACTCTTTCAATTTGGTACAGTCGAAAAATTGGCGTCTGGTAAAGGGTTAAAGCATTCCCTCATGTCTATTTTTTTTCTTATTTGGTACAATCTACACAAACATCAGTTTAGCCAAGATTCTTATTTTCAAACAACAGACTTATTCAAAACATGTCAAAGGAATAATGGAAGCTTACATTATATGAGTAACAGACACAGTAGTCTCAAATTAATTCAAAATATAACTCCGTTAATATCTCTGCAGGTTAGCCTCTTCAATCTTCATATGCTCATCCAAATATTCCCCCTATTCCTAAGACTTTTTGCTTGAAGTGATTTTAAGCAAAATCGTAACATAAAGTGTGGAAAGAGCGATTTGAAATAAGAGCGAAAGAAAACGCGCATTCAAATTGAGGTGGAAAACCCGGAGGGCATAACACTTAGTGCATTGTAATTGTTCAGATTATAATCAGAATATAATCGGGTGTGAAATGAAAATCGTTCTCTAATATTTCTGGAACATGTAGAGACTAACCAACACTGTGGTACGAAGTATTAAATAGTTCCTTTTTTGGTTTCCCTTTATATATGTTATGTTTCTTCATGCCGACTTATTGCACCGTAAATGCTAATTACAAGCATTTACATAATCATAAAGCCATGTAATCTTATTGTAAAATATATTTATTTTCACGGCGTTTCCGGCATTTCTCAAGTGAGGTAACATTTGTATTGCTTTTAGATGCTATAAGTTCTTTCGTGGTATTTCATTTTGGACGTTTAACAGTCTTAAAACCACATTTAATCCCTTCCTTTTATTCAAATCATCGACAGTTCAGAGATGTTTATCTTTCTTGTTTTTGTGTGTGTGTGTGTTTTTTTTGTTTTAAATCTTAAGCTTGTACATTAGCGCGTAACCCAGGTGTACTGGTTATTTAACACACAATAATTCAAAAACTTTATTATAAAGATCCTACTTTTGGATACTGAAAGATGAATCGTATTCTGTAAATACACATAAGAATCATCTCTACGAGATAATGAGTGCCCACAATATAGGGTCTAGAGGAGCGATAAATGAGTTAGGCAGGAACACCTGTTGATTGAATCTCGGGGCATATGATGGTCTAAAAAATCATGTACATGCAGAGCACCTGTTCAATGTTAGATAAACCTGAATGAATCGATCTTTCGTTTTGCCGTAATACCTTCTACACACTTTGCCTACATCTCCTCCATTTAAGTTGTTTGTTCGAGATTTAACGCATTTTTTAACAACTTTTAAATTACGTTTCGGCTTCCCTCGAGTTGACAGCAATAGGTAAGGCCTCTGAATCGATCAAATACAATTATATCTGTATTGACTATGAACTCGTATGCTATATCTCTAAAGGAAGTTATGTTATGTTATAAGTAAGTAAATTGTTTATCAAAGTGACATTTTAACAAACTTTAGTCAAATGTAATACGTTATTCCTGATGTGTCATGTCAAAGCATACTCCCACGAAACCAAAGTCTCCGATTGGACTCAAGCCTAGGCTCCCGAATTCTCAGACCACCAGGTTAAACACTGCGCCACCCACTACCCTTTCTTCCATTCAAACACCTATCCCATTTGTGACTTGATTCAAACAGCGATGCGCGAAATAATAATTCAAATGAAACGGAAAAACAAAACTATTAATTATTTATAGTTTATAATCTCCCATTTTCCCTCAATGTCTTAAAAATGTTCATGTTGCACCAAACTGAAAAAGCGCATTAGTCTGAGACGGTTGTCTTCAATTTCGCGCAAAAACAAAACCGGTTGAAGTAAAATGGTTCATCTGTTTTTACATGCACGATAAAGAACGCGCGTTCATTCTGCGATCTTTTCATACCTAGCAACTCTCGGTGGTTTAGAATTTCCCCTGACTATTTTTGGTGCTTCGGGGAATAGTGCCAATTAACGCTGTTCCATGCACCCTCCCTCGGCGTGCATTTTACATAGATCACGCGCAAGTAGGCTGTTATGTTTTACTCCCTCGGATTGTGTTGATAACATCTTGTAGAGTAAATACTGGGATGAACTCGTTGGTTTGGAAGTCATATATTATCATTATGCATGACGAGAGGGTAAATAATGCCGCACCTGCACACGAACGCTTCGCTTTGAATCTTTTTATCAGACGTGATACTTTGAATTTCGCTTCGTCATCTAGTGAAACTTTAAGTCAACCTCTTAGTTCATTGACTTAAATGGATATTTTCACCGAAACTTCTAAAAGAAAATTATTAATGCTTTGACAGCAGAAGTGCCAGTATAAGAGGATGTAGAAGATGGCTAACTGCCTTTTACTGATATATATTTGAGCAAATATTGTTTTAAGCAACCATTCATTAGCAGTCTGTGAAAGGCTGTCTAGTCTGAGGCTATCTTAATCTCCAACTGGAGCTTTCGAAATGTCTTGCGTCTGTATCAAGCCATTATTTGTTTTACAAACGTTAAATCAACAGTTAGTCAATTTGAACACCACGATTCTGTCTATGGTTACCTACCACTGTTGCCTATTAAAACAAGATAGCCTATAAAGGTTGAGTCCCCGTCTATCCCGTACGTGAAGTGCGGTAAATAAGGATCAACGTTGCAGATATAATTGCGATAATTTCGGGGAGTTACGATATGCATACAACCATACAGTACCGTGAAGCGCATTATTTACTACTTAGATTTAAGCCTGTACGATATTGATATAGTCTACGTACTTAACCTGACCGAGACAGGCTATATTAGAAACAATTCAAGGATTCCATGCAAGGCTATAGTTAGTGCTTCATAAACATGAAGCATTTACAATAGTATTGCATGGAACCCTCGAATTGTAGACAGATGGAGAAATTGCTCTAATAAGTAAAGTTTCCTGTTTATCTTTCTCAAAATAGTGCCTACTTTTTCAAAACGATTCATTCCAGCGGTATATCATATTCCTTTGTCGTGTTGGTTCTTTTAACCAAAGATTTGAAATCAGAAGACCTTCAAAACGACATTTTTGAAACCGAAACACAATTCGGATTTTCACGCAATTCTTCTTGTGTGTGGAAAAAAATTGAGTCTATTTTGTTCAAAACAAACGAGCAACACCTTTCTTACCAGACAACAGGTTTATTAGTCGTCTGCTGCAGACAAAATGGTCAAGAAAATGTTTAGAATTTATCAGTTCGTCGTTTTCCTTATCCCAAAATACGATACCATGTACAAAACCACTTATTTGAGTATCTGAATGTTAAGTGTTCAGCGTATAGAAATATGCAAATCGGAAGTGACGTCATAAGAGGTGTTTTTGCTTCTGTGCATTAAAGAATTTTATCTATCTTTTGTGTGTGTTTTATGAAGACTTGGTAATATTTATAATATATATATGCTAGTGTTATGTATGGTAAAGATAGGCGTTTTCCTTTTATATTATTGAACTGAGACCAAAAAAGTGTTTACTTGTGTTTTTAATCTACAGTGGTGCAGAGGTAGAGCGTCGGCCTCTTGTAACGAGTGTTCTTGATTTGAATCCCAATTAGACGAGATGAAAAATTCCGAGTCTAACTCACAAATCGGCGCTAATACTGGTTAGGTATCCAGGCAGCAGTCAGCGAGAGTGCTTTGAATAAGCTTTAAGCTTCCTTCGCAAAAGTTAAGTTTATTGTTAAAACAATTTCCTATCACATATTCATCTCATCATTCTAACAGTTTTTGGTACCCTCTGTTGTTGAAAGTCATTTAGGCGATTTAGACGTTAAATCTATTAAAGATGTGGGCATCGGAAACAGAATAACATATGTACGTGAAAATGTACTTGTTATACATATATGAGGAATACTTTGAAAATATGTCTAACTGAAGTTCTTGCAAATCACATTGTATTGCAGGCCTGTGATTTTCATTATAAAGTAGGCTATTTAGGAAAAAATAATCAGTCGCAAAGTGATTGATTATCTATCAACCAAAAGCAGTTTAAGACGATTTGTCTCACAAAAGGAAAATCCTTTGGAAAAAGTTAGAAAAATATGAAAAAAAAGAACAATATTAAATCCTATTTGTCCAAAAACATCTTTCATCACGACTTAAAAATCTTCTACTCGCATATAACGAATCTTAACCATAAACCACGACAAGTCTATAACACTTACCAATTGAGCCGTGACAAAGCTACGATAGACCGATTTAAGTACATCGGTAAGCTAGCTAGTAGTTTCTCCACAACCTGTCTCACAAAGGGGGGAGAGTCTGATTAAAGGTGAAATCACTGCGGGTGTGGAAGTGTAGGTGGCTCATCGTGTGTGAACATTATGCTTGTGTGATTCTTATGACTCACTGGAAGGATCCATGAGTGGTCAGAGTACACTGAAGAATTACTTCCGGAGGTCGTTGTACAGTAAAAAGTAGTTCTTGAAAATTTAGAATGGTACTTTGAGTGTTGATTTTATGCTTTATGGACATAAGAAGGGGTGTTTTTGACTGTTTTTGATATTTTGTGTGTGTTGGCCATGTTTTAAACCCTTGGTTTGTTGTATTTTCCAGAACTACTTCTCGCGGAAGGCGAAGCGGTGAGGGAGACGTCCTTCGCTGACCCACCCATTTTTGCATGCGATTTAAGAGGTAGGTAAAAAGTAATGGCCGGAAGTGAAAAAAGTAGCTGATCTTCGGCATATCAGATTATTGAATTCTGATTGGGAACGGAGTGTGGAATAATGAAACAACAAGGATTAACTCTGAATCTTTTCATGGAAGGTACTGTGAACATGCCAAAATGACTGTTTTTGTATAGAACAAAGAAGGGCTAAATCAAGGCAGAGTCTGACCTAGATAAACCAGTTTATTTTGAATATCTCCAGAAGTATTAGGATAAGGACCCTGAAATTTCTCCCACAAGTTGATCTACTCATTAGAAGCTTATGGCTGTAAAGATTTTATTCATTTTTATTTTTTTTTTAATTTTGATGATTTTTGTAAAATATTATGTAACGAGTCGGGCCGAGTGACGTCCCCTGAATAGGAATAGGCGGTGTTGATGCAGAATTTGGTCGACTGCTACAATTTTTTGGACATTGCGATTGATTGGGATTATATTCACACAGAGGACAGTAGAATTTGATTATAATTAGTAAAGATTTGGATAATTTTTATTGAAATACATACATATAAATATATATATTTATTTATAACTTCATAATTTTGCTAATAGTACCCTATACTGTGTTTGTCATGGAATCATTTTATGTTGAATGTGAACAGAAATTGAATGAAAACAGTATAATTCATGAGAATGGGGAATGTATTATATGGAAAGGCTGTGTTAATGCTCAGGGTTATGGTCAATTAAGATATAAGGATCCGGTGGCTAGTTCCACGGCTGAGCACAAGACTCGAACAGCACACCGAGTTGCCTTGATGGCTAAACTAAAGAATTTTTCTATTTCAGCTCGGTACCACGCATCACATCTTTGCAACAATAAGCTCTGCGTCAACACGGATCACCTTGTATTTGAAACCCGCCATAATAATTGCCTGCGGAGGACATGTTTTCGGGTTGGAAAGTGCAACGGCTATTTCGACCAAGAAGGGAAACGGACTGCAGGATGCCTCGTGGATCTTTGAAATTACCTCGTAAGTATGTGATATTTGATTTTAAATATGATTGATTTCAGGCTTGGGGCTTGTTGGGCAGTCGGTCGGTTTGTTATATGTATTCAGATAGGGCGGGGGGGGGGTATGAGGTGATGATTTTGATGACTTTTTTCTTCATGATTTTTTTTTGTAAATACCGTTTCAGCCGGCAGCAGGCCATCATCAGGGGTTTTGCCTTTAACCCGACGGTTGTTGTTGTTGTTGTTGTTGTTGTTGTTGTTGTTGTTGTTGATGTTGATGTTGTTGTTTAGGGGTCATTTTTTTAATCAATTGAATATAAATAAAGTATGTATTATTAGTTTTTGTTTAAGTCCAGCTGACCTTTCGCATACTCATGCTCTTCATATTGACTTCCTATACCTAACCCGGCCCTAGCTCTTGTGTACTGGTACTCAAGATTTGCTCTTCTTTCTTTTCGTTTAGTTTTGAATTGTGTAGACTTCTCTCTGATTTTCTTTTTTGTGTCGTCTTTCGAAATCTTTACTAGATAATTGGTTGCCTTCGGTGACAATGGTCTGCCATTTATCGATGAAACTTTTGTTTGAATCGCTTTTTCCAAACTATTGTTTACTTGTATACTATACACTATATACTTGTAGCTGATGTGGTTTTCTATTGCAACCCGGTATGCCTGGGATGCTGCCTGGCCTGGCTTAAAAGAAGATACCATTCTGTAAGCGTTGTATCTGCAGTCAAAGGAAACGTCGAGTTGGCGTGGATCATTTGCCCCGGTAAGTCGGTTTTGTTCTACAACCCATTTTCTTTCATTGGCCGTGTCTTCTTCATTTAACGAAATAGTCTTTGTTGCTGCCACACTGGTCAGTTTGTGGAGATGGCTTTTAGCAGGTGGTGGTATATCTAGTGAACTCAGCATGATGTTTGCCTTGTGTGGACCGATAGATGTGTCTTGTATAGCCGAGGCCAGCAACATATTAATAGCCGCCCCACGCCCTTTTCCGTCACAGGATCTGTAGGTTTTGCAGGTTGGTGATACAAAGCAACATGATGGGCAAGCAAACTGATGGTCTGAGCCTAAGCCAACTTTTCTCTCGCTCTGCAGCACTAGGTTGATGTTCTCACAGTGGTCAGGGAAGTTCTGGTGACAGGGGAGGACTTCATTCATTATTGTTGAAAGCAGGCTTAAATCAATAATGCGGTTTCCAAGGAATTCATGGTTTTTGGTCTGTAATTTTCTTGTCTCGGATCGAAGTACTGGCTTCTGCTTAACTACAGATATTTGTTCGGTCTGATCGTTAATAGCTGAACTTGTTCCGGGCTGGTTATCATCTTCAACACGTCTCTTTCGGGTAGGATCAGATGCCTTTCCCTGCTTGTAAAGGCTTCCTGCGGCTCGTCTTTTTAATTTTCCTTTGGCCATAGTAGCAGATAGAAATCTTGAATTTGAATGGCTTTGTTTTGGCCATGATCTTGTTATATAGTCCTACAGTGTATTTGACAAGAATTCAGGAGAAGCCAGTAAGACTGGGCATGACATTAACTAGTGTATCAGCTCAGGGTGGCAGGTAGAGGATGTGGGATATGGGGGTGAAAGGTGTGAAAAGTCAACACCATTCCCTCTCAATTCTTTCACCCTTGGACCAAGTGGTTTTTTTCAGTCTCAAATATGATTTATGTATTATATGTAATGCAAATTAATGACAAAACATTATAAATATTATGTTTTATTTGAAAATAACATATGAAATGTTGAAAAAATATGGAAAAAAGGCGCCTTTTTTGGATAAATTCACTACCCCATTACTCCCATGTCAGTCTGTAAGAGACAAAAAGATCATTTCTAGATAGAATAATATGTTTCCAAACTGAAAATTCTGGTTTGGTGAGAATTCATAGATTTTTTAATGAATGAGAGTGGATCTTATGAGACCTTCTTTTCGCATTGATTTTGAAAGGTCCGAGCCCCATTTTAACAAATCTAGGTACTTTGTTGCGACACGCATAGATCTGTGAAATATTGATAGAAATGCTTGCGATTGGTTCCGTTTTACTTGAAATTGGCTTAGAAACTTAAGAAAAATTTATCGGAGCAATATATTGAGATTTTGATTTTTATTTTGGTCAGAGTACACTGAAGAATTACTTCCGGAGGTCGTTGTACAGTAAAAAGTAGTTCTTGAAAATTTAGAATGATACTTTGAGTGTTGATTTTATGCTTTATGGACATAAGAAGGGGTGTTTTTGACTGTTTTTGATATTTTGTGTGTGTTGGCCATGTTTTAAATCCTTGGTTTGTTGTATTTTCCAGAACTACTTCTCGCGGAAGGCGAAGCGGTGAGGGAGACGTCCTTCGCTGACCCACCCATTTTTGCATGCGATTTAAGAGGTAGGTAAAAAGTAATGGCCGGAAGTGAAAAAAGTAGCTGATCTTCGGCATATCAGATTATTGAATTCTGATTGGGAACGGAGTGTGGAATAATGAAACAACAAGGATTAACTCTGAATCTTTTCATGGAAGGTACTGTGAACATGCCAAAATGACTGTTTTTGTATAGAACAAAGAAGGGCTAAATCAAGGCAGAGTCTGACCGAGTGTGTAGTCTGTAGGAAAGGTTCTACACATTACATCTATACACTGGCATCGCTTGGGACGTATGTTTAACACTGAGCGAATATATTTTTAACGTGCTGTGTAGTAAAGTTATCAATGAATTATTCATACGGGATCAACTCGCTTTAATGTGTTTTACTTTCAGTCTTATTTAAGCCCCCATTTTATTGGGCTAAGGAAACTTATTAAAACTTTAGTAACGTAACTTAGTGAACTTCGCGTAAAAACGAGTGTCTGCCAGATCTTATTGATACAAGTTCTATAAAGTGCAATAAACTTTTTTTTTCGAAGTATCTTTTAAAAAAGAGTGAAATTTCAAATTTCGGATTTTTGATTTGTTACTTTTCGGTGTGCGTTATTAAAAAGAATGCAATAATGAAGGAGTATACGCTGATAATAACGTTTATAGGTAAGACGTGTTTGATTATTTACGCATTTTTGGTAAAATATAACACTTTTATCTGTTGATGTTCTCTTTGTATATATAACTAAAAGTATCATCATATCATATGTCATTATTACAAATAATCATTATATTTTTCCATTTAATGTTCAAATGTTAAAATACAATACAACTATTTAACTCCATTTAGTTCATTAAAAATGTTCTTTAACAAATGTTTCAGCCCCCAAAAAAGCTGAATTAGAAAGTCGATTTTCTTTTCTCCAACTATACTCTCTCTTCAATTTTTGAAAATAACAATCATTAATTTACGTCATATGATATAAATCTAATATGAAATATTTTTAAACTTGATCTGTCCAAATGTAATTCATGTTTTTATTGAAAATGAGTATCATTTTAATTTATGCTGCCCTAAAAACGGCTCGTTTGAAATAAACATAATCTATTTGAGTAATAACCGACACAATTTACATTTTAATTTACATGTTAATGTTTTCTACTAAATCAAAAGCATTGATAAGAATAAGTAAACACATTTTTAATTTTTTTCAACACTTGAAACAACTCAACGATCTGTTTAGTTGTATTAGATACAGGTCATAGAAAACTATTTACGTAGTTGCCAATGCTAAAGTAGATGAATTCTCTAAGAAAACAGTAACAGATAGTAGACTTCCTTGAATCATGTGTGCAAAAATATGCAAATGATGATTGTTTAATGTGTTACAAAGGAACATAAAAAGACTAGTAATGTGTAATTCCAGATGTAGTTTCCATGTGTAAAGCATTACCAGTCGGGTGCAATACGCTAAACGTATAATTAAAACAGATGTTTAACCTTACTGTTGCCCATAAGGATATTCCTTTCTTTAATTAACCACTTTACTGAATGATACTACACCTTGATGAACCTACGGCAGAGCGCTTCAGAAACCATTGTGACAAAAGGATAAATTGCTCTTAGTGAGCAATTTATCTTTTTATCTCAATGGTTTCTACCCATTATCGAAAAAAAAAGGATTTTTATTCCATGTTAAATTAAGATGTCATTTTCTCTGATCGCATGGCTTTTTTGTTTTATATAACAGGGGCCTGTAAAAAGGACCTTCCCAATTAGAAATTTCTTTAATATCACACAGTTTTCCCTAAAATTCAAAATCATTCCAGCTTTTTGGTTTCCCAATTCGGCATTTTCAGCGATGAAACTTCCCAAATTCATCATATCTTGGCCTCTTCCCAATTAAAAAGAAAAAATCGAGTTCGTGATATTTAGTAAAAAATCAAATAATATTGACCTTTTTTATCATACTGATATGTTAAGCTATATTTTGCAAGCTATGTAATTTGTTAAAGGTCAAACGGTCGGTCAAGATGACATACTCCTATTGTCCGGTAAAAGCAAGAATATTTGCATTAAGACAGCGGTAGTATTATAACACTAAATAAACTAAATAGTTAAACCTGATATACCTTCCATTTCTTTACATTTTACCATCCATTTCAAAGTATCTTTACACATCTAGCTTCAGCAAGGCGTTTGATTAACTACTTTTGTGAAACGAGGGGAGGGGTGCTGTTTAATATATAACAACACGATTTGATTTGATGACTTGATATTGCTTTTATATTACATACAGCTAGCATGAAATAACAGCAAGAAAGAAAAACAGATTTCTATTATTTGTGAAATCGCCTAACTCACAATATCTTTTAATAAGTTTTAGTAATTGTTTCAATACGAGAATAGTAAAAGTGTTGGGTTTTTTCACATTAGGCTGCGTGCATTTTGAACAGAATATCAAATATATCCCTACATATTGAATAACCAACAGCAAACAACAACAAACAAGAAGAAGAAACAATGATTTCCTTTGTGATAATTGGTAGAAGACATCGAGATAAAATGATGACTCGTTCATTAGAAGTAATACATCCCTTTGTATTTTATACGGAAACAGTTTGTTGAAACCAACCAGGGACAACTATATACGTACCGATCTGCGTCGCTGTATAACAATTATATTCGGATCGTCTACTTGGTACCCTTTAAGGCTTTTATCTCGTTCATCATGTTTACTGTAATTCAAGCCGGTGTCAAAACCCTAATCATGCAGATAACCACATTATAGATGTGTTAACGTTAAAATATATATAAGGTTAATAGATTGCAACTGTGAAATTTCAATATTGACACGCACTCGTTCGACAGTTGACACATGTACACTATTTGTTACCTGTGCAGGTATGTTAGCGGTTTGAATGATTGTAGCTATAAAACGCGTTTGCACAGTCGTTTTAACACACACACACACACATCAGACGACCCAAGACAATTGAGGAGGGCAAAGACAGAGTTGGCAAAATCAATTGTCCGTATTGTCAAGTTTGTCCAAACGTCTCAATTGACAAGGGAATTGTTACTTTAAACTATTTATTTGAGCATTTAAATGGACAAGTGCAGAAAAGATTTAGTTTTATTACGGTTAAGTTAATCGAAATAAGATTTCGCAATCCCTTGAAGACATTTAAGTCGCCTTCATAAGGTGAACCTTTAATTAAAGTTGTCTGCTCGAATGCTTGTTAGGTTGCATGTCCAACACCATGTCTAACATAATAAGTTGTCGTTTTACTCAAAAGCTCTCATCTTTATTTACATACTACGATCATTTACCAGTTGACATTTGCCGGTCAGACGCGTCAAAATTACTGTCTGTAAGCGCCTTTGATATATTAGTTTATGCATATGTTTGATATATCAGTATATGCACATGTGGAGTAGTTGTTCTTTGGCGAAACCGACTTTTACACATATATAAACGTCTGCTCAGATTTAGCAGTGGTGTATGATCCCTTTCTTTGCACAAAAGCCTATTTATATGATTTTTGAGAATACTTCAAATATGCAAGTGATGTGCGTCTCTGGTCATAAACTTTATGAGGAAATGTGTCTGCATATTCGATGTACATTCGAAAGGCCAAATCCATTTATTCCTGAAGTAAGAATTACATGTGAGTCACAGTTTAAGGACGAAATACCATCTTACATAGATAAGATATGCCTTAACTAACCGAAGAATGTTTTTTTTAGGATATTATCTTTGCGAAAGCAGGATAATAATACAGAGTTGGTTTTCCTCTTATAATATTATTTCTATTACAAATATTTTGTGGAAAGCGTGAACTATCAAATACGCATACACCAACTATGGTCTACGAGGAAGTGTTAATAGGAAAGAGAGATGCTACACGAATAAACCGTTTTCTAGACGATGCTATATACATGTACATCTATTAGAAACAGACAGACCTCAGATTTCCTTATATCTTTATACATGTACATGTATGTAGCAAATGTAGCCTGCCCTCGCTTTGAATTTGAACCTTTTCTTTTAAAAGAACATAGATTTTTAATATTTACGGAAATGGGTTACTGCATAGTTCACTCTTACTATATCAGCTGACTTACGGAATGTTGAAGGTTCTACAAAGCCTGACCAGTTCTTGTTGGCAGTCAAACGATTACGAATGCTTCATTTAGACGTAAATTTGCAAAGATTCTTGTCATTACAATTTACAAATACACATACTAACATTATAAGGTCACAATGAATGAGATCTTATGATTCATAACGACAAATCTGCTTATAAATATTTAAATCAAAATATTTTAATAACAAAAGTACACATACTGTTGTCAAAAAGAATAACTTAATGGGCACATTCAAAGCTGACTATTGGTAACGAAACATGCTTCGTCCTAACATTTTGCATTGGGATATTCCCCTCTCTTTATTAAGAAGGGCACCACAATACAACTGAAATACATTTGACGGGGATTAAATACATACCCACAAAACAAACAAGTTTCGTATTGCCTTGGGGACCTGGGCCCACATCCCTGCCCCCATGGGAGACTTTTTGGTTAGGGTTAATAAATACCCACATACCATCGGTTCAGATGTGAAGCTCAGGTAACCAAATCAAGCTGTAAGACAAATGACCATCGCTGCAGGCATGTATTTAGATATGTTATGGGTATCAGATTCGTTTATATGCAGCATATTCTTTTTTTTTCATCAAAACGTGAAAATCTTCCCGGTGAGAGGATTTAAATGAGTATCCACAATATAGGGCTTACAGAAGTATAAGAGAAATTAGGAAAGCGAGTCCACACCTTATCAGGAACGTAGGCTATGGGTTGTAATAAATTACATATGCATGGGCACATTCCATTGAAGTTAAAAAAGGAGAGTGTAAAACTAAGCTATGAAACACCTTGTCTTGAAAAAAAAAGGCTTGACGAAATAAAACTTCGAGTTTTATCCTGTTCGATCTGCTGTTTTAGTCTGAAAAAAACAAACCCGGATCACTTTAGAAAAATTGTAAATTACAAAACTAGAAACATTACTGATTAGCATTTCATGTTGAAAAGAAATTATCAAAAAAGGAAGCCAATATATGCATGTTTTGTTGACTGTTGAAGGAAGCATTGGAATATGCACCTATAGATAACAAATATATAGTAGATATATAACAGGTTCGTTTTGAAGCAGTATTTCGAAAAATATGTATTTTTGTGGGCATTCATTAGAATCGTCTTGACAAGATGATTAAAATTAATACATAATATAGGGTTAAAAGAAACACTGAAGTAAATAAGGGGGCTATTTGGCTAGAATGCAGAAGTTGAAGTCACACGGCCCAGCTCTGCGACGGTTTAAATCCCGGTGACGCCATTTGGATTTTCTAAATGACAGACATTCTCCCGACTGACGTACGGAATGTCGATGGTTCTGTTCTTCCCGGCCTGACTAGCTCTTATGCGGGTATCCCTCCATCAAACATCGCAACAAAACCGATATAATGCTAACACGATGTTAATAACCATAAAACAAACAAACAAAATGATATAGCTATACACCTCTTATTTGGTTCTCCGGAAAAACCTCCTTCACAAAACGATCTCATGATTTTATAATTAATCTGAAGTCGAGGATTGAAAATAGAAT
Organism: Cerastoderma edule; assembly: GCA_947846245.1. Lineage (NCBI taxonomy): Eukaryota > Metazoa > Mollusca > Bivalvia > Cardiida > Cardiidae > Cerastoderma > Cerastoderma edule. The sequence continues at coordinate 20,442,029 of OX401422.1, read as the reverse complement.
AGCTTAAATGTGATACACGGTTAGTTATCTTAACAAAGAAACACCCTCTTCTTCCACCATGATATCAATTGTCGTCTGCGAACCTTTCAAACTGAGAACGATGGTGTGTCGTCTGGCAAAGATCAATGTTACCAATATACCAGAACTGAAGTGGAAAAAAAAAACCTTGCAGACGGGCGACATGTTATCATCGTATATGAAAGAAAACATATTTGTTTAATAGGAAAATAAACTTTGGAGAAAATGACGTGTGTGTTTATTTGTGTAATTAAGGGTTGAAGTTGAATAAATTTTTCAGCTGTCAAAAAGCGTTCTATGCAGTAATCGATAGCCCGTCAAAATAGGTTTTATACGGTAATAGGTATACCGGCGAAAAGCGTTTTATGCGGTAATCGATAAGGCGGCGAACGGCGCTATATACCGTAAAGGGTTAAGTGGTTGTTATCTAATATATATTAATCATTGTTAACTTCATTAGACTGCAGATATAGTTCACAATTAACACACAATGTTTATCAAAACAATGGCAAAGATCAATGGCACCACAATCCCAAAAGTGGAGAAAAAAACCTTGCAGGCGGGCGACATGTTGAAGTGGTTGTTCACGCACACGATAACGACTTCCGGAAAGAAAGAAATGTTATATAATTTGTGTTTCCTCCATTAGACCTGCAGGAAGAGTTCGTAATTGTGAATAGTAAGTTCTAATGATAGGGTACAATATAAGCAATTGAGAATAAAAGTAAAGAACGTGCCCATACGGGTCAAGATCTTTTTCTTTCTTAAATCGAAAGTAACCATACAGAGATAATATTAGGAAGTAGTAGACACAAACAGAAAGATATCTACTTTTGATTCTAAAACGGAATGTAACCATAAAAAGAAAAAAGAAAATTATGTAATTGAGTCAGACTCAAACGGATAGAGATTCCGTGTGTCCATGGATTGTAACCATGCATCTTCCATAACCATAAGAAGCATACACGCCAGATGTCGTTTGTATGCAACAAGTATTGAAATATAACCACAAAGTGAACATTCCTTTGTTTGCTTGAGAGCACAGGATTGTTTTATATGGCTTTTTGAATCATTTTCGACAAAAAAACATTCATGCGATTAACGCCTTCTTCTCCTTCACGTTTAACTCCTATACAAACTATTCAGTCATATGATGTTATTTTATTCGTTATCTACAAATCCTTCTCTTCGGAAGACATAGAACGTTCGTTTGGAAAAAGATTTAATCCGAAGTAAATTGGATATTACCGAAATAAATGTAAACTGAACGCTTTGTAAGGCTAGTATAATTTGAACTCATGGGGTCTGTATTGAATGTTTGCAAGGCCGCTATTGATTAGATCTGATTTATTAGCGAGGGGTCATAATTAATACCAGAGGTCACCACATTAGACACAGAGGGAAGTCAACCCTTAACAACCGGCACATCATGTTTTACGTCTTAACGCAAAGGAGTCTGAACTCTTGAATTAAAATATATCTATTCCATCGACATATGTGAAGGACTTATAAAGATTAATGAATAATAATGCACTCATACGCCATAGTTTACGATCGAACTGCATTTCAGGAAGAGGTTATAATATTTATGCAATAATTGAAAGACGGGAAACCAAAGAAATCGATTTGACTTTCACCTGCTTCAACACAAGCTACCAAGTTAACCTTTTCCCAAACAATAACGACATCTGACCACTTTGTTGCAGACAACTTAAGAAAACATTGTGGGAAAAGGAGAAATTGCTCGTAACGAGCAATTTTTTCTTTTCCCACAATGTTTTCTGCCCTATCAAATGATTATTGTCCAATTTTATCACATTTTGAAGTGTCGTCTGCAAACTCTTTCAATTTGGGACAGTCGAAATTGTGTGGTTTGGGAAAGGGTTTAGACGCAATACATTTAGACCATCTGTACTTCTAATAAGGTTACACAGTTACAACCACATTTATACGGAATATTGTGGTCTAGTTTCTTCTCACGGTTTGCACATTGTTTGAGGTGTATGAGAACATATTTACCCTGAAGGTCATGCGGGATGAATAATTTCATCACACAAAGAGAAGCAATACTTTGTACAATGAAAATATAAGAAACTAAGTCGCATTGTTGTTGTTGTTGTTTTTCGCAAACTGTCAGAAACATTGCAAAACAGTAACATGCACCAATAGTATGCTTCAAGTATACTTGTACCTTTAACCCAAATTGAAAGCAACAAGGGACGGCAAAAGAAAAATAGATTGCTAATCAGAAGCAATTCATATTTTTCATAATGTTTTCTAAATACCTCTGCAGCAGATACAACTAAACTATACATTATTGGATAAGAGCTGGTACAAATCAACCATGACATATATTGATGTTTGGTTGAATTAAACAGACATTCGAAAGCGAAATACAATCGGAGTCAAACCGAAGAAATTGTGTAAAAAGATAAATATGCTCATCCATAAGCACATTCGACCTTCATCAAAATATTTTAACGTGTATCTCAATATAAACCAAATGTCGTATTTTAATTATAGTTTTTTATCCGTTTCATAACTGCTTTTCGTGTGTCTAAAGTCGTCTGAAGCAAACACACGACCAGGTCTGAACACAGGGAAATGTCCAAACTTGGTGTTATGTGTCTGTCTTGTCGGACTATTTTTCTCCGTTACAAACACGCTGCACATGTTTTATAAACCTTTTTTCTCAATATAGATAAGGGAAAATATAAGAAACAGGAAGATTGAGTAAGCATTTTGATAAAAGAAGGAGTCCCTCATGACAAGTATTAAGCTATTTTGATGTGTGTTTTAGCTAAACTGTAAGACGAATGTGGTTGTTCATACTGTATCACTGTCGTCTGCTTTTGTTTTCAATATGGACCAAACACAACAAGGAATACGGGGGAATTGGATAACCTGCAACATGGTAATCGGTCATCATTTCGCGTCACGTGTTTCGTAAACGTATGAGGATGAACGAGACTTCTTAAAACTTAAAATTCAAATTTCGTTGCTTTTTTAGTACAATCATTGTTTAAAATCGATTGTTCAATCAAGTGACAGCAGATCAATAATTCATGAAAACAAGAATGCAGAATGACAATCTTAACTAGAAATCAATAAAACATCCCGATTTACCAACAGACTAAATATGCACTCAACTCATTGAAAAATCCATTAATAAATGAACTTCTCAATTGAGATATCTACACCTTCTCGGCAAACTTATTTACATTATCGTGCTAAAGAAAGGAAAACAAACGTTAACCCTAGAATGATGGGTAATTTTCTAAAAATATATTTGTGTGGCGTCTGCTTTCCTAAACCTTAAATATCTGCTTAATGTTGATTGGAAAAGATACTCAGATGAGCAAATAGGTTAGATCAGAGGCTAGCAGCGAATTTAATTGGCGGCTGGCCTGGATCTAACCTGTTTGCATAATCATGAAGTCGATTCCAGCACTATAAGGGTTAAATGATGCCAATAGTAAAAATCTTTGTCAATTTTTATCATAAATCGAAACGGCAAACTTTGTATTAAATCAATATGTCACGCGCCAAAACCTGGTATATGTATACATGTACCTTTATTGATATAATATTCACACATTCAAAACAGGTTTTAAAAAAGCTTATTATATCATCATTAAGAAGCCCCCAACGCTTGTATACAATAATGCTGATGGGACATACATTAACACTCATTATGACATATATATGGATATTTATTGAATCATATTACACATTCAAAACAAGTTTTAAAAAAGATCATTATTTCATCATAAAGAAACCCCCCAACGCTTGTATAAAATCTTATGGGACACACATAAAAACACCTTGTTACACGTACATGTATATATTTATTGAATCATATTACACATTCAAAACATAGTATAAAAGTTCATCGCCGCCAAGTTTCAGTGATGCGCAAAGATGGCTATCATGCGAATATAAGCGTGAAATTATTTCATCCCCTCATAGGTAAACTTTTGAGACCTGTTGATTTGAAAGAGACAGTGGACGCACATCTAGTTGAATGAAAATTACCATGTTCTTTGTAACAATTTCAAAAAAAAAAATGGTAAAAGAAAAAGAAGAAACTACATGTAATGAGTAATTTCTCATCTTTTCACATTGTGATCTTACATTTTCAGCAATGATAGCGTTTTAACGAGGTTAAAATATTAACCCTTTAACCCTTAATACCCTCCTTATTGCATTTGCTTCAGAAAACTTTAGCAACCACTGTGGAATCAAGACAGGTGTGTTATCATAAGCAACGTATGATTTAGGCACAGAGGTTTTTACCAAATGATTTTTCTTTTGTCTTTTTGTTGTGTGTTCTCTGTTGTTGGTCTAATATTTTACAAGTCACAAACACCAATTTGTTAAAGCGTTTGACATATCCATCCCTTCGCCTTATACGGTAGAGCCGTTTGATATAACGTATTCTTGATATGTAATTACCTTAACTTACATTCCTGGTCTCCCTGTGTTGTGGGTTTGCATATTTTGTCGCTTTGAAACCATTGTGACAAAAAGAGATCGTGCTTGCTTGCTTTTATCTGATAAATTTCTCGGGTTTTTTAAACAGATTGCCTGCAAAGACGACACTGACAAGTAGTTGTGAGGGGGTGGGGGTCTGTGTTTCAGTGATGAGACTACGCAACATGAAATCATAGTATGCCATCTGCAAAGGTTTAATTATAGCTCTAGTTTTGAGGTTTCATAAGTATCAATCTTCTGACTTACGTAATGCCGATGGGCCTTACTGTGTTGACCGATCCTTATGGACGAGTACATGAGAGTTCTGTCACTACTAATACTAGGCCGGGCATTGCAATACACATGTAACCAGATATTGTTGATGCGATGTAAAAAGAAAACATGCAGGAAACATAAAGGCATCTGTCATTAAGTTTTGATGGAAGAATGGGAATGTTCGTGTGTATATTCTATTCTGTTTTCTGATACCTTACTGACATTATTTCAATTCCTCGAAACTGCTCATATCATTTAGCACCCGATTGCTTAACCTATTACGAAATAATAACGACATTTGACTACTTTGTTGCAGACGACTTTAGAAAACATTGTAACGAGCAATTTCTCCTTTTCCAAAAATGTTTTCTGCCCTATCAGAAGATCATTTTCCAATTTCATCACATTTTTAAATGTCGTCTGCAAACTCTTTTGGACGGTTGAAAAGTTGGTGTTTGGTAAAGGGCTAAGATTTGTATCAGACAGAAGCTACCCAAGATAGGACAATGTCGAACTCTACGATGGGCACGGATTATTACATTATAAAAAGATTATTGAAATATCAAAAGAGGAAAATAATCAAGAACCTATATAAATCGTTTGTTCGAAGAATCGAATTAATTGTACTAAGCGATAGATTTACCCATGATGAGCAATTAAAGCCCTAATCACGACTGTATTCACTACATATCTTCTTCGTAATGAGATGTAATAAGTAAAACGGTTAGTTTATAGGTAAGCGGATTAGAATGGGAAGGTACCAAAGCAATATAAAAGATTGATCAATTACCTATCCCCTAAACGCAAATTGACTAATATGATCTATAAGTACACCATATATACTTACTATAAATCCATTTATGGGAACATTTTTGTACCAGGACTTTTGATTTTTCGCTTTGATTTTATTTTCCACAACGGCGTTTAGATTTACGTTTCATTTTCAATTATTTATTTTTCAAATGTAGAAATTGTCACATACATAGATAGTATTCTGAACCAGGAGCGTCAGGGAGCGCATTAACCCTTTTCCAAACGACAAATTTTCGACTGTCCCAAATTGAAAGAGTTTGCAGACGACATTGCAAAATGTGATGAAATTCGAAAATAATTTTATGATAGGCCAGAAAACATTGTGGGAAAAGAAAATATTGCTCATCACGAGCAATTTCTCGTTTTCCCACAATGTTTTCTAAAGTTGTTTGCAACAAAGTGGTGGTCAAATGTCGTTATTGTTTGGGAAAGGGTTAAGTACAACATATATACTTACAATAAATCCCTTTATGGGAACATTATTGTACCAGGACTTTTGATTGGTTTGCTTTGATTTTATTTTCCACAACGGCGTTTAAATTTACCTTAGATTTCTAATTGATTATATTTCAAATTTAGAAATTGCCAGGTATAGAAAACACTCTGAACCAGGAGCGTCAGGGAGTGCATTTAATCACTTTTCGGACTAGGGGGCAGGGTGGTTGTTATTACGTGTCACACTAAAACACTTCTCATGACGTTAACTCATTTATCACGTAATTACCAACATGGGACACTCCCCTTCAAATGGACAAGTTTACCAGTTACTCTTCTCTATGGAGGACAGTGGTCTAGGGGATGAGTGTCGGTCTTGGGACACAAGGGTCATAGCTCATGGGTTCGAATCCCGTGAGTAGCAGGATCTGCTTTGCGACCTTTCATTAATCCACATTTGACGCGAGTACTGGTTACGTTACCAGGAAGCAGAATCGAGAGCGATTATTATTTGCTGTAAGAACGTATTTCCCAATCAATGCAACATAAATAAGTTAAAACTAAGTTACCCCTCTCTTATAAATACCATATCTTGTCGTACATCCATACATGGCAAAGGTATAGCAAGTAGCGAGAAACACTTAATTAATAACCGAATGTTCAGATAAGATCATGCTAACCTCTTCATTGCTGATCTGAACCCTATACTTTGCATTCTTACGATCCATGGAGCAAGCACGTGTAAGTGAAGAACTATGGAACTAGAGAGTTTTAAGAAATCTTATTTTCTCTCAAGCTTAAACTTGTTTATTGTACATCGGGTGTGGTGTTACAACTAAGATTGATCATTCTCAATTCTTCATTCTGTACATTACCTGCGCGAGATGTGGATTCATGAAATGTCGCTAAGTTGACTCCGCTACTAACGGAATTCAAACCTACGGACCGCGTGTCCCGATGCTTAAACCTCTACCTCTTGACCACTGTCCTCCACATTCTGTGTATTTCTGTTATATATTGCTGTCAACCAGGGGAGACAGGTCATTATGTAAATGAGTGTTTTAATTTGCATCAATCGGTGTCCTACCGAAAGATGACTATTATGATAATGCAGACTCTAGGGGTGGTTTAAAATAATGCAAAGCCACATACTCGTATATCATCACTCCCTTCTGTAAAATGTCAAATTGTGCATTCAAATTTAACCGTAACATAACAATCAAACATTAGTAATGTTCACATTTTAAAAAACGTGCAGAAGACGATTTCAAGACGATATTTTAATTTAACTCAGTACAAGTTTCAAGAACGTTATTAAGGGGAAAAATAACGACATCTTTTAATACACTGGAGCCCAAATTCTAAAATCTTTATTCCAAAACAAATACATTTATGATTTCTTTTCACATAATATGGAAATTGTGACTGTTCCCAATTCAAAGTAACTTAAACGACGAAAATATCATGAATTATCATGAATTTCCTACCTTCTTGTGAAATCAACACACATTTCTTTGTTAAATTGAATAGAACGAACTTGAAACAGGTCGTAATGGATAATTTATGTCATTACAAAAAATTCCTTTACCATTGACGGTAGGCGAGAATGAAAATGTACATATTAATGCGTTAATAGACGGAGTTGCCACTTACATCATAGTCTAACTCACGCTAATACCTGAGTTCTACGTTCTCTCTCTTTTAAGTGGGTTTTACATCGCGTCAACATTATGTCAGTTATGTTGCGATGCCTGGTTCATAATGATGGAGGTGGACAACAAATTTGACTACATGTATGAGGGCTTGATCATGCATGGGAGAACCATCATATCAGCTACCGTAAGATTAAAGGCTTGTCTATTCGACATAATGGCTTTATGTGTAATAAGTTATTACTAATACACTTTGTGTCGGCATATGTTTTGGTAACGTCTAATGACAATTCTTGTGAGTAACAATAACGTTAGGGCCTACATACGTGTATCTGTGGTTATATTCATTGACATTCGATCCTTGTGAGTAACCACAACGTTAGGGCCTACATACGTGTATCTGTGGTTATATTCATTGACATTTGATCCTTGTGAGTAACAACAACGTTAGGGCCTACATACGTGTATCTGTGGTTATATTCATTGACATTCGATCCTTGTGAGTAACCACAACGTTAGGGCCTACATATGTGTATCTGTGGTTATATTCATTGACATTCGATCCTTGTGAGTAACAACAACGTTAGGGCCTACATACGTGTATCTGTGGTTATATTCATTGACATTCGATCCTTGTGAGTAACCACAACGTTAGGGCCTACATACGTGTATCTGTGGTTATATTCATTGACATTCGATCCTTGTGAGTAACCACAACGTTAGGGCCTACATACGTGTATCTGTGGTTATATTCATTGACATTCGATCCTTGTGAGTAACAACAACGTTAGGGCCTACATACGTGTATCTGTGGTTATATTCATTGACATTCGATCCTTGTGAGTAACCACAACGTTAGGGCCTACATACGTGTATCTGTGGTTATATTCATTGACATTTGATCCTTGTGAGTAACAACAACGTTAGGGCCTACATATGTGTATCTGTGGTTATATTCATTGACATTCGATCCTTGTGAGTAACAACAACGTTAGGGCCTACATACGTGTATCTGTGGTTATATTCATTGACATTCGATCTTTGTGAGTAACCACAACGTTAGGGCCTACATACGTGTATCTGTGGTTATATTCATTGACATTCGATCCTTGTGAGTAACCACAACGTTAGGGCCTACATACGTGTATCTGTGGTTATATTCATTGACATTCGATCCTTGTGAGTAACAATAACGTTAGGGCCTACATACGTGTATCTGTGGTTATATTCATTGACATTCGATCCTTGTGAGTAACCACAACGTTAGGGCCTACATATGTGTATCTGTGGTTATATTCATTGACATTCGATCCTTGTGAGTAACCACAACGTTAGGGCCTACATACGTGTATCTGTGGTTATATTCATTGACATTCGATCCTTGTGAGTAACCACAACGTTAGGGCCTACATACGTGTATCTGTGGTTATATTCATTGACATTCGATCCTTGTGAGTAACAATAACGTTAGGGCCTACATACGTGTATCTGTGGTTATATTCATTGACATTCGATCCTTGTGAGTAACCACAACGTTAGGGCCTACATACGTGTATCTGTGGTTATATTCATTGACATTCGATCCTTGTGAGTAACAACAACGTTAGGGCCTACATACGTATATCTGTGGTTATATTCATTGACATTCGATCCTTGCCAAAGGTTCGGTATACAGTTTATGTCACGTGTTTGTTTACTTTCTCATTGTGGAGGGGGGGTCTAATGTCTTGTGAGAGATGGATGCGTAACCCTTTCCCAAACAACAAATTCCTGGACTGTCCCAAATTCAAAGAGTTTGCAGACGACATTTCAGAATGTGATAAAATTGAACAATATTCTTCTTATAGAGTAGAAAACATTGGGGGAAAAGAAGAAATTGCTCGTAACCAGCAATTTTCCTTTTCTCTCAATTTGTTCTAAAGTCGTCTGCAAAAAAGTGGTCAAATGTCGTTTTCTATTGGGAAAGGGTTAACCGTAATAGTCTGTTCTTGCAACTGGGCTCTCCCATCATATCTCAAACACTTGATATCGAGATTATGTGGGTGGAAAACACAATAAACCAAAATATATGTGTATGGCAAAAAGCAATCCTGCCCATCATAAAATAAATCTCCTTTTATTTCAATGTTATTCTACCTGATCTAGACCATGTATTGGACCAGCAGCTTACGAATAGTCTTTGCCTGTATAGTTATCTTTAATAAATATTTTGTATACAGATTAATAAAAACATCTTTGTCTCTATAATATTCTTTACTAAAGGGTGTGTATACATACATATTAATAAAAACATCCTTCGAAAGTTTTAAGGAGTAAATGGTTGTCATCCTTTATCATATCTATTCACTAGTCGAAAACTATATCGTTTTTCAATGGGAAAATAGTTTAGTTAAGTGGCTTGTCGTTGGACCGTGTAAAATTGAAGAAGGGAAACGTCGTTTTACGACAACCAACCTGTTTACTGCACAACACCATATGTCGTAAAAAGGCGAATATAAAATACCTCAGCAGTATCTAATTCACTTACCCTTCCAAAGTTTAACTATTTGAGCACAGTCGACGGTTGTTTGGTGTATCGCTCTCCCATATTTAACTCGTTTCAAAACGAATTTAACCGGAGGCCATCTACACCCCACTGACGCAAAACAAAAGGGAAAAGCCTGAGAGCTTGATAATCGTCACAAAATGAAAATAGAAATATATATCTGTGTCAGAATGAGAAATTGTGCATGACACCCAATGGAGTAAAGGATCGATAAACAATGTTCTTCGACATCAGAAGAATCAACATCTTATGATAACATGGAATCATATTTCATTATACGCCTTAGTCTTTAAACGAAGGAATCCCCCTCCCCCCCGCCCCGCCCCCCCCCCTCTTTTAAAAGCCGAGAGCAGTTAGCCCCGCGGTTTGAATTTTACTTGAGCAAGGAACATACTATTAGAGTCACAAAACCCATCTTTACATTGGCTCAAATCATGGTTTCGTTATATCTGAATTTTCATGAGAGTCTAGCTTCCGGCTGACTAAGGAATGTCGATTGTTCTACTCATCTTGTCAAACTCTTGGTTTTTCTTCATCGTTAGTGTAACGGGCATCAAAATAATATATCTGAAATAAATTTGATATGATGTAAAACAAGTAAACATCTTATTGTCGTTTGCTATGGGTACTTGACCCTTTCCCAAACAAAAATGTTCGACTGTCCCAAATTGAAAGAGTTTGCAGACGACATTTTAAAATGTGATGAAATTGGAAAATAATCTTCGGAAAGAGCAGAATACCTTGTGGGAAATGGAAAAGTTGCTTGTTACGAGCAATTTCTCCTTTTGCCACAATGTTTTCTAAAGTCGTCTGCAGCAAAGTCGTCAAATGTCGTTATTGTTTGGGAAAGGGTTAAAATGGTATTTCTCTATCTTTTGTGGGCCTGATTAGGCAATATAACTGAAATATTGTTGATACAATTTGCAAACTAAAAAAAAGAACAAACATGCAATCTCACACCAGAAATGGACGTTTGAAACGTTTTTATTTCTATTTAGGATAAAGGGTTTTTAGATAAATGGTCACTATATGGTTCAGGAGGTCATGCATAGGTATGTTAAGATTGACCAGTGGCCGAAATCCCGGGGTCTTTAGTAATTAAGAACGAATTATAACGGTCAATGGGTGTAGTGCGAAAGTAATTGTGTACGATTGAATAATGATCGGCCACGCCTGGCAAATCCTTTACTTCATAATTTACAACCTGAAACCACAGCGCCTTCCCCCAAGTGCTATGCCAGTATCAGTTAAGAAAAGTCGGTTCCTCTGAATTGAATAGTATTGGTATTCTGAGTAAAATTTAACATTTATTTATGTTTTATTTTCCATCTCTTAAACTCACAAAAACCTCTTGTCGCTTCAGGCACTTCTTACATGTGTACATTTTCCTTTAAGGGGAGTATACTATATGGGCCAGACAACACATTATAACTAAAATAATGTTTACGCGATGTAAACCATAACGAACCAACTAGCAGCCATTCATCATACCTTCGTTATTAATAGAACGTATTACACACAAAGAGAATACATTCGATAGGCATGTAACACGCACTCCTACATTCCTAACTGGTTTTGTCATTATCTATACAGACCTGTGGGGCTTATCAGCTGAATACTTTTCGAGTATAGATATCGCGTACCAGAATGAGGCCGTAGGTATTACCCGTATCTGAGAGAATAATCTGAGAAATGTGTACAGCCACTCTGGCTAAAGATATCGTGCTTTAAGTTATCACAAGCTTTTGGCCTCTTTACTATTGAAGACCCCCATATTAACCCTTTCCCAAACAAAAAAATTTGGACTCTCCCAAATTGAAAGAGTTTGCAGACGACATATCAAAATGTGATGAAATTGAAAATTATTCTTCGAATAGAGCAGAAAACCTTGTGGGAAAATGAAAAATTGCTTGTTATAAGCAATTCCTCCATTTCCCACAATGTTTTTCTTAAGTCGTCTGCAACAAATTAGTCAAATGTCGTTACTGTTTGGGAAATGATTAAGGGATCAATGTAGTAGTGTAGTAATTGCTTCACGTTTGTGAAGTGTTTACTGTAGTCTTGCGTTGAACCCTTTACAAATAGAGAATTCAGTGCTATGTTAGGTTAACCACATCACTTACTATGTTTTCGCATTAAACCCTTCACAAATAGAGGGTCCAGTATAGTGCTATTTTAAGTGCTTCATATCTGTGAAACACTCACTATAGTCTTGTGTTGAACCCTCCAGAAAGTAAGTGATTCATGTTTGTGAAACACCTACTTTAATCTTGCATTAAATCATCCGCAAAGAGAGTTTTCAGTACAGCGCCTTAGCAAATGTTTCATGTTGTGAAGCGGTTACTAATATATAGTCTTGCACTTAATCTTCGAATGGTCGCCAGTAGAAAATGGTAACTTTGAGTTTCAGCAGGAATCAATGTGGTAAATGAATACATTGCTAGCCATGGACATATTAATTTATTTTGTTTTTATCAATGCTATTTCAATACTCAGATTCAGATCCCCTTTCATGGAAATACTACTTTATTTTACTTTTCGAGGTTGTAAGCCGTTTCGCAATAGGGTTCCGTCTGTAAAGTTACACCACCTTATAGTTGATATGCACGCGTCCTCTTCAAACTTTCATCGTTTATGATTGATATTCATGTGCTCCGTTTGGCTGAATAGGTGTGTTTTAAACGTAAAATTGGATATTTATCTTCGGTTTAATTGCGTGATGTAAGTTCAAATATATTAAACACATCACCTGAGACAACCAGCTTTTGCTGTACCAAACACATTTGGCTGAAGCGAAAGATCGAAACTAGGATTCCGAAAATTAAGTGGGAATACGAAATATAAAGAGAATACCAAAAATCAAAACATATACAGTGAAGCCTCGTTTATCCGGACCCCGATTATCCGAATGTCTCGCAATCCGAACGAAATTGTACGGGAACGGAATTATTTGACCAGTTTGTTGCAGACAACTTTTGAAAACACTGTGGGAAAAGGAGAAATTGCTCGTGACGAGCAATTTCTCCTTTTCCCACAATGTTTTCTGCCAAACCAGAAGATTATTTTTGAATTTCATCACGTTTTGAAATGTCGTCTGCAAACTCTTTCAATTTGGGACGGTCGACAACTTGGCGTTTGCGAAAGTGTTATAAGTATACGCGTGCATACAGATCATTTATGTCTTAATGTGTATAAGAATATGCTCTACTTCAACAGTCCCGATGAATCGGTAATCCGGACATTTTGTTGGGAACGGACGTGTTCGGATTAACGAGAACTCACTGTACTACCAAATGTTTATTACTTTAAACATATTACACTGTCAAATTTATAACTAACATCCATTAATTACAATATAACATACCGTATAAATTATTGTTAGCAAACCAACACCCAAAGACCATAGGCTAAATATACATTGGCAATATATGTCGCCTGTTCTTGCTTTCAATTTGGACCAATTACAAACCCAACACGGAGGGGACGGGATACCGTTCTGTTGAGGTACAAAGACCGACATTCCTTCGATGTACATAAACTGGCATGTGTAGTTAATTAAACAGAAGCTGAGCAATGTTGATGCTATCTATATACCACGTGACTCTAACTGAAAACAGACATTGCACCCCCCCTCCTGCCCTGTACAGGTGTCAGAACCGATTGCGGCTTATCTGCCATTTTCTCTTGTAACCAGAGACCATATAAAACACGTTTTAGCTTTTTGGTGTACTCAAATCTTTTGCAATGGTTCGGTCCAGATTGTTTATTATAAACAATTTTAATCGAGAGCGATTTATCTAAGTTGTAAGAACTTGTTCATAAATCGATGTCAAAGAAATTAATTTAAACTAACATAAACTAACTAAACAATTTGAATTTAAACACTCAATAAGACCACGCTTTGACGCACGTTCACGAAATGACCAAATAAACCATCGTAACTAAAGGAGACATGCTTAAGGTTAAATGGCCAAGTTTTCCTCCTCACTATCTTACTCTTCGAAATTACTATTGATATCCAACATTTCCCATTTCACTACCCTCTCAGCAACACAAATGGTGTATTAACTATGTTTATTTTTTATTTTTTCAAAACGGCAAAGTAATGAGGACACAGTTAGAAGATATTGTGACTTATCTACTGTTTTCTCTTGTAACACATCACTTCTCTATGTCCTACGTACATGAAGGCCTATTTTTATCTGAGGAATCTTTAAGAATCATTGTGGCAATAGATGTATGGGATATTGCCGTCGGAAAGAATACCATCGAAATCATAAATGTCTTACATGATAATTGTTTTCTGCTGAAAGAACAAAAAAATGGCGCTCGTATCTGAAAAGACACAATGGGCACTTGCTCGTTAAGTGCATTTGTTCGTTCTTCCACGATGGTTTCTTAATCTTCTGTCGTAAATGTGTAGACATTTGTGATTACTGACAAGGACAATTTGGAATCATGTGTACAGAAGGATTTTTAGGTTTTTCCATCTAGCGCAGTATCTCCATATTATGCACAAACCCACAATGTACACAAGTACTTAAAATAATTATATTACTATTGAAATCATAGTCTGGATTACCTGCCAATTAATATTACATTAGTACTAATTCGTGAACGAAGGTCACCAGACTATTGAAATTATTAAACCCATTTCGCTGTTGATGAATAAAGATAAGGGTAAAAAATCTATCAAACTAGGTTTATACTTAAGTTGTATAAATTGTGTATATTCAGATGAAACCGATATCTGCTTTAATTGTCCATTAAACCTTTCCTTAACCTTTTCCCAAACAATAACGACATTTGACCACTTTGTTGCAGATGGCTTTAGAAAACATTGTGGGAAAAGGTGAAATTGCTCGTAACGAGCAATGTTTCCTTTTCCCACAAGGTTTTCTGCCCTATAAGAAGATTATTTCCCTATTCCCTCATATTTTGAAATGTCGTCTGCAAACTCTTTCAATTTGGGACAGTCGAAAATTAGTTGTTTGGGAAAGGGTTAAGTACTTTCGAATTCGAAAGACTTTACAGCGGACAAAGTACTTTAGATGAATACGAGCATTTGCTTTTTCATGCAAAATCCCTGTTTGTCCCAATATTTTCATAGTTATTTATGCTTTGCCTTAAGCACAATTGCCCAAAATATACATAGTCATAATAAAAAAAACAACAGTACAAATCATAATTGGCAAATGGATTAAGCTACAAGTTCTAAAATTAGTTACAGCTCTCCCCTTTTGGTATTTAAGTTGCAACATTTTTCATGGAAATATTACAATATGTTATTAACAATCCATACGTATTCAAGTAACAAATCAAAAACTTACAGCAGTGGTGAGAAAACATAAGATATCTAAAGGAAATAGAGAATATTAGAGCAAAGGAGCAAAGAGAGTTATTTATGAATCATGAACATACAGGCATTACTTGATTGATTGTATTTGTGTAGTCCTAAGTAATTGCTTTATCTAGATATGCCTAAGTGGCGTACTAAAACTCTGATGCATACCGTATATTAAAGGCTGTTTGGTGGGTCCTATATTGTGGGTATTCATTTGAATCACATGAACAAGACGATTCATATAAGTACCCACAATATAGAGATTGAGTAAAGAGAAGAAAATAAGGAAGTAAGCACGAGAAATACGAATCTTACGTAGAAAGATTGAATGAGCGGCTCCATTTTGCTAGCCTATATATTCTTTTAAAACACATATAATTTAATGCATATAAACCTATACCGAGCATTACCGTCAACTCAAGGTAGACGGATATTTGCCCCACTGACATTGGCTCCCCTTTCGGTAAAGGGCGCGTTTTTTACACCCACAACCCCAACCCTCGTCGCTCGTCGTAATGTCGTGGGTGAACGTTTGTTTTCAACCAATGTTTTCATAAATTGTACCAAACTTTCAGTGTCTGAACTATAAAGTGAATTCTTACGACTTTTCACAATTGTATGCGGGGTACATAATATAGCAATCTCAGATGACTCGCCGGCGTGAATTTTCTGACTTTAGGTTTGTATATCCTTTAATAAAGGACCATTGTTTATCTAAAGAACTTGAAATTTTCTTTAAAAACTGATCATGTGACGTTTTATGAGCAAACTAATAAAGCATCAAACGAAATATCACGAAAGGGGGGGGGGGGCAAGTGTCCGGGGAAACAAATGTACGGGTACGGGGAGGGGGCATCAATTAAGTATATGGCTATAATTTGTAAAGGAGATATTTGAATTTTCTAGACCCCCTCGCTTTAACCTTATTCTGTCGATATTAGATAATTGTATATCTGAAGAAAAAAAGCATTGAGATTTTTTTTTAAATGCTGCTTATGTGACGATTTATTTGTTAACTAACAAAAGATTAAACGGAATATCGAAGGGGAGGGGGCAAGTTTCCAAAATGAAAAAACGTCCGGGGGGCTAAAGGCAGGGAGTCAAACCTATATGAAGTATTTGGCTATTGTAAAGGAGATACTCGTATTTGTTAAACCCCCCTTTTCAACTTCATTCTGTTAGTGGGTGGACCTCTAACCCGACACGACGGATTGTTTATCCAAGTATTAGGATTTGTAAACGATTAATCCAGCCTAATTTAACTATCGTTTATATAATTCATAATTGATTGAGTCCTGAACACACGTCAAATAAACAAACGTACAGGTGTGTACACGTTGGGTAAATATTTTTATCAGGGGTACATAAGTCTTTAAGCTTTAGTCATGTTCAATTCTAAGTCAAACACGTTTAATTAAAAGTCAACATTGTTGAAGCGACCATAGTAAAGGGAAGCAGAAAGATCTGAAAGACAACTAATGGCTTAGTATGGACACCAGTCATTCAGTCATCTAGAAAGCTCCATTAATTTAGTCATAAAGATTTGCCGGTTTCACACAATTTAACGAACATTCTGCAAAAGACATATTGGATCATTGTGAAACAACAAATACCTATATTTCTAATGAAAAACAACTTCTCCTTTTTACCAAAAGATCTCATAAAACTTTTCTACCAAACATCATGATGATGTCTGTTTTTACTTTTTGATTGTCGTCTGCTGCTGCATCCCAAGAGAACCAGATTCAGGACAGTGTTCCATACATACCTGTGTTTCTTAAAATAGATCACGAAGCCTGCAGCTTGGAGGAAGCGCTTTAAGACAGTGTATATGTATACATACATCATCCACAATCCTGAATCTCAGCAGGTTTCCAAAAAGCTCTTTAGAAAACGGAGTCAAACAGTGGCTTATCGCGAAACCCCTCTCCTACTTTCGCTAACGTTTCTTCATTGCCGTTCCTTTCTTTTTGAGAAAATGGTCATGTTGTTAAGTTTTAAGAAGTTTACAAAAATCGCATGGATAGTAATTCATTGGCAATAAGGTTTGATTCTGAAAACATTTGGCAGATTTCCAGCTGCAATCGTCAGAAGATTATCTATCGTTACACTGCTTACACCTTGAATATACATGTATTCCACACTGGTGTATGTTACAGTACAATATACAATACAATAATTGTACTTGCAATATAATACAGTCATTTGCATATTACAAAATATCAAAACCAAATTCAAATAGTTGAGATGTTTTGATAGGACAAGATGTAAGTGATGAGTAACATATAATGAAGCAAAGGAGGTTGTCGTTATCTTTCTTGGTATGTGTTGGAAAAGTTCTGCCAACATAAAGCGAAGCCCTATTTACACAGGTAATGAAGCTGGTAGGAACTCGGTGAATATTTGATTCTGAAGGCATTTGGCACATTTCTAGCTGAAATCTTCAAATTTTTATCTTTTTGTTACACTGCTTACAACTTGAATATATGACGGATTGTTGGTTCTTACTAAGATATTAGTAATTCTTTTACATGGTATGTGTTGGAAAAGTTCTGCCAGTATAGAGCAAAGGCCGATTTACACAGGTAATGTTGCTTGTAGGAACTCGGTGAATAAACGTAGTTTGGCAATTTAGCAGAATTCCCCTCAATGTTTTGTATAAAGCCAAGAATCCGTGTATTCGCCGGTAACGACGTTATAGCTTCTACATATATTGTATATTACTAAGAATACGAAGCTGTATGAGAAAATATCCTAGTCCCGATTCAATATGTGTCTTTAATCATCTAAGTTTAATGCCACTGAATTGTCAGCATATTCAGCCCATCAATTATTTAATACAATGGTTCAAAACAAAAAAACATTTTCAATCCATCTTATGGTTTAATGACTATCTCAATCTCAATCTCATTGATCGTTAGTTATATCTTTAAGACGTGATTGATACTCTTCTGTTTGTCGTTTGTTAAATAGTTTGGCTATAGTTCAAGACGAAATGTGATAAATACCAGACCTCGGTATGATAGCACATTTCACTTACTAAATTCATTGTTCCCTATCGAATCCTTATGGGGGGAAATATGTGGAAAGTCATTAAAGACTTTCTGAACAAGATGGTTTTAATGAGTACCCACAAAATAAGGATTTATATAAGGTTTTTGTTTAAACTGTCCCACTTTAAAGACTTTTGTCGCCTTTTTATCTACTCTAGATTTTTATTATATCTTCAAATTGGATAGACCTCTCAGAATAGATTAAGTTGCTCAAAGATTGAGGCCAAAGCAAGATACCAATCCACGTATCTCTGCCAATATCTTGCTTTCAATTTTCCGTCTGTAAAAACTGTTTAAAATTTCGTTACTCAACCCCATATCGTTTGGTAAATATTTAACCGTCTGCTCATTCTCTCATTCCAGTACTGGTGACAGGTTTGCCAGGTGGCAGCACACAGCTTCTATCCAGCAGTATAACAAATGGCCAGTTCTCGGGAACCTCAAAAATCATTCGGTTCTTCGGGGAATCCCGGTTTGGTTATCAGCTTTCGGTCCTACCACAGGAGATGATGGTGCCGAGCAACAACGAGTCCATCAGCTTCCTGTTTATAACGGAAGTTAAAGATGGACTCATTTGGATGTTCCGGGGCAGTGATGGTACCAAAATGCACATCAGTTTAAAGGTACGGACTTCCTGAAAACGTCCCATGAAATTGGATAATGTTTCTATACCAAATTGAAAGCAATATCAGATGAAACAGGAACATGTGAATTTTTCTGATGACATTTGATCTGCTGAAACCATTTTGACAAAAGGTACTTTTAGTTTTGACTTCAGACTAGTTCCAGTAAGTTGGAGTAAGGCAAGTGGAACAAGAACGATAACTTGCTTACAAATGATTAGTTATGACAGGCTTGTTTCCCTTGTTTAACAGGTATACATGTTGAATCAAATTTCTTTTAAAGAATTGTACCCTGACCATACAAATTGATCATGCAGGCGTTTTTTCACTCTGGGGTAAAAAATGGATATCTTTATGTAGTAAAATTTGGTAATAAAGGGAGAACTCATACTGGCTTTGCCAAAGGGGAAAGAAAACCTCTGAGGTAAAGTCATTTTTAGGGGAAAACTGCATGATTTTAAAGAAAATTGGGGGTATCTGTTAAAAATTGATGATAAACCTTGTCGAAGGTTAAAATCCATTGATATATTATAAGGTCCTATGTGGCCCAGTTGTTAAAGTGGTTGTCTTAGAACTAGGTTGTCCTGTTCAATGCCCAATGGTGTGTCTGGTTATGTTGGAGTGCCGTTTGGTGAGACACTTCAGTGAGCCCTAGCCTTGTAAAGATGAATCCAGGAAGCTGTGCAATAACTGATAATTGTTGAAATGGTTTTAAACCCCATACAGACAAATAGATAGGTTATCAAAAATATACAGTAAATCTTTTACTCTATTGGGTTATGGGAAAAGCGGATATAAAATTGGCTTTTTAAGTCATAAAAAGAGCTCTAATAACCCTTTCCAAAACAATAACGACATTTGACCACTTTGTTGAAGACAACTTTGGTAATCATTGTGGGAAAAAAAGAAGTTGCTCTTCAGAGCAATTTCTGCTTTTCCCACAATGTTTTCTTCCCTATCAGAAGATTATTTTCCAATTTCATCATATTTTGAAATGTAGTCTGCAAACTCTTTCAATTTGGGACAGTCGTAAATTTGGCGTTTGGTAAAGGGTTAAGAGTTATAATTACTTATATACATGCTTGGCACAACTTTCTATAAAGATCCCATTAAAAGGTACTAGTATGTAGTATATATAAGACTCTTTTAAAGTATTTAGTACATATACTGGTATTCTTATAGAAGATAGTTTCAATAACATTATTATGGTTACTTACAATGGTGACAGTGATGAGTGCTGCTGTGGAAGTGGGTCAGCCTTTGTTACTTATGCTCCTTGGTAAGATCCCCATTAGCAGTGAGGTTTAAATGCTGGAACAAATCTGCACACTAGTTTTGTATCCAGGAAGCAGTCATATAGAATGACTTTAATTAGCTTCAAGCTTTCTTCACAAACAATGTATAATAAATGAATTAACGTCTAGAATGCTGGGTTATTTTCTAAAAATATATACTTTTGTCGACTGTTTGCTAAAACCTTTAATATCTGCTTAATTTTGATGAAGAAAGAAACTCAGAGTAGTAACCAGGTTAGATCACAGGCCAGCTGCCAATTTACTTGGCTGCTGGCCTGGATCTAACCTGTTTGCATAAGCATGAAGTTGGTTCGAGCACTATAAAGGTAAACTTAGACTTGTATATATAAATGTTGTGTTTCAGGATGGTTACATGTTGTTTGTCTACGATAATGGGAGAACCAGACCAGAACAGGTGGAGATTCCCTTGCCTGGTGGACGCCTCAACGACTTTAGATGGCACACATTTACAGTACAGAAGGAACCTGGAAACAGGGTAAAGGAAAAAGATGTTCGAATCCATTGTTTATCCGTGTAAAGGATTCAAAAACTGTGTTCAACAACTGTAAATCAGATGTGAATGACAGATGGATGTTCATGAACTCACACTTGTTCTTGAACTTGTTTATAAGTGTCTTCGCATCTTCATGAATGCGTTCATGGATATGAACTTATTCATGTACATTTTATTGATGTTCAGGAACATATTTTAAAACAACTTTCTGTTCATGAACAACTATTTGTCATTAATGCTGTTCATGAACACAGTTCTTAAACCATTTGCAGGAATATATATACTATTATATTTGTCTTCACCTAAGTAAGATAGAGGTACTGATAGAAAAACAGAGGTATTCCTGTACCGTATTTCATCTGAATACCATGTTATGAATAAAGACAACTCTTGCATCTGTTGCATATGACGATATTTGATTTTGATAATTTGTTTTCCTTTTTTTCACAATATCATGAAAAGGTGCATTAAAGTGGCTATATGTGACAGAAATACATATGAAGCAATATGTCAAATTAATCCCATACAAATTACATTTTCTTCTGCAGCTGAAGTTCTTCATTGACAAACAGTTAAGGAAGGAGTACCAGATGCGCTCTGACATCCAGTTTGTTGACGCTGGCTTTGTAGACCTTGGAGGTACCAGTGACGTTGCCCAGGCAACCAGAAACCTTGTGACCACAAACTTTGATGGGGCCATCACTGATGTAAGTAATTACTGATTTGTGCCATTGTGTTTTTAAGGGACTAACTCAGAGATTTGTTCCATTGTGTTTTTAAGGGACTAACTCAGAGATTTGTTCCATTGTGTTTTTAAGGGACTAACTCAGAGATTTGTTCCATTGTGTTTTTAAGGGACTAACTCAGAGATTTGTTCCATTGTGTTTTTAAGGGACTAACTCAGAGATTTGTTCTGTAAGTAATTATTGATTTGTTCCATTGTGTTTTTAAGGGACTAACTCAGAGATTTGTGCTCTGTAAGTAATTATTGATTTGTTCCATTGTGTTTTTAAGGGACTAACTCAGAGATTTGTGCTCTGTAAGTAATTATTGATTTGTTCCATTGTGTTTTTAAGGGACTAACTCAGAGATTTGTTCCATTGTGTTTTTAAGGGACTAACTCAGAGATTTGTTCCATTGTGTTTTTAAGGGACTAACTCAGACATTTGTTCCATTGTGTTTTTAAGGGACTAACTCAGAGATTTGTTCCATTGTGTTTTTAAGGGACTAACTCAGAGATTTGTTCCATTGTGTTTTTAAGGGACTAACTCAGAGATTTGTTCCATTGTGTTTTTAAGGGACTAACTCAGAGATTTGTGCTCTGTGAGTAATAAACAGTAAAAGTGTGATATCAATAATCATTGTCAATAAGCCAAAGACCATTTTCAATTCCTTTACTTCTAAGTTGCTTGCTTTTTTGTTAAGTAATATGAAATGTGTCTTTTGGCCTTTCAGTGCTTTTATGGAAGCATGTTTATAAATGAATGCAGGAATTCTTTCTTGCCCACATTGTTTACGTTATGTGACAAGGGGGGTCAAATGTTTCCAAAGACCCGACGATACCACCTCTTATTCTAAGTTTAGATTGTTGTTTATGAAAAGTCTGTGTGCAATAATTTGGTCATATGTCAAAGACACAAAGTATTTCTATTGATCAGATAGAGTGAAATGTGTAAGCAGATCGGATAGCTCAGTCAGTAGAATATTTGGGCAGTTTGTGGAGGTCCTGTGGTGCAATCCCTTGTTTACATTCGCGACCAACATAAATGACCAATAATAGCTACAGTGATAAATACTCTAGATTCATTCCTGAAATGATTGCTGCTCCAAGGAAGTTCAAGACAAATTCCAATTGTGTGGGGGTACTGGTAGATGTCAAGGAAGAGGTTGATGTGTAAATGAACTGGATAGCTCTGTCTGTAGAGCAGTTTATTGTGTGGGGGTACTGGTAGATGTCAAGGAAGAGGTAGATGTGTAAATGAACTGGATAGCTCTGTCTGTAGAGCAGTTTATTGTGTGGGGGTACTGGTAGATGTCAAGGAAGAGGTAGATGTGTAAATGGACTGGATAGCTCTGTCTGTAGAGCAGTTTAATGTGTGGGGGTACTGGTAGATGTGAAGGAAGAGGTAGATGTGTAAATGGACTGGATAGCTCTGTCTGTAGAGCAGTTTATTGTGTGGGGGTACTGGTAGATGTCAAGGAAGAGGTAGATGTGTAAATGGACTGGATAGCTCTGTCTGTAGAGCAGTTTAATGTTTTGCAGAAGTCCTGGGTTTAAGTGCTGGGGCCCGTTTTACTAAATGATTTACAGAAAATATTTGCGCAAGTCATAATTGATAAACATGGATAGTATCTTCAATGAAAGCACAATATTGCAATGTGACACATCATTGGAAGCGTTTCGGAGAGACGATTCCAATGATGTGTTACTTTGCAATATTGCTTCGCCTAATATTGAAAGAAGAGGAATAATTGTTGTTTTAGACTTGCGCAAATCTTAAGCGTAAACTGTTTAGTAAAACGGTACCCTGGTCTGGCTGCATGATTTTCTCACCTTGGTTACATGTAAAAGACGCAAAATATTTCTATGTTAATATTTATATATTTATTTCTATATTTCTATATTTCTATTTCTACCTGTCAGGTTGAGATCAGGAAGTACACCGGCGACAGTAAGGAGTATATAGTTCGGTTCCTGCAGTTTGTAGACAAGGCAGACAGGTCTGGTTTCCTGCAAGTCTGGAACTACGAAGACTTTATCAAGGGAATCTACTCCTGGAGACCAGAACCTCCAACCACAACCCCACCTCCTCCACCAAGGGTAAGTACAACTATTGTCATGGCCAGGACCTTCCCCAGGATACTGTCTTACTAAAAAGTTTATGCTGAAGATTTGCGTATGTCTAAAACAACAATTTCTCTTATTTTGAAATTAGGCGAAGCAATAATGCAAAGTAACATATCATTGGAATCTTCTCTCCGAGATGCTTCCAAATGCAATTTTGTACTTTTGTTGAAGATACTATCTGTGTTTATCAGTTATAACTTATGCAAATATTCTCCTTAAGTTGTTTAGTGAAACACTACCCAGGCCTGTTTGGTACCTTTGGACCCCAGAGTTCTGAGTTTCAAAAATCAGCACTCTCCATACCATGCTGACTGATCCCACAGTTCAAAATGTGTCCTGCAGCCTGGCAACTTGCTATTGACATTATTTGATACCTGGTACATTTGATAAAGTAAAAAAAAGGAAACACTTTTTTGTTTTTTTAATTCCAGAATAAACCTAATAACTCACCATTGGGGGATAGATATTTAAAAAGAAATCAACAGGGGAATGGGGTACCCTCTCAAGTGCCTCAACATAACAGAATATAAACACCATAATTTCAATAAAAAAATCTACTTACTTAAATGAGTGATTTCCATATTTTTTCAGAATATCAAATCACCTGTCACTTTCACCACTGGCAATGCAGTTTTCTATCTAAGAGATGCTCTGGATTTCCGAAGTGGTGGTTCTGTCAAATTCCGGTTCCGTACCCTGGACTATCGCGGTTTGCTGGCCATCGCAAAGGGAACTGCTATATCCAATGATTTCTTTGCGCTGGAGATATTCGACGGCATTCTGTACTTTGTTTACAACTTTGGCGGATACTACGGAAGAAAGCAGTTTTCTATTGATGACCGTGTTGATGACGGAATCTGGCATGATGTAAGCATTGTGGTTGCTGGGGATAGGATCACAACAACGCTTGATTCTAAACAAATACCCGTTGCTCTTTCAAGGAGTCAAGTGAATATCTTGTTCTTTTACCGGCTGTATATTGGAGGATTCGATGAATTTGAAAATATTCCATGGTCGATATACTCAAGGAGCGGTTACAAAGGTTGTGTGGAGTCACTTCGGGTTAATGATATTCGTAAGTTTGGATTTTCTTTTTTAAAGGTGCTTGTTTACAGATGTGAGCATATACAGAAGTTGAAAATTAATTTCTTTAAAACAGCACATCAGATGTACTGTTGAAGGATACATTTTGAAGAGTAGTCATTAGAAAATATATATATTTTTTTTATTTCTTTAAAGGTGTGTATATAGTGAATAAGCATGTATCTTTATCCAAAAGGATGGCATCGCTTTTGAGACCTACAGCATATAAACTGTACATACTCAGATAGATTGACGCTTCCTGAATTCGTTATGCTTTCAATAGATACTTTTAATTGTTTATCAAACAACAATTCAAAAACTGTTTTGTTTCAATGACATTTTATTTGAATTTCAAATTTTCTCTTCTCTGACCAAGCACCTTTAATCATTTCCTCATAACAATTGATAAGGCATATCTGTGATTGACCATTCATCAAATCACTGTGACTAATGAAGGATCTGCTCATTATTATTTGTCACACAGAGTTTTAGCAAATGTTGCAATGTAAATTTCAGTTTTATACTCAGATCTGTTGCTTTTCATTTGAACAAGGCTTTTGAGTTAGAATGTACTGACAAGTGCATTAAAATATTTTGCATTAAGGGACATATAAATCAAAATTAGATTTTGCCACCCTTGCTGCAAATAGAAACTGTAATTGATCAAACATAACCAATTTAATCCTTCATTTGGACATACATATATGGTATAAGACTCTTTTCAGACCCCATTGTAAGGGTATCATTTACAAAATGTATTTCATTTCAAATTACATACAATATACATTCATTTATAGATTTCAAGGGTTATATTTGACTTAATTAACACCTGTGATTCCATTTCAGCTGTTGATTTGCACAGTCTGTTCAACATGAAGAATGTTAACATACAGGGTGTGATCATTGGCTGTCAGACGGAAACCCGAAGCTGCCTAACCCAACCTTGTTTAAGTGGATTCTGTCGTGACTATATGGGAGGTTATGTTTGTGATTGTGCAAGCACAGCTTACACTGGGCAGAATTGTGAACAAGGTATGTTTTGGATTCTTATCATTTGCCTCAGAACATCGCAAAGGGCCTCCTTGGCCCAGTGGTGAGAGTACAGAACTTGAATACACATTGGACTCTCTCCATGTAGAGCCAAATCCTGGTGATTACATTTGGATTTAAAGTAGTGGTCACCCGATTCACTAACAGATACTGATGGTTCTACACAACTTGTAATACACAGTGCAAAATTAGTATAACCTGGCTTACATAGGGCAGATGTGTGAGCAAACCATGTCTATGTTATATTCAGATTTTTGACTGATTTCTTGTTCCTGTATAATCAATCATTTCATGGCAAGGCTACTTCACAATTGAATAAGAGTGAGGTACCTTTATCAAACCTTGGACATTTGGACACAGTGCATTTTTGCACTATATAATTGTTGTATTGCCCTTGCAATTTTCTTTATTAATCTCTAAATCTAATCAGAACCTTCAAACCCAATAGTCAAGACAATTCTAATGAGTGCCTACAAAATAGGACTTGTCTAATATTTTCTGGAATTCTTTTAAATTTGTGAAATTCGCTTCCTTATGTAGACTATTGTCATTTCAGATGCTGTTATTGCCAGTTGGGATGGTACCAAGTCAACAATATACAGACTGCTGATTCCCAAGGATACTCACACAAATGATATTTCCTTCCGATTTCTGACGCCCCTCAGTAACACACTCTTGTTTTCCACCGAGTCAAGGAATAAACAAGACTTTATCCGCGCAGAAGTGGTGAATGGGAGAGTTGTTGTCACCTTCAGAGCTGATGGGAAAACGAAGGTAAGGAAACTACTGTTACTCTTTTGAATGTTAAATTCATATTTTATTGCCTGAGCATGGTTGATAAGGGCATCCAAGACACTGATCTGATGTGATTTTGATTTTGAAAGGTCCCATTGCTTGGTGCATGAAGAAAATGAATAGTGATGTAACTGATAAGGTGAATTTCTTACCTAATGCTTTTAAATAAAAGGAATAAAAGCAATAACTTATCCCTTTCCCAAACAATAACGACATTTGACTACTTTGTTGCATACGACTTTAGAAAACCTTGTGGGAATAGGAGAAATTGCTCGTAACAAACAATTTCTCCTTTTTCCACAAGGTTTTCTGCTCTATCTGAAGAATATTTTTCAATTTCATGACATTTTGAAATGTTGTCTGCAAACTCTTTCAATTTGGGACAGTCCAAAATTTGTTGTTTGGGAATGGGTTAACGAAACTTCTTTTATCACAATATTGGTAACCATTTGAAAGGGTACCTCCAGTTTATCTACCCTATTTTTTCATATTTAAAACATCAGCTGATGATTTTGAAGTATTAAAACTAACATTTATCTTGTGATGTTCGAAATTAACTATTGTGAGAAAAGGTGAAATGATTCATCATTATTTAACATTTACAAAAGGTTCATGCAAACGATCAGTTGATGACAGTGTTTTCCACTGATCAGATGTAACTGTGTCTTTTAGTATTTGCTTGGTTTGTTACAATCAGAAATGTTTTCATTTGTCGGTTGGTTTCTATTTAATACTTCAAAGAGAACATCATTTTGCTACTAACATTTAGGTACTAAATTGTTTGCTATTGTCTTTGATGGTCCCAACATAGAAAAAGCTTGCAAAAAACAATAATTATTGTAATCAATAAAAAAAGATAGAAAATACTCCTCTATTCAAAGGAATGATATCTTTCGAAAAAAGAAGAAAGGTTCTTTTATGAGCAAATTCGTAAGTGATATAACAGGTGTTTCTTTCTTCTTCTTCAGACATTTGAAACCAATAACATGGTGAATGACAATTCTTGGCACGTGTTAAACATCCGGCGCCGTGCTGATGATGTAGAGGTATGGGTAGATGAAGAGGCACGATTGGCTGGAATGATTGGTGGGAACAATTATATAATCAACGTCGATCAGATTAAATTCGGATCATTGGGTCAAACTGGGTCTCTGGGATCGAATAGCTACATTGGTTATATGCAGAATTTCATCTTTGGTGATCGAGAGCTGCTTGGGGAATTGAAGAAACAGCCAAACTCCAACGTAATCTGGATTACCAACGTTAATTGGGAAGATGTTCCGTTGATCACATACAAACCTATAACTGTATCAACCAGCGACGCCCATTTCCAACTTCCTTCCCTTAAACCAGGTCTTTCAATGAACCTGATGTTTAAGTTTAAAACCCGAGAAAAGAATGGTTTGATGTTGTATAATGCTGGTCCAGGAAGTGATGTCATCGCGATAGAGCTGACCAACGGAGCACTACGATTTGCCTATAATCTCGGAGTAAAGAATTTATTCACTATGGGACCCGGTCAGCAAGCGTTGAACGACAATATGTGGCATACAGTCCAGGTCTCGTTTGATAAGGAGGGTCAGCTGACACTCAAGGTGGACGGGGATAAAACTGGTGTGTCAAATATTGAAGGGGATAAGAAACTTAATCTATTTGAGTAAGTTTGGTTTTTGGAATAATTTCTATCTACTTATTTTAAAGTAGTTTTAAAGCTGTAGCTTTAAAAGAATAAACTGTTACTAAAGAAGAAAATTGCAAATGGAGATAGATCTGTACTTTTTTCACAGTGGTTTGAACTCATTATCACAAAACAAATACTATTTTTTGTTACATTTTAAAGTTTTCATGTTGTTTTATAATTGGACTTATCCCAATATTCCTTATGTGGTTATGTATTATAGATAAGACAAAGTCAGTAGGATTTTTTCTTCATAAAGTTTTCATGATTATCAATGAGTAATCTCTTTAATGTTGATTGTTGAAAATTACCATGAACAGGAAATGGAAATGGTTACATGTTCACTATAGTTGCATGACTTATTTATATGAAATGTTTGTTAATATGCTACATTTATTGATGTGTTACATTAAATAATGTGCAATATTCATTCATGTGCTACACTTGCCGATGTGCTTCATTAACTGATGTGCTACATTAACCGATGTGCTACATTAACTGATGTGCTACATTAACTGATGTGCTACATTAACTGATGTGCTACATTAACCGATGTGCTACATTAACTGATGTGCTACATTAACCGATGTGCTACATTAACCGATGTGCTACATTAACTGATGTGCTACATTAACTGATGTGCTACATTAACCGATGTGCTACATTAACCGATGTGCTACATTAACTGATGTGCTACATTAACTGATGTGCTACATTTATTGATGTTTAATTTCAGAAAACTCTATATTGGTGGGCTACCACAAGCAATGTTTAACCGACCTGGGATCAGAAACCTGATTGAATCCCGCCAAGGGTTCCGTGGTTGCCTTGCTTCCATGGACCTGAATGGTGCCGTGCCTGAACTGATCAAGTACGCAACCGACAAACAACAAATCTTTAATGGATGTTCAGGTAAAATTGGCTATTCATTATACTTTGTGGGTGGTTGAATCCCGGTGCCTGTGTTTTTAGCTCACCTTTGTGGGTGTTTGAATCCTGGTGCCTGTGTTTTAAGCTCACCTTTGTGGGTGTTTGAATCCCGGTGCCTGTGTTTTTAGCTCACCTTTGTGGGTGTTTGAATCCCGGTGCCTGTGATTTTAGCTCACCTTTGTGGGTGTTTGAATCCCGGTGCCTGTGTTTTTAGCTCACCTTTGTGGGTGTTTGAATCCCGGTGCCTGTGTTTTTAGCTCACCTTTGTGGGTGTTTGAATCCCGGTGCCTGTGTTTTAAGCTCACCTAAGCATTGACGAGCTCATGGCGAGCTTTTGTGATGGAATTGGGAGGTCATTTATTGAATGAGTTTGGGGTAAAAAAAAACCTGGACAACTTCTTCTTTTGTTATAATTGTTTCTTCAAACTAGATCTATATAAAGGAAATGATTAAGGTTGTAAGATGAGTCTTTAGTAAATTATTTCTTCATAAGGCTAACCCTGCAAATGGATGAAAATAATATATATGTATATAAAGTTGCATTGGAGTTACACTGTTTTGAAAATATTTCAATTGTATTACAGCAGCCTTTCTATGCTCTTGGCTATTCCTTAACTGTAATGCACAATACAAGGGTTCAATGCAACACTATAGTTAGCACTTCACAAACATGAAGCACTTATTAAAGTATTCCATGGAACCCTTGAATATTTTTTCAAAATCCCTTTGCATTATGAACATAAAGAACTATATCATTTATATTTTCAGATTTGGGAATTGCCTGTAAACCAGATGCATGTGGAGCAGGAATATGTATGCCAGGAATTGACTCGTTTTGGTGTAACTGTAACATGACTGGATACACAGGTGACCTCTGTGAACAATGTACGTAAAATATTGATTTATTTTATACTGTATAGCGCATTATATTCAGGCTGCCAATATTTCATGTTTTTTAAGGGCTCCTAAATTCACGGGATTATATTTCGCCGTGGTTGAAGGTACCGCGAAATTAAAACCCCATCACAAAAGATTGTCCATATCAACATATAAACTACTTGGAAATACCTGTTCTTATTTTACCGCAAGGATCACTGTTTTGTGATCGACATGAGAATCAAATGATTGTAAAAAATACATATGATTAATAATTAATTGATTAATAATTAATTGAATGCATTGCTTGAATTTTTTTTTAAATAAAATGTGTTTTCTTTATTTGTCTCTCTTTAAGACAACGTAAATGATTGATAAGGGTATCAAATGTTTAATTGATACTCGTAACAGAAATCAGTTTGCAGAACAAGCGTGTCATATGTACTTCTCAACCAAGCATGCTGATTTGTTTGCAATTAAATCCCATTTGATACAATTGTGATCCCGGAAATATTGTTAGGTGTGTAAAATGTTACATTTGTCTCATATTCAGATCGATTTTTCATCAAATCTTACCTCGCAATCGGTGACGTAAATTTTGAAATAAATGAAAACAACAAAATTGAAATGTATTCATCTACAAAATCAAATACAAAAACTGTGCATAACGTAACAATACATAGTGGAAGGGATAACAGAGTGACATTCAGGTAAAATGGCAACCTGGTATGGCACACAGAATTACGTTGATGAGGCTTTTATTAGTGGTGTTTAAAATTCGCGCTGTATAAGTACTTATACAGTATGGCAAACATATGTAAATAGATACAAATATTTGATATGGTGAGCAATGCAAGTAGATAGAAACAGATTTTTGATATGGTGAACAATTTATGTAAATTAATTCAATATGATATTTGATAGGGTGAACAATGTATGTAAATAGATACAAAAATTTGACATGAAGAACATTATGTGTTAATAAAAACAGATATGGCAAATGTTGCTTGTAAATAGATACGAAAAATAAGATATGGTTTAAGAATCTTCAAGCTTTTACCGCAAATTCTGTTTGAATAATTACTTATCAAGGAAAAGTTTAGAAAACTTTGGGACCTAAGGAGAAATTGTAAAAAACTTCCATACTTTGAGTGTAAAGAGATATGCACCTTTGCAATTAAGACTTATTTGCCACGGGAAATCATTACATAATTATAATTTCTATTTTTAGATCCTGTTGGCTACTATTTTGGTAGGAACGGTAAAAATGGGGTACTGGTTTATGAATACCCGTTTACTGCTAACTCTGACCTAGATCAGATTGCTTTTGGCTTCATGACGAAACAGGAAAATGCTGTGCTGTACAGAATTGAAGGCAACGTTGGAAATGAGTTCATAGAAATCCGAATGGTGCGTATATTTTAACTTTTTCTTAAAATTGCTTCTTCACAGGAGACAATTTCAAGTCAAAATAAAATTTCACTGAGTTAATAAGAGTTTATGTATTGCAGTTTGATATCTAAAGAAAAGAAGCTACTGAAAGCAAAACTTATTCAGATTAAGTAAGTGTCTACTGCATATAGACCGTACATACTTAGATAAATTGGCGTTTCTTGACTCAATCATGCTTTCATTAACTAATTTATAATTATATACCATTCAAAAATACAAGAACTGTATTGTTTCGGCATTTCATTTGGACTTTCAAATATAGACCAATTCATAATGAGTCATAAATCAAAAATTTGTCTTTCCCAGGAAAATGGTTACATTGTAGCTGAGTCAAACACAGGTGGTGGAATCAGAGTGATGAAGTACATGACTCGGCCATTCAACGACGGAAAATATCATGTGCTGCGATATATTCGAACAGGAAGAAACAGCACCCTGCAAGTGGACCAGTTTGCCACGCAGACAGCATATCACTCTGGTATATATATGGCTTTGTTATGAACCAATCAAAAAGACTCCTCAAAACACATCCAAATCTTATCTGTGAAAAGCGCTTTTCATTTACTGAATGATTCTCTATCTATATACAAACATATATTCAACAATGCATAGGCCTCCTTAAAATTTGCATGATTGTACAATAAAGTTACACTTTGGTGACATTTTCTTTAATGATTAATAGCTTTTGAACTTCATGTAAGTCTAATCAGTAAATTTTTGTAATCCTTGGTTGTAAATGATAAATAGACTATGTTTAAAAGTATGTTAAAGATTTTGCTGATAGAATAATTATTTCGTTCACATCAAAGTTATTGATTAACTGAGCTGGTTTTTTCCTTTTTATTTACATTGATGAGGAAACCTATCTTACAAACAATTGTGAGATAGGCCCCAGTCCTCCAGATTAAAGATGGGCACCAAAGGCTTCCTTCTTTATTTCTTTAAAAAAAGATATAAGATTTTTCATTCTGTATTTGAGGAAGTCGTCTAGTACTCATCTTATCTGGATCCTGGAATGGTTACATGGATTAATTAGTTACCCCTTAATTACCTTTTACCTTAATTACTGGTGTGTCATCTCTGTTTGAGAAAGTCTACAGAGTAATTGATTGGTTATACAGGTTAATCAGTAACCTTGTAATTACCTTTTACCTTAATTACAGGTGTGTCATCTCTGTTTGATAAAGTCTACAGGGTTATACTCGGAGGTCGTGTTAATGCACAAGGCATTCAGTCAAACAACTATAATGGTATAATGGGAGGTAAGTATTGTACATGAGGACTGGTTTATTCTCGTACTCCATCATGCATGTTCTGTGTAGCCCTGTGGTGAAGGTCTTAGGCTCGTAACTTGGAGGTCACAGGTTTGACCTCTGCATTTCCACTGGAGTGTGTTTTTGGCAAGACACTTCAGAGCCCTAGACTAGTGCTGGTGAATTCAAGAAGGCTAGAGTACAACTGAAACATTGTTTGTATGGTATTAGATTCCATTAAAAAGATGAACAATCTCAATCATATCTCTTTTTGATTCATTTGTTTTGGAAGCATTGATAAACCATTGTGACAGAGGGATAAATTGCACCTCATGTTTATCATGTTGTCATAATGGTTTCTTCCCAATTCCACAAAAAAAAGAAATTTGTTCATGTTACTTTCATATTCTGTTGTTTTTATTTATTACAACCTGTCACAAAATCTCATGTTAAAGAATTGGTATATGCACTTATAACCTCTTTGTAAGAGCTTTCGTTTTTTATAAGCTACAATGTTGTACATGTAATATGCAAATGCTTTCAAATATGAGCAGCTCTTGGAATATCATACAATACTTTCTCTTTAGTTAGAATAGTACAATGACTTTTTAAGGATATTTTTCTCAATAGATTGAAAAGTACAATGACTTTTGAATGATATTTTCTGTTTAGGCGCTTACTACAATGGCTACAGATGGTTGGATGCATACAAGGAAGGAGTTCTGATTGGCGGTCAGTCAGTCAAGAAATTCGGAGATGTCGTCCTAAGTAAACCATTTATTCTTTACAATACAGTGTAAGTAAAAGTATTCTTTGTTACAAATCACTTTTAATAATCCATTCATTCTTTACGATATAGTTCAACTAAAAGCAATCTTTGTTACAAAAACACGAAATATCTGACACTCATAATAATCCTGAAATTCCTATTAGATAAGATATAAGATTTTTTATAAACTTCTTAAATGGTCCTTATTAAAGGTAATAGCAGATGGCATACCCGGTAAAATAGGATGAACCAAAATAAATGTTCATGGTTTTGGGTACAAAATATTGTGACAAAAACATAAATTACTCATTATGAACCTATATAGAAGAGAAACCGTTCTAACAAAAGGGGACAATGATTTTTTCTCTTTTATCACAGTTGTTCAGAATTTATCTGCTTTGGTTGTTTAGAATGTATGTTATAGATGTCCTTCCATTGAGGATGCATTCGCTATGATTCATTTTGATATTTCATGACTTTATAGCAAGCCAACACCCCCATCCATTATCATTCCTCCGAACGTTGACGTACCATCTGATATTGGCGGCGGTGGAAGTACGATCGGTGGAACTCTTGATGGTGGCGACCCTATAATTGGTATCGGAGGTCCAGGCGGCGATATCACAAGTTTCCCAGGAGGCACTGGTATAAACGTACCAGGTGAGACGGTTCCCCTCGCGTCAGCCCTCACAGGTCCAGCACCTCCTCCAATGGCTACCGGTGCCCGTGCTGGTGCAGTAGTAGGCACTGTTCTTGGTAAGTTTATATTTTTATATTAATGTTTTCCTTTTTTAAAATGTTATTGTGGTTCTTTTTCCTACAATAGTTTAAAAGAAGGTAGTTGATGGTTTTTCCCTGATAAAAAAGAAACCAGGGTAAGAAAAACATGCAGCCAAAACGCAACTTGAACCCTTCATGCAATTTGGTCATTATAGGCATCTACTTGGTTTATGATTGGTGTCTTTAGCTCTTTCCTCTACATACATAAAGATAAGTTAAAATGAAATTATGGTCAAACAAACTCTTTTTCAGGTACAATGGCGTTCATGTCAAACAAACTCTTTTTCAGGTACAATGGCGTTCATGTCAAACAAACTGTTTTTCAGGTACAATGGCGTTCATGTCAAACAAACTCTTTTTCAGGTACAATGGCGTTCATGTCAAACAAACTCTTTTTCAGGTACAATGGCGTTCATGTCAAACAAACTCTTTTTCAGGTACAATGGCGTTCATGTCGAACAAACTCTTTTCAGGTACAATGGCGTTCATGTCAAACAAACTCTTTTTCAGGTACAATGGCGTTCATGTCAAACAAACTCTATTTCAGGTACAATGGCGTTCATGTCAAACAAACTCTATTTCAGGTACAATGGCGTTCATGTCAAACAAACTCTTTTTCAGGTACAATGGCGTTCATGTCAAACAAACTCTTTTCAGGTACAATGGCGTTCATGTCAAACAAACTCTTTTTCAGGTACAATGGCGTTCATGTCAAACAAACTCTTTTTCAGGTACAATGGCGTTCATGTCAAACAAACTCTTTTTCAGGTACAATGGCGTTCATGTCGAACAAACTCTTTTCCAGGTACAATGGCGTTCATGTCAAACAAACTCTTTTTCAGGTACAATGGCGTTCATGTCAAACAAACTCTTTTTCAGGTACAAGGTCAATGGCGTTCATGTCAAGCAAACTCTTTTTCAGGTACAATGGCGTTCATGTCAAACAAACTCTATTTCAGGTACAATGGCATTCATGTCAAGCCTTATGTGGGCACTGTACAAGCTCAAACCTGGTGTACCCGCGTGTCTGAGCCCTGGTGCAGGAAGTGCGGGAGCCGGAGCTGGTGCTGGTGGTATGAGTATCTCCTCACCGCGCACAACCTCTAACCTTGGTGCTGTACAGGCAGCAAGTGCAGGAGGCGGCGGTGGTGCCGCGGGATCCGGGGGCAGTGCCGGAGCAGGTGGAGGGGGCGGGGCCTTGGCTAGCAAGGTGACGGTCGTGAACGGATCTGCATCAGGTTATTATTACAGTTATTGGGGTTTTACCCATTACCAAACAATAATGACATTTTACCACTTTGATGCAGACAACTCTGGAAAACATTGTAGGAAAAAGAGAAATTGCTCATGATGAGACATTTACATATTACAAAACTAATTTCAGATAGTTGCGATGTCATGGTTACAAAGTAATAGATGCAGTAATGTATCAATATTAGGCTTGGAAATGGTTTATTTCTCAAGGACAGTTTACATTAGAACAATTAGCTGCTAATTGAGATCAAATAGGACACAGGCATTATAGGTTATATATCGTGATTTTGACTGTTGCAATAAATATGCCTGTTATTTGATCATTTAATTAAAGATAATCAGCGAGCAGGCAATTTCTTATTTTCATTTAAAAATATATAAGATTAATGGATAATGGGTAGTAACATCATTATTTTGTTCAAGTCTTGTCAACTATTAATCACAAGGATTTTTTCTTTTTTACAGCTTGAAAGTTGTTTCTTTTTTCCAGATGAAGAATTTCTTTCATCCCTTGAAATTCAATAAGAAATATTGACACAATACTTCAGATATAACTATTTTAAATGTCTTGTATAGAAGAATTCAGAAAACATTATTGAAAATGTAATATTGCTCATGACAATGAAGTTTTCTTCATCCAACAATCTTCTACCTCACTATTAGAATGGATAAACAATGAATTTTAGACAATTTCATTTGAGATGATGATAAAAATGTCCTTTGTAATAAAGACTAAGTCTCACTTATGTTTTATAATTCAAAAGTGAAAGAAAATTGGAAACATGTCATTAGTTTCTACATGGCATGGCAATTAGAAATATAAGTTGATTAGGTTCCACTATAAACTGGAGTTAGTCCAAAAGCTTAATTAGTAAAATTTGCTTTGCTTCCACTTAATAAAGTTGATTCGTTGATTTTTTATGTAAGAATCTATACAATTTTTGCCATAGTATTTTCCAAAAAGAAAACAGAATAATAAGAAATTTATAATTTTTAAAGAAATTTATAATTTTTAAAGTCATCTGATGCTAAAATGTTAGATTTGTTCAAGAGTGCAGCTTTTATGCAAAGTACACAACTGTATCTTACAGCCTTGCTTAGCTTTACAAATATACAAAATATTTGATAATTCTTTGATATTTGCAACATTGATAGTTGGCATGTCAAATTATCAGCGACAGGGATATCACATCATCAACACCAGGGATATCACGTGATCAATATTAGGGATGTCACATGATCAATATTAGGGATGTCACATGATCAATATAAGGGATGTCACATGATCAATATAAGGGATGTCACATGATCAATATAAGGGATGTCACATGATCAATATAAGGGATGTCACATGATCAATATTAGGGATGTCACATGATCAATATAAGGGATGTCACATGATCAATATTAGGGATGTCACATGATCAATGTTAGGGATGTCACATGATCAATATTAGGGATGTCACATGATCAATATTAGGGATGTCACATGATCAATATTAGGGATATCACGTGATCAATATTAGGGATGTCACATGATCAATATTAGGGATGTCACATGATCAATATTAGGGATGTCACATGATCAATATTAGGGATGTCACATGATCAATATAAGGGATGTCACATGATCAATATAAGGGATGTCACATGATCAATATTAGGGATGTCACATGATCAATATAAGGGATGTCACATGATCAATATAAGGGATGTCACATGATCAATATTAGGGATGTCACATGATCAATGTTAGGGATGTCACATGATCAATGTTAGGGATGTCACATGATCAATATAAGGGATGTCACATGATCAATATTAGGGATGTCACATGATCAATATTATGGATGCCATATGATCAATGTTAGGGATGTCACATGATCAATATAAGGGATGTCACATGATCAATGTTAGGGATGTCACATGATCAATATTAGGGATGTCACATGATCAATATAAGGGATGTCACATGATCAATATTAGGGATGTCACATGATCAATGTTAGGGATGCCATATGATCAATGTTAGGGATGTCACATGATCAATATTAGGGATGTCACATGATCAATATAAGGGATGTCACATAGGGATGTCATGATCAATTAGGGATGTCACATGATCAATATTAGGGATGTCACATGATCAATGTTAGGGATGCCATATGATCAATGTTAGGGATGTCACATGATCAATATTAGGGATGTCACATGATCAATATTAGGGATGTCACATGATCAATATAAGGGATGTCACATGATCAATATTAGGGATGTCACATGATCAATGTTAGGGATGCCATATGATCAATGTTAGGGATGTCACATGATCAATATTAGGGATGTCACATGATCAATATTAGGGATGTCACATGATCAATGTTAGGGATGTCACATGATCAATAGGGATCATGATCAATTAGGGATGTCACATGATCAATGTTAGGGATGTCACATGGGATGTCACATGATCAATATAAGGGATGTCACATGATCAATATTAGGGATGTCACATGATCAATATTAGGGATGTCACATGATCAATGTTAGGGATGTCACATGATCAATATTAGGGATGTCACATGATCAATATAAGGGATGTCACATGATCAATATTAGGGATGTCACATGATCAATATAAGGGATGTCACATGATCAATGTAAGGGATGTCACATGATCAATATTAGGGATGTCACATGATCAATGTTAGGGATGTCACATGATCAATATTAGGGATGTCACATGACATAGGGATGTCACATGATCAATGTTAGGGATGTCACATGATCAATATTAGGGATGTCACATGATCAATATTAGGGATGTCACATGATCAATGTTAGGGATGTCACATGATCAATGTTAGGGATGTCACATGATCAATGTTAGGGATGTCACATGATCAATATAGGGATGTCACATGATCAATATTAGGGATGTCACATGATCAATATAAGGGATGTCACATGATCAATGTTAGGGATGTCACATGATCAATATTAGGGATGTCACATGATCAATGTTAGGGATGTCACATGATCAATGTTAGGGATGTCACATGATCAATGTTAGGGATGTCACATGATCAATATAAGGGATGTCACATGATCAATGTTAGGGATGTCACATGATCAATGTTAGGGATGTCACATGATCAATATATTAGGGATGTCACATGATCAATATTAGGGATGTCACATGATCAATATTAGGGATGTCACATGATCAATATAAGGGATGTCACATGATCAATATAAGGGATGTCACATGATCAATATTAGGGATGTCACATGATCAATATTATGGATGTCACATGATCAATATAAGGGATGTCACATGATCAATGTTAGGGATGTCACATGATCAATGTTAGGGATGTCACATGATCAATATTAGGGATGTCACATGATCAATATTAGGGATGTCACATGATCAATATTAGGGATGTCACATGATCAATATTATGGATGTCACATGATCAATATTATGGATGTCACATGATCAATGTTAGGGATGTCACATGATCAATGTTAGGGATGTCACATGATCAATATAAGGGATGTCACATGATCAATGTTAGGGATGTCACATGATCAATATAAGGGATGCCATATGATCAATGTTAGGGATGTCACATGATCAATATTAGGGATGTCACATGATCAATGTTAGGGATGTCACATGATCAATGTTAGGGATGTCACATGATC
Organism: Cerastoderma edule; assembly: GCA_947846245.1. NCBI lineage: Eukaryota > Metazoa > Mollusca > Bivalvia > Cardiida > Cardiidae > Cerastoderma > Cerastoderma edule. The sequence continues at coordinate 20,402,509 of OX401422.1, read as the reverse complement.
AATATTAGGGATGTCACATGATCAATGTTAGGGATGCCATATGATCAATGTTAGGGATGTCACATGATCAATGTTAGGGATGTCACATGATCAATGTTAGGGATGTCACATGATCAATGTTAGGGATGTCACATGATCAATGTTAGGGATGTCACATGATCAATATAAGGGATGTCACATGATCAATGTTAGGGATGTCACATGATCAATGTTAGGGATGTCACATGATTGATGACATTTAAGTCACAAGATCAAACTCAGGAAGGGTACATCATCATTGTTAAGACTGTCACATGATCAATGACATTTAAGTCATGAGATCAAACTCAGGAAGGGTACATCATCATTGTTAAGACTGTCACATGATCAATGACATTTAAGTCACATGATCAAACTCAGGAAGAGCACATGATCATTGTCGAGAAGGTCACACGATCAATGACATTTAAGTCACATGATCAAACTCAGGAAGGGTACATGATCATTGTCAAGAAGGTCACACAATCAATGACATTTAAGTCACATGATCAAACTCAGGAAGGGTACATGATCATTGTCAAGAAGGTCACACGATCAATGACATTTAAGTCACATGATCAAACTCAGGAAGGGTACATGATCATTGTCAAGAAGGTCACACAATCAATGACATTTAAGTCACATGATCAAACTCAGGAAGGGTACATGATCATTGTCAAGACGGTCACACGATCAATGACATTTAAGTCACATGATCAAACTCAGGAAGGGTACATGATCATTGTCAAGACAGTCACATGATCAATGACATTTAAGTCACATGATCAAACTCAGGAAGGGTACATGATCATTGTCAAGAAGGTCACACGATCAATGACATTTAAGTCACATGATCGAACTCAGGAAGGGTACATGATCATTGTCAAGACGGTCACATGATCAATGACATTTAAGTCACATGATCAAACTCAGGAAGGGTACATGATCATTGTCAAGAAGGTCACACGATCAATGACATTTAAGTCACATGATCAAACTCAGGAAGGGTACATGATCATTTTCAAGGAGGTCACATGATTTATAACATGAAAGTCACATGATCAAATTCAGGAAGGGTACATGAACAATTTCACCAATGCCAAAGGGGCAAAATGATCAATTTTAGCGATTTCAAATGACAAATGCAAACTGACCAAAGTTGGATGGGTCACATGACCAGTGATCGCTCAATTAAGACTGTTGTTATATTTCTCCCTACAAGGCGGTGGTGCGGGTGGAAGTACCACATATACGTCCTTTTTCCAATCGACAAACACATCAATAGGCGGTGGAGGTGGTAATGCAGCTATATCCGGGGGACATGCGAGCGCGGGACATTCAGGCGGGGTGGATCAGTTTGATTCCGCCACATTAAGGGCAACTGGTTGGTTTTATTTATGTTGCTTATTAACAACAATCTAACCCATTTTCTCATATTTAGTCATGTTTTATGGTGCCAATTGGAACCCAATAAATGAAAGAAAACTATATTTGATTTTTGATAATAGTTTAAAAACACTGTGACAAAATGAGAAAATGCACATATTGAGCAATTTTTCCTCAGTATTTTTTGGAACCCCTGCTGCAGACATGTTGAAGCGATTTAAATATAAAGAAATGGGTTTTAAGCCTTTCTCACAGATGATCTTTATATAAAGATGTCTTACAACTATAATAAGATTTGGTTATCTATATTTCCTGCAAAGCCTTTACTTGAAAACATCTAGTCTAAGCTGTAAACTGTAACCTACACAAGACATATTGCCTGGAATATTTGGGTAAAGAAAACAAAGACTTTCATTTACTGAACAAACTAGGAATTTATGTCATATGTAGAATTTCCCATTGCTCCATTATAATGCCAAAATATGTATGCAGTAAATCTACAAAACCAAGATATGCTTTGATAAAACTTTACACTATAAATATCTTACAAGTTGAGGGTTAATTGTAAGGCTATATAATTATTCCTTCTCATACATGAAGCACTTAATATAGTCTTACACTCAACCAAACCATTGAAAGCTTCCTGAACCATTTCAGGAAAATAGTTGTACAATCAAAGTATCCCCTGTCACTGCAAAGTTTATTATCCTTCCAATTTCATTTGGAATCTTCAAGCTTGTTTTGGCTTTGATGTTTGATTAAAAGATAGTGTCCTAGCAATATACATTTCTGAGAAAGGTTTGATTATTATCATTTTCCCCTGCAATGTTTTATTTTCTTCCATGTCTTGATTAGAAATTAATTTTGGCTTCAATTGAATTTTTGGAACATAATTCTTTGTTGAAGAATTTTCAAATAGAATTTGTTTTACAAGATTTTGAATGTTAGTGATATTTCCCTGAAATTTGTTTTCTTGATGGAAAAATCCCCATTATGTTTCACAATTGAATGAAATTCATGAAGCCAAAATGAAATTTTATTTTAAGACAAACAATTTATATTATATCATTTTTACTAACTGTGTTTCAACTATTTTCAACTATACAACCATTGATTCAACTCATTACCATATAATATAGATACAGATGCTTATTGAAAATGAATTGAAAAAAGACTTTTCTCATCACAGTAATTTCTTTCTTCCAACAACAGCAATGATGTCTTTTCTACAAGAAATAAAAAATCTTCCAATCATATATAATGATTGTCTGAAATTGAAAAGAAAAAGGTGGTACAGATTGAAAACTTCAGCAGACAACATAAATGCGACACAATAAAATTAAATATAAATGATAAAATAAATCTTCTTTATGCCATAAACCATTGTGTGCAACAAAAGCATTTAAGTGAGAATTCATGTCCTAACTTAAAGGTTGATCGATTTTCATTTCCCCCGTCCATCCACTATATTATTTATTATTTTTATTTTTATGCATGGTCAGGTATTCACTGCTCCCCCAACATCTACAGTATGCGAGTTAGTTATTGGTATGCCTTTTACAAGAAAGCTATTAAAGCAAATACATGTAACATTTCTGCAAAATGTTTGAGTATCAAAAGGCCAGTTAGTAAAGAGTAGAAATTTAAATACAGGCAAGTCCAAATAAAGAGTAGAAATTTAAATACAGGCAAGTCCAAATTTCTGGCTCAGCCAATTCAATTTTCTTTCAAATAAGGAAGAAAATGCACCATTTTGATTGCTTAATAAAACATTGCCAATGAATGACTATGGTAAGTGTTTCACCTGTGTGGCTTTCATGGTACCATTGTTTTATGGTAGTGTGTAATGTAGAAATACCAACTGCACTGCTTGCTTTGATACTATGCAAAACGGTATACTGTTAAATGATGTTAGAAATACATTGTCTGACATAACACCTAAATAATATGATATTTTTTGACAAACAAGCCGAAGGTTCAATGCAATGCTATAACAAGTATTTCACTTTTGTGAAGGACTTGTTATAGCCTTGCACTGAACCCTTGAAGTATTCTGATGGTTGATGAAACCTATTAAAGGAAACATAAACAAATGAGACCAGAATTAGAAAAATAGGACTTTTCCCCCGTTACTGTGTGTTTTTTTAATGTTGTACTGTTTTATTTTGCTTGTTGTTACTCGAAAACTTGTATCTGATTCTGACATTTGACCTAAGATTAAAATAGTTTTATCTTTATGGCTGATATGGCTGCACATCTTGGTTTCCTTATTCTGAAATTCTTTCAAATAACTCTGAAACCAATTATTGAAAAAAGCACACTAATCTCTTGCTAAGACATCATGTCCCATAATGATTGGTTGCAGTCTTCTGTCTTCTGGAGCTTTAAGTTTTGAATCTTAAAAATTTTCTTGTCTGCGCAGAATTTTTAAATAAAGGCTGAAATTGAAATTCAGTCAAGCATAATTTATTTATGAAATATTTTTGACTGAGATCATGATAACTGTGCAAAGAATCTATTGGGATAAAATGAGAAATTTCCCAAAATGCTCTTTCGTTTAAATATAAATTCTGGATCATCTGCCTCCCAACTTTTGCCAACTATCTGCCAATTGTATGCTTCTGCTTATGAAACATTTTTAGCTCATTTTGAGAAATGCTCAAAATGCTCATATACCATATAGAGCTGTTAGTTACTGCCTTTTTTCCAAAAAAAAATAAATGCCATAATTCATCCATCTGAAGTTTTTCTATCTATTTTGGCATAAAGTCAGAAACAAGTTTTTCGAGAAATGTTTCAAATATATTATTGCATCACCCTACCCTTGACCAGTTTATCAGTTTTATCAACCAGTTGGCCAAATCAAAACAAATCTTGCAATGCATCATGGGTAGGGCATTGCACAACAACAACAGCATCAATGCCAACATGTCAAACGTTGCAAATGAATAAAGAACTATCAATGTTTTGTATATTCGTACAGGGACATTCTCAAACAAAGGAACTGCGATTGGCTCGCCGAGATTGGCTCGTGCTAATTTAGGTTCTTCCTCTTCAGCGTACTCGTCAAATTATCAGTCAAACACGATGCAGAGTTACGGCTCTGACATGGGTGGAGGTGGTGGCGGCGGTGCCGGTACTTATGACAGGTGAGACCATGAAATTCATTTGTCAGTTTGTCTGTTTTGGTTCATTTTCGTTATTAAATTACTTTTTGTATACTATACCATGGCTTCTGTGGCCTAGTGGTCAGAGTAGTCCATAAAAAAAATATTTTCAGTCTATCATTTTTTTTTATTTTTGTGATTCAATAATTTTTCTATATATCAAGTCTGTGGTATCCATGACCTAGTGGTTAGACTACAGAACTTGAAATTAAATGGCCGCTTTTTGTCTGGGTTTAAAACTTGGGAACTGCATTTTGATTTTCATGAAAGTCAGTCTCCCGTCTGATTTAAGTAATGCCAGTGGTTCTACCAAGCTTGAACATCCCTTATCGGCAATTAAGTTGTAGGCTTCCTCAATTATGATAAGTCGGGCATCACAATATGACTGATATGATGTTTGAATGATCCAAAACCCATGTAACTAGATAAATAGATATACCAAGTCATTCTGAAGAACCAACAGTTGAAGACCAGGATATAATGGTGATCGAAAGAGAAATTGATATAGCCATAAACTTGAAATTGGTTAACCTTTACCAAACACCATATTGTCGACTGTCCCAACAGACAACATTTCAAAACGTGATGATATTGAAAGATAACCTTCTGATAGGGCAGAAAACATTGTGGGAAAAAGAAGAAACCGCTCGTTAAGAGCAATTAGTCCTTTTCCAACAATGTTTTCCAGAGTTTTCCAGAGTGGTCAAATGTTGTTATTGTTTAGCAATGGGTTAAGGTAGATAGGAAACTGGGGCTGCCTAACTCAGGATATTAGGGTTGTAGGTTCAAATCCTTATTCCGTATGTGTGTGATTACTTGCCATGTTTTAACGAAACAGACTACAGAGAAAACAAATTAAGTTGTAATAAAGAATTCCAGTTCAATTTAAAAAAATAACCACTGTGACCTTTAATATGGTATTGAATTATTTCCTTTTGAATGTCTTTACACAGAACCAAATGTCAAATAACCACTGTGACCTTTAATATGGTATTGAATTATTTCCTTTTGAATGTCTTTACACAGAACCAAATGTCCATTGCATGAGAAAAATGTATTTAATTATGTCATTTTTATATATCCATAGGCATAGTGTTAATAATACCAATATTTCAAGCATTCTTAAACAGTGTATGGAAAGTTATTTGGTTTACGGCTATCTTAATATAAGACACAAGTCATCCATAAAGCTCCTACTGGAGCTTTCTGAATGACTGATGTTTGTATTAGGCAATCAATTGTCTTATGCACCACGATTCTGTATCCTTCTACTATTCCCTCTTAAAACAAGATTGACTGTATATGTATTTGTGTTTGTCTATTTCATGTCACTAGGCAACACTTTGTGTCGTCATCTTCCGCTGGTCAGGACATCCCCGACTACGATATGCCGGTTTCCGGGACGCTACAATCCGGCCAATCCTACTCCTCATCCACACTAAACACACACTACAACTACCAGGTAAAGTTATTGTTTTAGACCGAGTTGTACTAATATAATAAAGGATTGGCATACCCGGTAATTAACTTTAAAGCTGTATTGGGCACTTATCTAATAAACTTATGTTGTTATATTAATATGTAGATAACCATATAATGGATTGGTCTAATAATCTTTGCTTTATTTGGCACTGAGGTAATAAACTTAGGTCTGTCCAGTCATTACTGCTGTCGTCCAATTAAATTATGATGTCATATCATGGGTTCAATGCAATATTATAGTAAATGGTTCATGTTTGTGAAGCACTTACTATAATCTTGCATTAAAATCTTTCATATTGTTATGACTGGAATTTTGTTGTATGAAGTAGTTTGATCATTTGAATATAAGTGATATCAAAGTAGTTTCTTTATGGTTTTTCTTTTTTCAAGTGAAACATATTTGCTATTTTGAACAATATCTTTTTAGCTTTCCGCTCTTTTCAAATTTCATTTAATATAGAGCTACAATTTGATTTGATGAAAATTATTTATCCAGTGTTGGGGAATTTGATGAGTCTCAAAAAGTGGGCATAATTTTTATAGATATTGCTTTTTTTTCAATGACAATCAACATGTCCTTTTGTAAATCAAATTTAATTATGTTTGGTGCCAAGATGGAGAAGGTTTAACCCTTTAAAAAATGCCAAATTTTAGACTGGCCCAAACTGAAAGAGTTTGCAGACAATGGTTCAAAATGTGATAAAATTGGATAATGATCTTCTGAAGGGGCAGAAAACATTGTTGGAAAAGGAAAAATTGCTTGCTATGAGCAATTTCTCCTTTTCCAATAATGTTTTCCAGAGTTCTCTGCAACAAAATGGTTAAATGTTGTTATTGTTTGGTAATGGGTCAACTGGTTTGGCATGAAAACTAAAGCTTGTCCTCACAGATTTTTCACAGGATAAACCTTCTCCATATTGGCCCCTTTCATTTATTCTCTATATATATTCATATTGACAATTAGCACTCACTATAATTACTTTGTAAAGTTATTGAATTATCATCCTAATTAGGGTTGGAGTCTTTGGAAAATATCAATCCATATGATATGCAAATGTTCGTTTCATTTACAAGGTTTCAAAAGTAGTGTTAAAGTCATTAAGATGAACAGTGGGACATGTGAATAAGATATTTCTCTTTTTTAAAGTTTTTAAAAAAAAAAGTTTTTAAATCATCTTGAATTGTAGGTAATTCTAAGACCTATCTTGATGATTTATAAAGTTTGCTTAAGATAAGGAATTAAACTCCTTTCTTTATAACATCTCCATTTGATTTTTTTGCTGCCGAAGACTCCTAGTGAGTCATTTATCATTTTGTTACAATAGATTTTAAGAGAAATCGAAAGGAAAGCAAGCAATGTTTTGAGTTGTAACTCTGGTCAAAGCTGTAATCGTAATTATGGTTGTGAAAAAATGACATTGGTGATCATGTTAGAGGGTCAGTATTGTGTTGGTACAGTATGAAGAAGGTTTAATGTAACTATTATACTATTCAACTTTTATAAGTATTTTGTGAAGGACTTAGTATAGTCTTGCACTAAATCCTCAAATAGAAAACATCATAACCAGAGTTCATTCCAAGACCATCATGGTTAGTCCTTCACTCTTGTAATGAAGTTGTAAGAGAAATGCAATGAATGATGATACATTGTACATGACAAGCGATTTGTGGGTTAGTCCAAGCTTATTCACCTGGCTGATAGCGAGGATTGAACCCTGACCCCTTGGTGCCAAAGGGCAATGCTCTACCACTTTTACAATGTAAGAAAAATCATATTTACTTTGTGATATTTCATTCAAACTAAACACTAATTATAAGCCAGATCTTTAGTCACAATGGTTTTTATTACCATAATTACCCTATAAATCAGGCCACAACATTATAGTTTTTGTATTTTGGGTCTGATTTTTTAGTTTAATTATTATAGAAGTGTCCGAATATATAGCAACAGGGTACCGTCAGCTGAAGGTGTGTTAAATTGAATATATAGCAACAGGGTACCGTCAGCTGAAGGTGTGTTAAATTGAATATATAGCAACAGGGTACCGTCAGCTGAAAGTGTGTTAAATTGTTTATATATGATGGTAGGGTTATTAACCCTTTCCCAAACAATTTAGACATTTAACCACTTTGTTGCAGACAAATCTGGAAAACATTGTGGGAAAAGGAGAAATTGCTCATAACGAGCAATTTTTCCTTTTCCACCAATGTTTTCTGCCCTGTCAGAAAACTATTTTCCAATTACATCACATTTTGAATTGTCGTCTGCAAACTCTTTCAATTTGGGACAGTCAAAAATTTGACATTTGGTTAAGGACTAATGAATGTTCATCATGTTATTCCCCAGGTTTTAGGTACTAACCTTATAGTGGGTGGCGGTTTACATACTAATACAAGATCATTAACACTGAATCATCCAAATCATCAAACCCAAACCTCAGTATTGAACCTCATTATATCCCGAAGTAACGCCATTACACCCATACGTCATGAGATATACACACCGGACCTTCGAGCAAGTTTATCCAGCGGTCACGTGTTTGTCGAACGTTCAGAAGATTTAATGATTGAGGAGAGACCGGAAATTTTGGTTATTAACCCGAGACAAAAGGCTAATGATATTGGTAGATTTGCTGAAGTCAATCTTCGTACAGATGCAGGGTCTGTTAGTTATCATGTAGATGGTCATGTTAATAAGGAGCTCAACACTGGAGCAGATACTGCTAGTTACCACACTGGTAGTCAGGTTAGCACAGGATATAGTACACTACATGAAGTTAGCTCTCAGCACAACATGGGAGTCGAAATGACAACAAATGTACAAAAGACATCAACCAGCAAATCTTCCACATTCTCTTTCCCGAAATTTGACATTTTTTCGAAAAACAGAAAAGCTTCCCTTCAAGTGAACAATTCCACGACAGATTTTGAGATCAAAATAGGAGGATATGAAAGGATGGATATGTATGTCTCTGAAGGGGATATTGCTGAGACTTCTCTAAGTACACTTCCTGCATCAAACAGAAAACCCAGTAGAGTTGCTAAACAGCAGGTAGTTGACTTGTCACATGACAATTTGTACGAATCCACAGCCACCATTACGTCATCAGTTCGCTCCAAGTCAATGGAGACCAATCTTGAAAGTATTGATGATGTCTCTGAGAGAAATGATGCGATGAAGTTAGATCTGTTAATGGCAAGTCTGGAAGACTTTAATACTAACATCAAAGAACATCAAAGTACTGATGTCACTACATCCCAGACCGGTTCCCATGACATTTATGCCAAGGTGGATAAATCTCAGCAGAAACAGGTTATCAGCCAAGGTCATGACTCAAACACACAGAGTTCAGGGTTCAAAGTTACATGTACAGCTGAATTTAAAAGAGAATCTGCCAGTTCAAAATCATCATCATCATCCTCTAGTTCATCTAGCTCCAGGTCTTCATCAAGTCCAGTTCACAACGAGACGTCCATTTCCTTTGATGATACTCTGAAGCAGTTTCAGAACTTTGTCGTTGGTATTGATGATGTCTCTGGGGCTGGGCCCAGCACTAGTTTTGATGTGAGCCTCAAGGATGGTTCCCAGCCTGGAATGAGTACAAATTTTGATGATCGACAGATCGAGAGAGGGGAACAAGTAATGCAAGAAGATAAACCCACATTCACTAGAGCACATAAAAGTCGGGAGACTTTAGCAACATCAAGCATTTCTACAGAAATGCAAATGACAACCAATAGAACTGATGTCAAGATGACAGAGGTTTCCTCCCAATCTAACACCAAGTCATCTGGGTACAGAGATGGAAGGAAAATGGGAACAAATCACAATTTGACCAGTAACCTTGACCTTAACATGGCCAGCGTTGTCATTGACGATCCAAGCTTCCATAAAGAACGTAACTTTGACGATGAACTTAATCAGAGTGTACACGCCCTTCTGACGGGTATCAACGTCGACACGTCGGGCTGGACAGCCATTAAAGATGCTACGAGTGTTGATGACCAGTTTGAGTATGAGGTACAATGCCTGACTCCCTCTCTGGATACATATCACTCGCATAAACCGCTACAAAAATCTGCCCTTGAATGCCCTATTCTTTTGTAGATGGCCTGAATTACAATAGAGATGTATCAACTGTCATGTACTGTAAATTTAACTACTTCATGAATTGACATATGCATGATTATGCCTGATATTTGTATGCCTCCCCTTGATCACACTTAACATAAAGTCATGGTTTAAGCTTTTCTATTCTTGGACTGAACTCCCATTCCATCTAATGGAATATTCCTCTACATTTTGCATGGATATTGATATGCTTTGCCTTCTCTTCTATAGAAATGAGACCATTTCTGCTTTATGAGGAAAGAAAATTGTCAGTCTCATTTATGGACTATTCCTCTACTCTAGACATGAGTTATGATTTACATTACCTTAACTTTATTATAGGTGGAATTTAGCACATATTTACTGGAAATGAAACTCTGATATTTCAAAAACAGATACTAAGACTCTTCTCTTAGCATGAATAATAGCAACCTTTAGGTAGAATACCCATAATCCACCATTTTGAAACTCATTCTATCATCAGTTTACTTTGGTCTCTCTCAGTATACGTCGGTCTGGATTGGAACTATGCAGTTTAATGCAAATAGTTCCGACCAAAACCGATGTATACGAGAACAACCGAAGTAGATGGACAATAGAATGAGTTTCAAAATGGTGTATTATGGGTACTCTAACAAATCCTTTATAGTGCTGGAACCAACTTCATGCTTAAGCAAACAGGTTATATCCAGGCCAGCCGCCAAGGAAATTGGTGACTGACCTGTGATCTAACCTGTTTGCTACTCCGAGTATCTTTTCTCATCAAAATTAAGCAGATATTTAAGGTTTTGGAAAGCAGACGACACAAAAATCCTGTTAAGAAAAATACCCAGCATTCAAAGGGTTAATTTTGATTACATTGAATTTGAGACAAGCTCTTCTTTATTTACAGAAATATCTTACAAGATGTTGTTTACTTTTTGCATGGATCACCTTAGTTACATAAGACATGTAGTCTGCTCTTCTTCCTTGTAAAGAAACTCTAGGGCTTATTTCTAGGGTTTTAAAGGTTGTTCACAGATTTGGAAGTTGAAAATTAATTTCTTGTATTAAATTAAGTGAATTTACATGTATTCTAACGGCAATCCAAAACCGTAACATTGCTTTTGAAATTTACCATGTATATACTGTACATACTTAAATAAATTGGCACTTCCTAAATTAATCATGGTTTCAATTGTTTTTTTAAACACAATTATTTCAAAAGTTTCGCAGTACAACAAACTACTAATGGTTATTGAATATTTTTTATGTTTCTTTTAATCAAAAATGAACAAGATCTATAATTATGATCTTGTCTGTAGTTCTAAACAGTTTTTATAACCTCTCTGTTCTTTTTGCATATACATACTTTTTATTATTTACATTGTTTCAGGTATGAACTTAAAGAATCATTTCAATGACCTTTTGTATTTTAATACTTTTTGTAACATTTGGGGAACAATTATTCAGCTCAGATAGTGTATGCAATATGATAGAGGATGTGGATATGTACTGGTGTTTTATAAGTATCTCAACTGTTCAGTGAATGATAGTGTTTTTCCATTAACAGATGTGGTTGTGTCTGTGTATTTAAAAGCTTTCTTTGCTTGTATGTTTTTTATGGTTCTCTTCCATGGAGACAATTATTGCTGTTATTCATTGGCTAAGTATACATCAAAAGGTTCAATCCAAAGTTGAAAGATTAAACAACCATTTCTGAAAGTAACAGCAAAAATCCCTTGTTGGTTTTAATGAGTTTTGATGTAGTAAAGTTTACCAGTAAATTTAGATTCTTTTTTTAACAATATTTTGGTCTTATTGAAAAAATTGTGTTTTTTTTTCAGGTACATACCGGGTAATATCTTTTATTTGTGAAAATACCTCAAACAAGGGCTGGTCTTAAAACTGGTTAGTTCTAATGAGATGACCTGACAACTTATCAATAAGTATTGGGTTAAATTGAAACGCTAATCAAGAATATGTCCAGTAGTATCATTAAAAGCTTGGTGCCACAGATTTCCCCCTGGCTACTTTGACTGGAAACCTAGACTACTTTGCTCAATTTTATGATAAATTTAATGATGAGGTCCCCCACCCCCTAAAACTCCCCCTTTTTGCAAATTGCCCTCCTACTACAAATATTAATAGAAACCCTTAATGTTATGCCCAAATATCTATTATTGGAGTTAAAACTGTTGATTTCCCCCGGTTATTTCAGGTATAAAATTTAATAGAAACCCCTGATGTTATGCCCAAATATCTATGATTGGAGTTAAAACTGTTGATTTCCCCTGGTTATTTCAGGTATAAAATTTAATAGAAACCCCTGATGTTATGCCCAAATATCTATTATTGGAGTTAAAACTGTTGATTTCCCCTGGTTATTTCAGGTAAAAAAAAAATAATAGAAACCCCTGATGTTATGCCCAACTATCTATTATTGGAGTTAAAACTGTTGATTTCCCCTGGTTATTTCAGGAATAAAATTTAATAGAAACCCCTGATGTTATGCCCAACTATCTATTATTGGAGTTAAAACTGTTGATTTCCCCTGGTTATTTCAGGTATAAAATTTAATAGAAACCCCTGATGTTATGCCGAAATATCTATTATTGGAGTTAAAACTGTTGATTTCCCCTGGTTATTTCAGGTATAAAATTTAATAGAAACCCCTGATGTCATGCCCAAATGTTTATAATTGGAGTCAAATGTGTAAAATTTTCGCTGGTTATTTCAGGTACAGAATGTAAAGACTGTTGGTATGAACAGACAGGGACACTATGTCTTGACGACTGGAGGATTCAGCAGTAGTGGCGCAGTCACCCCGGGTGCTGCTGCAGACGAAGTCCGTGTCGACTGCTGCCTCATCACAAATGATGGTAGATACGTGGTCACAGGTTCAAGTCTTGGCCCACCACAAGTTTGGGATATGCAGGTAAGGATTCTAAGATAATGAATATTGGGTGAAGTATAGTGGTCCAGCTTTGGAGTGTTGGCTTTGGGACATAAGGGTTTTGGGGTTGGGATATGCAGGTAGGGTTTTAGACTATAAATATCTTACCCAGATTGTCATTAGTCATGTATATTGTGCTGATATCAAGTTTTGTCACCACATCATTTCAGTGACAAGAATGATTCTGAAAAAAATTAGGATGTCATGAAATGCCTTATAGCACATCCAAATTTGTTTAAAAGCAGATCAGGAATAATGATTATGAAAAAGGAGGATAAAACTATTTTGATCCAAGTGATCGACTATTTTGCTTTTTTATAGGAACTTTTCTCATTGTAAGTTGTTTTGTGTAGATATTCTAATGCAGATTTTTATGAAACAAATTGTTAGCCCATATATGAATGTAGACTTGTACATGTAGTTTTAGGCACATATAGCTGAATGATTAATGAATTGAGGATTTGCTTGTAAGCAACCATTTCTCCTTTTTTCACAATAGCTTATACCAAATACTGACTTTCTGTCTGCTGACACTTTGAATTTAGAGTTGACACATAACCTCATATTAATCAATTGATTTGATATCTGTTTTATCTTTAATTTCACATATCTTCATATCGAGGGTACATTGCAATACAATAGTAAGTGCTTCATAAAGTGTCTTGCATTGAGCCCTTGATATGAATCAAGTGATTTTAAGTCTGGTCCATCTTTAATTTTACATAACCTCATATTGAGGGTAAAATGGAATACTATAATAGATAAAGGATATTTGTGAAGCATTTACTATCATAGGTATTCTTAGTTAGGGTACTGTTATGGGGTGAGTAGGCTTTTAAATAGCAATTACCCCATCAGAGAACCCTAATTATGGATACATGTCTCTTGCATTGACCCCTTAACCCTTTCCAAAACAAGAAATTTTGGACTGTCCCAAATTGGAAGAGTTTGCAGACGACATTTCAAAATGCGATGAAATTGGAAAACAATATTCTTCAGAAAGACCAGAAAACCTTGTGGGAAAAGGAGAAATTCGTCTTTTTCCACAAGGTTTTCTGAAGTCGTCTGCAACAAAGTCATCAAATGTTGTTAATGTTTGGGAAACGGTTGATATGAATCAATTAATTTAATGTCTGTTTCATTTTTAATTTCACAGACCGGAGAGTTACAAACGATCATGAAGGGTGATACAACTGGGTCCACCGATTTACACTTAGTATGCAAGGACAGCCTTCTTGTGGGCGCGGTTCATTGTGATATGGAGATTAATGAATATTCAGGCAGAAAGGGCGTCTTTAACCACACCTTACAGGTTAGTACTCTACATTAGATTGAAGCTAGATAGAACTGGTGTTGTAACAAACAGATCCAATTAACTTCTCAAAGACACATCCACATCTGATTTGTGAAAAACACTATCATCTGCTGATCGGGTTGTGTTGTCTATTTATATACCTGCATGTTCTCGATAACAATGCATCAGGTTTCCAAATTCACATAAATGTTCCGAGAACAATTCAATGTTATCCTTATTCATATGAGGAGTCTATTGTGTTCCTGAGATATTTTACTGAATAAATCTATAGGAAAAAAGACATTCCTAGCATATTTGCCTTTTAGGGATAATTTATGGCAGATAGACATGGGGCCATATATCTTGATAGCAAAATTTATCCACAAAATGTTTATTTTTAGGTTAAAGTGATACATCACATCAATAGTTTGTGGGGTTTTTAAGGTTAAAGTGATACATCACATCAATAGTTTGAGGGGGTTTTTAGGTTAAAGTGATACATCACATCAATAGTTTGTGGGTTTTTTTAGGTTAAAGTGATACATCACATCAATAGTTTGTGTTTTTTGTTAGGTTAAAGTGATACATCACATCAATAGTTTGTGGGGGTTCTTAGGTTAAAATGATACATCACATCAATAGTTTGTGGGGGGTTTAGGTTAAAGTGATACATCACATCAATAGTTTGTGGGGTTTTTTAGGTTAAAGTGATCCATCACATCAATAGTTTGTGGGGGGTTTTAGGTTAAAGTGATACATCACATCAAAAGTTTGTGGGTTTTTTTAGGTTAAAGTGATACATCACATCAATAGTTTGTGGGGGTTTTTAGGTTAAAGTGATACATCACATCAATAGTTTGTGGGGGGTTTTAGGTTAAAGTGATACATCACATCAATAGTTTGTGGGGGTTTTTAGGTTAAATTGATACATCACATCAATAGTTTGTGGGGTTTTTTTAGGTTTAAGTGATACATCACATCAATAGTTTGTGGGGGGTTTTAGGTTAAAGTGATACATCACATCAATAGTTTGTGGGGGGTTTTAGGTTAAAGTGATACATCACATCAATAGTTTGTGGGGGGTTTTAGGTTAAAGTGATACATCACATCAATAGTTTGTGGGGGTTTAGGTTAAAGTGATACATCACATCAATAGTTTGTGGGGGTTAGGTTAAAGTGATACATCACATCAATAGTTTGTTGGGAGTTTTAGGTTAAAGTGATACATCACATCAATAGTTTTTTGGGTTTTTTAGGTTAAACTGATACATCACATCAATAGTTTGTGGGGGTTTTTAGGTTAAAGTGATACATCACATCAATAGTGTGTGGGGTTTTTTAGGTTAAAGTTATACATCACATCAATAGTTTGTGGGGGTTTTTTAGGTTAAAGTTATACATCACATCAATAGTTTGTGGGGTTTTTTTAGGTTAAAGTGATACATCACATCAATAGTTTGTGGGTTTTTTTAGGTGAAAGTGATACATCACATCAATAGTTTGTGGGGGTAGGTTAAAGTGATACATCACATCAATAGTTTTGGGGTTTTAGGTTAAAGTGATACATCACATCAATAGTTTGTGGGGTTTTAGGTTAAAGTGATACATCACATCAATAGTTTGTGGGGTTTTTTAGATTAAAAATGATACATCACATCAATAGTTTGTGGGGGTTTAGGTTAAAGTGATACATCACATCAATAGTTTGTGGGGTTTAGGTTAAAGTGATACATCACATCAATAGTTTGTGGGTTTTAGGTTAAAGATACATGATACATCACATCAATAGTTTGTGGGGGTTTTAGGTTAAAGTGATACATCACATCAATAGTTTGTGGGGTTTTTAGTTAAAGTGATACATCACATCAATAGTTTGTGGGGGTTTTTAGGTTAAAGTGATACATCACATCAATAGTTTGTGGGTTTTTTTAGGATTAAAGTGATACATCACATCAATAGTTTTTTGGGGTTTAGGTTAAAGTGATACATCACATCAATAGTTTGTGGGTTTTTTTAGGTTAAAGTGATACATCACATCAATAGTTTGTGGGTTTTTTTTGGTTAAATTGATACATCACATCAATAGTTTGTGGGTTTTTTTTAGGTTAAAGTGATACATCACATCAATAGTTTGTGTTAAAGTGATACATCACACCAATAGTTTGTGGGGGTTTTTAGGTTAAAGTGATACATCACATCAATAGTTTGTGGGTTTTTTTAGGTTAAAGTGATACATCACATCAATAGTTTTTTGGGTTTTTTAGGTTAAACTGATACATCACATCAATAGTTTGTGGGGTTTTTAGGTTAAAGTGATACATCACATCAATAGTTTGTGGGTTTTTTTAGGTTAAAGTGATACATCACATCAATAGTTTTTTGGGTTTTTTAGGTTAAACTGATACATCACATCAATAGTTTGTGGGGTTTTTAAGGTTAAAGTGATACATCACATCAATAGTTTGAGGGGGTTTTTAGGTTAAAGTGATACATCACATCAATAGTTTGTGGGTTTTTTTAGGTTAAAGTGATACATCACATCAATAGTTTGTGTTTTTTTTTAGGTTAAAGTGATACATCACATCAATAGTTTGTGGGGGTTCTTAGGTTAAAATGATACATCACATCAATAGTTTGTGGGGGGTTTAGGTTAAAGTGATACATCACATCAATAGTTTGTGGGGTTTTTTAGATTAAAGTGATCCATCACATCAATAGTTTGTGGGGGGTTTTAGGTTAAAGTGATACATCACATCAAAAGTTTGTGGGTTTTTTTAGGTTAAAGTGATACATCACATCAATAGTTTGTGGGGGTTTTTAGGTTAAAGTGATACATCACATCAATAGTTTGTGGGGGGTTTTAGGTTAAAGTGATACATCACATCAATAGTTTGTGGGGGTTTTTAGGTTAAATTGATACATCACATCAATAGTTTGTGGGGTTTTTTTAGGTTAAAGTGATACATCACATCAATAGTTTGTGGGGGTTTTTAGGTTAAAGTGATACATCACATCAATAGTTTGTGGGGGGTTTTAGGTTAAAGTGATACATCACATCAATAGTTTGTGGGTTTTTTTTGGTTAAATTGATACATCACATCAATAGTTTGTGGGGTTTTTTTAGGTTAAAGTGATACATCACATCAATAGTTTGTGTTAAAGTGATACATCACACCAATAGTTTGTGGGGGTTTTTAGGTTAAAGTGATACATCACATCAATAGTTTGTGGGTTTTTTTAGGTTAAAGTGATACATCACATCAATAGTTTTTTGGGTTTTTTAGGTTAAACTGATACATCACATCAATAGTTTGTGGGGTTTTTAAGGTTAAAGTGATACATCACATCAATAGTTTGAGGGGGTTTTTAGGTTAAAGTGATACATCACATCAATAGTTTGTGGGTTTTTTTAGGTTAAAGTGATACATCACATCAATAGTTTGTGTTTTTTGTTAGGTTAAAGTGATACATCACATCAATAGTTTGTGGGGGTTCTTAGGTTAAAATGATACATCACATCAATAGTTTGTGGGGGGTTTAGGTTAAAGTGATACATCACATCAATAGTTTGTGGGGTTTTTTAGATTAAAGTGATCCATCACATCAATAGTTTGTGGGGGGTTTTAGGTTAAAGTGATACATCACATCAAAAGTTTGTGGGTTTTTTTAGGTTAAAGTGATACATCACATCAATAGTTTGTGGGGGTTTTTAGGTTAAAGTGATACATCACATCAATAGTTTGTGGGGGGTTTTAGGTTAAAGTGATACATCACATCAATAGTTTGTGGGGGTTTTTAGGTTAAATTGATACATCACATCAATAGTTTGTGGGGTTTTTTTAGGTTAAAGTGATACATCACATCAATAGTTTGTGGGGGGTTTTAGGTTAAAGTGATACATCACATCAATAGTTTGTGGGGGGTTTTAGGTTAAAGTGATACATCACATCAATAGTTTGTGGGGGGTTTTAGGTTAAAGTGATACATCACATCAATAGTTTGTGGGGGTTTAGGTTAAAGTGATACATCACATCAATAGTTTGTGGGGGGGGGGTAGGTTAAAGTGATACATCACATCAATAGTTTGTTGGGAGTTTTAGGTTAAAGTGATACATCACATCAATAGTTTTTTGGGTTTTTTAGGTTAAACTGATACATCACATCAATTGTTTGTGGGGGTTTTTAGGTTAAAGTGATACATCACATCAATAGTGTGTGGGGTTCTTTTAGGTTAAAGTGATACATCACATCAATAGTTTGTGGGGTTTTTTAGGTTAAAGTTATACATCACATCAATAGTTTGTGGGGGTTTTTTAGGTTAAAGTTATACATCACATCAATAGTTTGTGGGGTTTGATACATCACATCAATAGTTTGTGGGGTTTTAGATTAAAGTGATACATCACATCAATAGTTTGTGGGGGGTTTAGGTTAAAGTGATACATCACATCAATAGTTTGTGGGTTTTTTTAGGTTAAAGTGATACATCACATCAATAGTTTGTGGGGGTGATACATCACATCAATAGTTTGTGGGGGGTTTTAGGTTAAAGTGATACATCACATCAATAGTTTGTGGGGTTTTTTTGGTTAAATTGATACATCACATCAATAGTTTGTGGGTTTTTTTTAGGTTAAAGTGATACATCACATCAATAGTTTGTGTTAAAGTGATACATCACACCAATAGTTTGTGGGGGTTTTTAGGTTAAAGTGATACATCACATCAATAGTTTGTGGGTTTTTTTAGGTTAAAGTGATACATCACATCAATAGTTTGTGTTGGTTTTTAGGTTAAAGTGATACATCACATCAATAGTTTGTGGGTTTTTTTAGGTTAAAGTGATACATCACATCAATAGTTTGTGGGGGGGGGGTTAGGTTAAAGTGATACATCACATCAATAGTTTGTGGGTTTTTTTAGGTTAAAGTTATACATCACATCAATAGTTTGTGGGTTTTTTTAAGTTAAAGTGATACATCACATCAATAGTTTGTGTTAAAGTGATACATCACATCAATAGTTTGTGGGGGGTTTTAGGTTAAAGTGATACATCACATCAACAGTTTGTGTGGGTTTTTAGGTTAAAGTGATACATTAAATCAATAGTTTGTGGGTTTTTTTCAGGTTAAAATGATACATCACATCAATAGTTTGTGGGGTTTTTTAGGTTAAAGTGATACATCACATCATTAGTTTGTGGGGGTTTTTAGGTTAAAGTGATACATCACATCAATAGTTTGTGGGGTTTTTTTAGGTTAAAGTGATACATCACATCAATAGTTTGTGGGTTTTTTTTAGGTTAAAGTGATACATCACATCAATAGTTTGTGGGGGGTTTTCTTTCAGTTATATTGTAATGCCCAATTCATAATAAATGAACAAGTGATTAAATTTTCCCTTTTCAAACAATGATTATGAACCATCTATGTTTTCGCAAACTTAGGATCAGTTTGAATAATGGCAAAATATGTCCACCCCACCTGATGTTTTTTTGTAAGTTAGGGTTGTACATTGCGTCAATAGTTTTAGTTATTTGATTTTTTATTTCAGATCTGGGACTTCTCATCAGGAAAACCATTAACATTGGGTGAACGAGAGGGTGAATATTGCTCTGTTATATGCCCAATGTCAGACAGTGACAAGATTCTATTTGGCCGAACAGACAAATACGGAGACGCAACATCTATCATAGCTTGGGACCTGATGGGCAATCAGATGATTAAGGAGATGAGATATGAGGGACCTGTGGGTAACAATGATTATATCAACTTCCTGAAATTGTCCAAAAACGATCGCTACGTTGTGGCGGGATTCACAAACTCTTTTGACAACTGTGCTGAGTTTATGGTGTTTGACATGTCCATGACGAGTTATAACGTAAACGAGCAGGCCATGCTGAAGCTTGACGCAAATCCCGACTGCACGGTCATCTTGCCAAAGGACGAAGCTGTAACTGGACTTCGTAATGGAGATTTAGTCATCTGGAGTATTCGAACAGGTCAACCGAGTCGACAATTGCTAGGCAGCGGTGGTGCACACGCACATTCTCGTGAGATTAAAGCAGTGTCGTTGTCAGAGGATGGACGTTACTTGGTATCGGCCTCGGCAGACGGAACATTGAAGGTTTGGGACATGCATACAGAGAGACCTATACACACACTGGCTGGACATGCAGATGAGGTTTGTAAATTGTTTTATCATGTGATAAGTGTTGCATCTTACTTCATACATATTCTATTTCATTACATTTTAACTGCAGTAAATGTAGTGAGAAAAGAAATATATAGGTTAGTTTAGTTTTATTCATTTTACCTCGATTTCGAAACAAGTTCTTTCAACTTAGATTAATCACTCTTGATCTTGCTTCCTGGATACATTAGCATTATTCATGCCAAATGTGGATTAATGAAAGGTCGCAAGTGGGAACCTGCTTCTTGGGGGATTCAAACCCACAACCCTCTCGTCTGGAGGCAGATGCTCTACCCCTTGACCACTGTCCTCCAAATGGAAATAGATACTGTTTCTCATAATTGAAATTTAAAACATTTTTTATCAGACATTCTTTTGTTCAACAATATTGGCTTTGAAAAGAGTGTGGAGACATTAAAATGGATGACAGTTAACATTTGCTTGCAAACCAAGAACATCTATTCAAGTTGACATGATTATTGCTTATTTGCTATTTCTTATCTAAATCCTTTAGAATGAATGATAATGAACTCACCTGTTTGATATGAAATTTATTCAAAATAAATATAGGAACCTTGTCATCAAAGTTCATTTTCATTACCAACCCACAATAGTAGCACACAGAAATGTAGGGAATATTTAGTAAAGGGATAACTTAACTCATGTTGATATCATCCTTTTCAGAATTAATTTATCACTTTGATATGAAATTAATTCAATTCTACCCTTGTTTTTGTCTAGGTTTGGTGCTGTGGAATTTCTATCGACAACGAAATCATTGTTTCTGGTTCGAATGACGGAACCATCCGACTATGGCGCATGAAAAACGGAACAGAAATGTGCGTCTTCAATTGCGGAGTCGACATCTTCTCGGTGATCATGTCACGCGACAAGGGAACCATCGTTGCCCTGGGTGACAAGTACGGTGCTAGAAAGTTGATCATGTTACAGGTGGTGAGAACAAAGATCAAGAAGATTGTTAGTTCTTAGGCACATTGTGTCAGAGACTGTCAAAGAGATTAAATTCTTATTTGTTAACCCTTTTTTCTTGATTTGGAAAACATCTATAATGGTTTGAGGGTTCAATGCAATACTATAGTAAGTGCTTCATGTTTGTGAAGTACTTACTATAGTCTGGCATTGAACCTGCGAAGTTGCATTGAAATTTTCACTGTGTAACACAATTTTTAAATGAATAAAAAGTTCATCAGACTGTGAGATTTATGGTTACTTGACATAATTCCTTCAGAACGAGATTATAATTGGTTTCTGTAAAATATAGACATTATTAAAAAAAATGTAAAATTGCTCATGTTGAGCAATTTCATCTTTTCTCTTAATGTCTTCATACGCAATTTATCTAAAATATGGAGATGTTTGTGACAAATAATTAGGCAAAATTGAATAATGAAGTTATTATTCCTTTGTTGAAATGAAATAGATGTGTTATTGACTGCCTTCTAAAGAAAGCCACTTGAATTTATGATATTAACATTTATAATCAATATGCCTAAGACCACCTAAGCAATTATAAAATTTAAAGAAAAACAAAAATGGACCTTGAAAAAACAAGTCTCAAATGTTAGCAAATGAAAAAAAAATAGTTGTATCACAAACTTCCTATATAGTCTTTTATTGATGTGTTATATTGCCATAAAAGGGTTATACAATAATTATCATTTTGCTTTACTAAATGTATGCTTTTCTGTTTATTAGGAATCTCTAGATAGGTTTTAAACTATGTGCAATGTATGTGTTTAATATGCTTTTACTTAATTGTTGTATGCTGTCATATTATCATTGTTCGAAGAAAAGTCGAATGGGTGATATGGTTTTCACCTGTCCATTTGTTTGTTTGGGTTTTGTCACTCAATTTGATGCTTCCAATAAATTTGCAATTTACAATTTGTTGAAAAAAATATAGATTAAGGAAAAGCAAACTTAACTACCTATGAGTTTAACCAAGTGTTATGAACAAAGGAGAATTTTTCACAAGCAATTACTCCTTGAGATGCAGTTGCTTTAAATGATTTCCACTTCAGCACACCAAAATCCTTGGAAGATTACGAGAAAATCATCCATTCTAGGTATTACCTTCAATTTGATACAATTTTTTTCTTTTGAAATTGCTGAGAAGAAAATGTGACAAAAGAAATAACTTGTTTCAATTGACAAAAGAAATTACTTTTTTCAAGGGAATTCTTTCAGCTTTTTACATATGCTAACCTTAGTGTCTAGCAGCATTACAAAATAATGACTTAGTGCAAAACTGAGCTACTGGTAGGTTCTTCATAAATGTGAAAGACTTGTCTAAGTTTTGCACTAAGCCGTTGCCATGTTTGTGATGAAGAAAATGATGAAATAAGAAAACCTTGGACATCTACATCTGATGGACATGTTAGAGTTGATTGTATCTTGTTATATGTGAATGATTGGTTCTGTACAGGTCTCTATAAGGGGAGTTATGGTGAAAGTGCAGTTATGTTGACAGACTCAACATCGCAAATTGTTCTCAAAAGCCCTTGCCGGTAATTATAAGAATATGAAACACAACAGAAAAATGAGACAGTTCTAATTTACATGCTGTCACAGCATTAAGCTTACACAAAAAAAAACTTATATTAAGAATTTAAGGGTTCAGTGCAAACTATGGCGTGTCCTCCATAAACATGAAGGACTACTATAGTCTTGCATTTATCTCTTGACTAACATAAGCACTCTGTGAACTAATTTAAAGAACATTGGAAATGGATATGATAACATAACTGGAACACCTATAAAATGTCTTAAATCACAACTCAATTGATATGTTTTCTTTTGGTGCTATTCATACCTGGGTGACAAAAAGAAGGAATTATCTGTTACAAGTAATTTCTTCTCATGCCATGATCTTTTCAAAGTTATAAACTTTACTATTTTACTATCATCACAAGATGTTGCTAAAGCCATAGCCATACTCCCCTTATAGTGAGAACAGAACCAATTAGATTGTTTGTAAAAGCCTGTCCTATTTATTCAAAGTTACTAAATATATCTCTGTTACTGCATGCGACTAAAGTTATAAACAAGTTTTCTTGTATTTGGTGAAATACACCTTTTTTCTCAAAGCTATTGAGTTTTTATCTAAATCCTAAGTATTTCCTTATCAAAAGGGTTTGTCTGTAAGTGACTTTAAAGTCATGTATGTATGGCAAAATACAACATATTTGTACATCTAGAAATGTAGTTAAGTTGTATTCAAAGCAAAATAGCATCACTGGTCCATATTTGTACATCTAGAAATGTAGTTAAGATGTATTCAAAGCAAAATAGCATCACTGGTCCATATTTACCATACTTACAGCACATGTTATTATGCTGCAGATATTCTCTAAACAATGACTAATGGAGTCTTTGGGGGATTTTTTCATCAAGAAATAAATTATACAAAATGCTTTTGAAAGTGATTCTTTTACAGGTTTTTTAAACTCTTTTCCTATCACTTGTTGAAAAGTTTTAAATGCATTTATTCATTATATGAAATTGAATTTTAAGGTTGATTAATAATTGAATAATGTTAAATTGATTTTACATGCTGTTTAATCTATTAAAACCATACACAATGTTGTTTTTATGAAAATTTAAGCATTTATTAAACAAAATATGAATATTATACTGTTTCATAAGTAAGCAGCTTTTATACATTTACTGTATTTTTGTAACGCGTTTTCATATCTTTGTCAAGTACAAATAAAACTGATTTAAAAACCAATGTGTTGTCATATCTTATTCATAAATTAATTTGTTTAACCTTTCCTTTTGTAATTATCAACCTTCACTGTGGATTTTTATACTCATTTCAAGCTTTTGTCTCAATAGTTTCTAGTTGAAACTTTCTACCCATTATCATAAAGGGGCTTGTTCACAGAAGAGAAAATTTGAAAGTCAAAATACTACGTCATTGAATTAATAGTTTTCTTTATTGTCCTTTGATACAAAATTGATATACATTTGAAAGTAACTATTGAAAGCATAATTTTTTCAGGTAGCCTCAATTTATCTAAGTATATACAGTTTATACGCATTAGATCTCAAAAGCGATGTCAAGCTTACGGATTTAAGTACTGTTATGTTAATTTACTGTATACACACTGGTAAGAATTAGGCTTTTAATGACTAAACTTCATCGCAGATCAAAAACCAGTCATTCAAAAAGATCTCATTAGGCTTTTAATGACTACACTTCATCGCAGATCAAAAACCAGTCATTCAAAAAGATCTCATTAGGCTTTTAATGACTACACTTCATCGCAGATCAAAAACCAGTCATTAAAAAAGATCTCATTAGGCTTTTAATGACTACACTTCATCGCAGATCAAAAACCAGTCATTAAAAAAGATCTCATTAGACTTTTAATGACTACACTTCATCGCAGATCAAAAACCAGTCATTAAAAAAGATCTCATTAGGCTTTTAATGACTACACTTCATCGCAGATCAAAAACCAGTCATTAAAAAAAGATCTCATTAGGCTTTTAATGACTACACTTCATCGCAGATCAAAAACCAGTCATTAAAAAAAATCTCATTGGGCTTTTAATGACTACACTTCATCGCAGATCAAAAACCAGTCATTAAAAAAGATCTCATTTGGCTTTTAATGACTACACTTCATCGCAGATCAAAAACCAGTCATTAAAAGATCTCATTAGGCTTTTAATGACTACACTTCATCGCAGATCAAAAACCAGTCATTAAAAAAGATCTCATTAGGCTTTTAATGACTACACTTCATCACAGATCAAAAAACAGTCATTAAAAAAGATCTCATTAGACTTTTAATGACTACACTTCATCGCAGATCAAAAACCAGTCATTAAAAAAGATCTCATTAGGCTTTTAATGACTACACTTCATCGCAGATCAAAAACCAGTACAGCTTTTGTGCAGTTATACAGATATTAATTTTTAACTTAGAAATTTTCTAATGTCTGTAAACAAGAACATTTAACTCTCTCGCTGCCAATATTGTTGATCAGCAACTTCCTGTTTGTTACTGCACTGTTTACCGTACTTTGCCACCTAGCCTTAAGGTCAATGTCATCAAGCATCAAGTCATTTGATCAGACAGCATTTCGTTGAGTGTTTTATTATACAAAACAGTTTGTGTGCAATCTTTGTTTAAAGTATCATTGTAATTAATATCGCAATGATTTTCATGACTCTTTTAACAGAAACAGCCTTTTTTTTGGTGATTTCCAAGAGTTTTAATGGCATTGAGGCAGAGAAAGAGTTAAAGATCTTTTTTCAATGTACCTTCATCTGCTGTTGTTGCTTTCAATATGGATTCTATTGTGAGTTTGGTTACCTGGATGATTCTGTACTACCCACAATGGAGTCTGTACAACCCACAATGCAACTGTACAACCCACAATGAAATCTGAAGGACAGGGTTCCAGGGGTAGAGAGTCAGCTTCGGTACCAGGGTGGAGTGGGGGTTTGTGATTTAACCCTTTCCCAAACATCACATTTGCAACTGTCCCAAATTGTAAGAGATTGCAGACGACATTTCAAAATGTGATGAATTTGAACAATACTCTTCGGAAAGAGCAGAAAACCTTGTGGGAAAAGGAAAAATTGCTCGTCACGAGCAATTTCTCCTTTTCCCACGTTTTCTAAAGTCGTCTGCAACAAAGTCGTCAAATGTTGATTTTGTTTGGCAAAGGGTAAATCTCAGAACTCCTATAATAAGGCCATGGAGGTCCCCATCTTATGTATAATTATCAAGACAGGCAGTCTCCCGATTGACTTATGGAATGCCGATGGTTCTACCCGCCTTGACCAGCCCTAATGGGCAGTTGTGTATGGGGCCTTCCTCCATCATTAAGAGTCGGGCATCGCTACATAACTCAAATAATGTTGATGTGATGTAAAACCATATAAAAAAAAAAATGTATAGTTAAATTTTCTCTTGTCATTGCCCCCTATTATTATGTGAATGGCCTGAATTAGGATAGTCATTATACTGAATGTTCTCTAAAATGATGAAGTATGGACTAACCCACAAATTGGCGCCAGTACTGCTGTTGCATTCCAGAAGCAGTCATCAAGAAGAGTGAATTAAATTAAGTTTCAAGCTTCCGTCACAATCGATATTAAATTTATAAGTTTAAACTAAGTATGGACTCATGCACTGTGAAAGCATTTTACGATGCATGGGCATAAAATGTATCTTACCAAAACCCATGGAACAAGCAAGTGTATATTGACATACTATAGAAAGCACTATCTTAACCTTTTCCCAAACAATAGCAACATGTGACAACTTTGTTGCAGACGACTTTAGAAAACCATGTGGGAAAAGGAGAAATTGCTCGTAACAAGCAATTTTTTCTTTTCCAAAAAGGTTTTTCTGCTCTTTCTGAAAAATATGTTTCAATTCCATCACATTTTGAATTGTTGTCTGCAAACTCTTTCAAATTGGGACAGATGAAAATGTGTTGTTTGGGAAAGGGTTTAATGAAAGCGGAAGTAAAAACAAGAAGACAAATAGTATACCATTAAAATTTATCCATGATACTTTCACCATAACATACAGAACTAAAGCAGAATAATAAAAAGACAGCACAAATGAACTCTATGACCTGCAGATATCTTTCATAAATATATTATGGCACTATTATAAAACAAATTATTTTACCACAGCTATTTTTGACCATTCAATTTAAATGCACAAACCAATGTCTTTAAATTAAATTCAATCAAATTTCTTCATGTTTGTTGTCTTGGAATGGTTAGCATAGTTGGATTCAAGTTTAACACCATTGACAAACGTTATCAGTCAAAGCACATATTCATTTTCCTAGTATTTCTTTAACCAGTACTGCACAATTTTTTTTCCAAGCCGCTCACTGCTTTACCACATGCACATAATAACTCAGATGTGAGAGATGGGCAAGACTTGTTGCAATGACTTTATTGTATAATAGATTGATGTCCACTAAAAATCATTTTATCCATCTGCAAGTCATATTGAGTCAATATATATGTATTTGTATAACTTTTCACACATAAAGCAAACTTAACATACAGAAAACTTTACTTTCCTAAGCACTTTTAACAAAGACAAATAAACCCTATATTCTATTATTAATTGCGTATTATTCTCAATTTGTTTTCTAAAACATCCAAAAAAGGTTGTTTCTGCAAACAAATAAGATTTTGACTGCAGTGATTAAGCTGCACCAGGTTACATACTGCATGCAGGATAGTAAAACAAAGATAAAACCAATAGTATGGCTGCTCATTGGAACTGTAATCTTCACACAAGATCTTGAGTATCCAATATATAGGGTTAAAAAAGGAACCACATAGAAATCATCCACTGAATTGTTAAACTTTGAACACAGAAATCAATGGTCTAAATAAACTTTAACAATACTTTTTAAGTTCTTTGAACACAAATTATGCTTAATTGATAGCACTTATTGATGGTTCTCCTTCACGAAAGGAGAGGAGTTGCGAAAGCCTCGTTTTATACCCATGTTATTAATAGTAACACAGGAGGCAGTAGCAATTTTAACAGAAGAAAGGAAAACAATGCATGAACATTTCTGGTGACATAAAAAACTTGTGTAATACTTTCTGCACTAGATGACATACAGAGACATTTTGTCACATTAACAGTTTTGCGTATTTCAATGACTTTTTTAAATATTTTTGGAAGACCATTTAAAAACATTAATAATCCATGGCCATTTTTAAGTAACAATTAAAAGAAACTCTCAATGCAATGATAAAGTTGCTTTCACTGAGCAACATTCTCCTTTTTTCATTTAATTTGAAAAAAGCCTTCAAACCCATCATATTAGTCACATACTAGTCAAATGATAAAAGTGCTTATAATGTCTCAGTTTACACATTGGTTTGTAACTACTACTTCAATCTCAAGATGCTACTTTTCAATGTCAATAAAATGGTAAGATGACACTAACTTTACAGTGACAAAAACGCAAAATGAAATTCCATTTCAGGCAATACATTCATGTTTTTTGGGTTTTTTTTCAAGGTATCCAAAAACAATTAATGTTTGAAATGATGTGACAAAAACAAAATTTACCCTACAATATACACAGTCATTTCTTCTTTCAAAGCCATATTGTTAATAGTTCACTGTCTGCAATAGGGCAAACGCTCAGGAATAGGACTAAATTGGAGCTAGACTTTTTTTAATAGAATACCTCTCAGGAAAAGTAGCGTCTTAAAAGTGAGTTTGTCAGCCAATCAGTAAGGTTGTGAAAACAAAAACAATTCTAGGGCTAAAATAAACAGACAATAAAATAAGTCTTAATGGGTGGACTGGGTAAAAACTGCTGAGCTATGAGTTTTGTCCTTATTTAGGAGAGAAGAAGCCAAAAGAGGTTCAACTTCAAACTCAAAATGCTAGATGTGAAGATTTTAAAATGTGATTGTGCTTGATAATTTTACTATAACCTTTAGTTTATTTGGTTTTTAATGAAAAGGTGGCCTCAAAACAAGATCATATGAAAGTCTCACACAATTTTGAAATTCAAATTAACCTAAACACTGTTTTCTGTATGTGAGAAGTGACAAGTGTGCTTTGCCTTCCTCTTAACATCTTACTAATTTGTTATAATGACTGAATAACTCATTCAAATAAGTTATAAAGTTGTTATAATGAGTTAGTAAGTAATCAATAAAACCAATCCATCCTTATTTAAATTAAATTGACAAATCAGAAAATACTCATTCTCACATAATCTATTCAAGTGCTACAGTCTAGTCATCTCATTCAGAATGATATATTCATGAGGTAGAAAGTGAATTATCGCATACATGCAAAACCCAAACACAAAACTACATAACTAAAATTTATAGAAATGCCCTTTAGAACCTTGGGAATAAAGACAGAGTGTTTTGTATACCCCTGAAAAAAATAAAGGTTTTAGAGAAATTAATCTTTTCAGGAGCATTTTTATTTATTTTTTGTCAGCAATCATGTTCCGATTATCTTAAAACCAAATTTTAATTACATCATGGTGATATGTCTACACTTTGCCATTTGTCCCAGATTAAGTATGCGACAAATCTTGTTCAACACTTACCAATGAACATTTAACAGTGTGCATGTAGTTATTGATAACCTTTTCAATATTGGTATCACCATTTTTCTGCACATACATTTTGAACCTGCCTCTACCATTGCCTTTCAAAAAAACCAAATAAAGGGTTTTTATTGAACACTGTTTTTGTTTCTTAATGTTGGACCTCTGTTCAATTAACAGAATTCACACTTCTCAGCTTTCAAATTCTTAGTTCTCAAAGTCAGCTCATGTGTTACAAATGGAAGAAAAAACACAGATTCTTATGTTTGTCCATAATTACAAGAGAAAATAGTCCATCACAAAATAATATGCCTCTTACCAAGGCAACTATTCAAATCTAACCAAAGACTTTCCAAATTCCCAAAGAATACAAGTTTATTTAAAAACCATTTCTTCAAAAGACATTCCAGTTTTTCCCAATGTCCATATAAATCTTATTTCAACCTCCAAAGTCAAGTCCAATAATCCAGCAGTGCATACATATCGTTCTATAAACTCTGTTGCCTAGCAACAAGTCCACTCTGTTGCCTAGTAACAAGTCTACTGTTTCCTGGGCTGTTGAATGACCTTCATGTTTGCTCTTGGGTTGGGTGACCTGTTTTCATGGGTTGGTATAGGTTTCTCATGGAACGACTTCACAGCAGCTTCTGGGAAATCCTTGTCACCCTGTGAAATAATAGAAATACTTCCTGTCAGAAATGCATGTATAAAGTGGTCAAATTGTGACTATTGTTTCAATAACACTTCACATATTACAAATCAGAAATTTAAGTTAAAGCCACCCTCTAACTAGATAGGCATTAATACAGCAATGAACCAAGCACTTAACCCTTTACCAAATGCCAAAAAATCGATACCAACATTTGACTAGGGTGTTGCAGACGACTTTGGAAAACATTGTGGGAAAAGGGGAAATCGGTCTGAATGAGGAATTTCTCCTTTTCCGACAATGTTTTCTGCCCTATCAGAAGATAGTTTTACAATGTCACCACATTTTGAAATGTCTTCTGCTAACTCTTTCAATTTGGGACATTTGAAAAGTTGGCATTTGGTAAAGGGTTAACCATGAGGATAAATTAAAACTGGAAGTTCAACCATTACAATTGAGACTCCATGGATTCTACTCCCCATTATTTCAGAGATTATTTGTTTGAATCAAGGGACACATGCTTGCTTAAATTGTTTATTACAACACATTATAGCAACCAATTTGTACAAGTCTCTTTTTCAACAATTCAAATACAAGAAGGCTGTGATGGCACTTCTTGGCTCATTTTATTTCTAATGCAAGTTTATAAGAAAATTCCAGTTATGATAAAATGTTGAAAGATGAGGGAAAGTCTTAACCTAATATTGAACAATAAAAAAAATATTATTAGCAATTTCTCCTATTTCCACTTGTAATGTTTTCTACCCTATCAACAGATTATTTTCCAATTTCATCACATTGTGAAATGTCGTCTGCAATCTCGTTCAATTTGGGACAGTCTAAAATTTGGCGTTTGGTAAAGGTTTAACCATTTCAATAACGAATGTCGCACAGGATATGGTACAAAGAAAGGCAAGATTACCTTGGTGACAGCTCCTCCTATCAGTAGCTGTTGATGATGCACATCAGTCTTAGGGGGTCTGGAAAAAGTTTTGATATTGATTACAATGATTTCAGTTTAGGTTAAACTTATTCATTTCATATTGATTGTAATGGAAGCTTGATGATTATTGAATTCACTTTCAATGATTGCAATTCCTGGATACAGATACAGATGTCTTGATCAGCATAGCCAATGGGTCAGTTATGTTCGAATCTTAATGATTCCCATACTCAACTCACCTTAAGGGCATGGCAAGGCGGGTAGAACCATCGGCATCTCCGTAAGTCAGTCGGGGAGACTGCCTAATCATGTCAAAAAGATCGATGCCATGGAATCCCAATCTCAGGGACTTTGAAAACCCACACGGAGAGGGGACTAATGCTAGATATTTGAAGTTCTGTACATTTTACCACTAGGCCGCGGTGATATATTTGAGCTCTGGTATAACTTTTGCCTGACATAAAATGAAGTGAACCACTAAGAGAGGATTCCGGCGCCTATTAGTCAATCGCTTGGTAAATCGCATGGAGCCGTACGATAATAATTATATTTGAGCTCTGTTTTAAAATTGTATAACTTTTGCCATTAATGTATGACATAAAATGAAGTAAAATTCAACAATGAACCACTAGGAGAAAATTCAGAGGTCAACAAAAGGGGTGCATTACAGTTTGTTGAACCTTTCTTTTTGCATTACAATAAATCTTATTAAATGTAGTCAGCCATTGTAATTTTCATACAATGAGTATGACCACAATAAGTTCATGGTTTAGATTAAAGGATAAAGCAAAATAGTTATTCTATTAAACAGTCAATCAGAAGGACACCCTCTTCAAATCTTTGTCTTGTAAATCTTGTATTATGGTCATGCATCACTATACCTATGAGTACTAACACTATAGGGATAAGAGGATTCTTGTTTATCTAAAGGACTCACTCTTCAAATTCTTCCTTGTCTTCTTCAGCATCAGCAGGTTTTGATTCATCTGCAGGCTTGTCCTTCTTGCTTCGTGTTACCCGCATTCCACCGACCTTCACTGAAGAAAAACGTACAACGGATATAAACAAGTAAACATAGCAGACATACAAGAAAGCATAACAGTAATAAAACATATATTTCACTGCACTTGTCCATATAATAAGTCATATAGTGAATTTCAATAAAAGTTTACATGTCCATTAAGGCTTTTGGACAAGCTGGGCAATACCGACAATTAATCTCGCCACCCTTGCATACTTTAAAGCCCTTTAATTATAAAATATTTATACAAAATGTCATTGTAAGGAATACAAACTTATAATCATTGTATGAAATCGATAAAATCATGACATCCCCTTTCATGCGTTAATATCAGTTCAGGGGTGTGGAATTACTATGCCCGACTTGTCCGACCTGGGATTTTTTGCCATCGAACAAGTAGATTTTTCAGCTCCACTTGTCCGAGGACAAGTGAATTTTGCTGAAACATAAAGCCAATTTTCAATCCTTAGTTCATCGTTGATCTTTCATGTCTTTGAAATAAAATATAACCCATGTTCCTACCACTAAAAATCCCTTGATTCACAAACCATTTCCCATGCATGATGCCTCTCAGTGGAAGCAGTTGCTTTTGGAAAGAACAAGTTTTCTGTTTGGTTAATTGTATCGATGTTTTTGCAGATAACCTTCTGCGCAGTAGGATAGCCAAAAAAGGTTCTTTGATAGGTTAAACATATCGATGCAACCTCCAGACACTAGTAAATATTGTTCGCTATTTCATCTCAAAATGGACAGATTTGTTATTCAATTGGGTAGCTCAATGAATCAGGAAAGGGCAAAACAAAGTCAAAGTGGGATCTGGCTGCATAAAGGTGACCGGTCTGAACTCTACTGTTGTATTTGTCCAAAGTACCCTAGGCTCCGATACATCATTATGGCATTATTCGTAGTGCAGGCAAATTGGAGGGTTACAAAGTAAAGACACTCTCATGCACTTCTTAGAATCGTCTGTACAGGATCCTCTAAACATGCACTAGTTTAGGTACTGATAATTACAAGTTCAATAAAACAATAATTTACCATCTAACCGTATTCACACTCTTTTAATTGGACAAGGGAACCTTAGATACGGACAAGTAGAAAATTGGCTCTAACTTGTCCGTGGACAAGTTGAAAAATTCTATAAGTCCACACCCCTGCAGTTAGATGTAAAGAAGTAAGACGAAATGACTGTCACCCCCAGGAACTACCACCAGTTGTCTGGTCACAAGTCAAGAACATTTAAGATTCCTAAAATTGGTCGTTTCATACAAAATTTGCCCAGACAGTGATTTTTCCAAACATCTCGCAATTCTTTGTCAGGACATGACAGTTCATTTTTATTGCTTAATGTTTCCCTCTTGTGTGTCCTTCACAAAAGTCACTAACAAATTTTTTACAAAAATCTTAAGTTATGCTATTAACGGCTTTTGTCCGATAACAGGGTCGAAGATGTTTACAGTTTATTGTAAATAGGCCATCTCTCCCTCCATATGTTTTATTCCGGAGACAGACTTAATGTGTTTTGTTCCAAAATAAAACTTAGCATACCTGCTGGGGCGTGTCCAGCCTTCAAGTCGCTCTCATCTGCAGCGTCAGCCATTTCTTCGAAACTTGTTTTTCAGCAAAAACAAATTGTAAATTGACAAAATATAAGTCGTGTCTTTCGCGATACGTGTGTTTATGTGAATGACGTCATCAATATATGTGCTCTCTGACGTTTTACGCACGCGGTGTAAAAGTCTGAAACGCAAACAGATAAATCGAAAGGTATTTTTCGCTGTTGAATTAATCAGAGTGTTGTTTCAACAATACAAATCCACAGATAAGGCTACAAAGCACTGTAATATTCAACGTCATGTACAAGCTATGTTTTCAGAGATAAATATTTGGCAATCATTTATTGGTGTTGATTCGTCCCAAGGCCTGTTCGATATCAAACGAATCCCGCATTTATGAAATTTATAATGATAAGCTGTACACAGGTATTTAGATGGTGGACCTCTTTGAACAAACTTGGAACGATTATGCACTTGTAAGAATATAATTATAGAGAACCTGCAGGTATTGATTATAGTGTCTTCTACTATTGATTAATGTACCACACTCACTCTCGAGCATTATAGTGCATGTTGCCTGGCCAACTTACCAGTACTAGGCTAGGAAATGTATCTTGCCAATGGACAATTCACAGTGACATTGATAATCACCATCCGAGATCGAACCCTGGTTTGCCGGTATCTCGACCTTGATGCTAACTATCACACCATAGCAGATTATTGATTGTTCTGGAGTATTAACTATTGCTATTTTCATACATTCCCAGATAAGTAATCGAAAATATAAAACCACGATTTAACCCTTATCGAATCCAACCGCTTATGGGTAAAGTTTCAGTTTTGAATTCAAGGAGTTGGCTGAGATTTCCTAATTTTCCTCGTCGATGCAATTCAGAATTGCAATTCGAAAGTCCGCAACAGCACCACAATGTAAACATTTTAATTTTCTATCCAAACAAACCTTAAATGCAGCAAATTTTACCACTTTGTAGTTTTGAATATCATTATTGATCAGAACATCCGTTTAGCTTAACATGAAATGGAAAATTTCATGATATTTTACTGGTTTTGCAAACAGGGTATTGGGAGAATGTATTTTCTTTGGCAAGGAAAATTTACGAAATCTCAGCCAATTCAGCGAGTTCAAAACTGAGACTTTACCTATAGGTGGTTGGTTTCAATAAGGGTTGAATCATGTTTTTGGATTTTTGATAAATCGTCTTAAATTGCATAAAAATAGCAAAAAGATGCCCTATAAACGCTAAAATAGACGTTGCGCAACCGATTTCGACGTCAGCACAGCGGCAGAGCGTTCACCAGCTGTGCTATTATCTCATAGGTGTTTTCATTGGATAAACCCAATGTGTTTAGTTTGTGTTTATTACAGAAAACATGCAGGTATATGAATAGATAGCATCACCATCATGCTGGTATTTTTCACTGAAATGAGGTGAATGTGTCAATTCAGGTTAAAAAGGTTGATTTTTTTTTTTGTTACAATATGTTGACCATGAAAATATCTTTCATACTTTCCAGTTGTGGAGTTTGTGAACATGGACCATGAAGAAAGACGGAAAGTTAAAACATTGCTATCAGAGAAAGAGTGAGTAAATTTTGGATGTCTCTAGAAGTCATCAAGTAGTTAATTAGTTGATTGTTCCAATCAAATGGTCAAAGGGCTTATTGTATGATATATGTTATTTTTCATAGATCAGCAAAATGCAGATACAACAAGGTATAAAGGAACATAATTATGCTCTTGACTGGAAATGTGTCATTGCTAATACAACGACTGCTTGCCACTTGAAATGTTTAAATTGATAGCATTTCCTCCTGTCCTTAGAATTAAAAGGATTTGAATACATATTTCATTCCTAGCTAGAGTGCCAAGCATACTCGGACACTATTAGAAGAACTTTCCAATGCTTACCATATGTTAAATACCAATCCATTTGTCCCCAAAACTAGCTCTGGATATTTGTCCTAAGTATTCAAAATTGTGGATTGTATATTAACGGTATAACGTCATTATAACTGCTGGTAAAGAGAGAAAACAGACATGATTCTTAAAATGAGAGTTATAGACAGAGTTACCACGGTACCAGAGTAATAGTAACTGCTCATGAATATCCACAATGGTGAAATGAAAACAATAAAAAACTTTAAAAATGAGTAAATAAACAAGATTCCTTAAGTTACCTGACATGGCTTATTTCAGTTTGTATGATTATTGAATATTTGTCCATTAAAAGATATAAACCCAAGAAACTGTTTGGCAAATTTACTAAATCATTTTGTTCCCCATTTTATAGTAAAGATGCGCCCCTCCAATGGATGTACAAGGAAAGTAAACCTGATACAGAAGATTTCCTGCTAGGCAAGAGAATAGATAAGATAGGGGAGGAGAAGGAAGAAAACCCAGATGGTGAGATTTTTGACATATTGAGGGTACTGTAACTATAGCAAAATTAAGGTGTCACAATGCACCTTAACTTGTCACTGTGCTTGTTTAACCCTTTCCCAAACAACAAATTTTTGACTGTCCCAAATTGAAAGAGTTTGCAGACGACATTTCAAAATGGGATGAAATTTTATAATAATCTTCTGATAGGGCAGAAAACCTTGTGCATAGGTGAAAGTGTTCAGGATTATTCCTGAATTTCAGGTTTTTGAGACTTTTTGTCCCTATATAATGCTATAGCAAATATGCCTATTCAGGATAATGAACTACAGATTTCGGGTTTTTGAAATTTTTCAACTTTCACCCATGCTTGTGGGAAAAGTAAAAATTGCTCGTTACGAGCAATTTCTCCTTTTCCCACAATGATTTCTAAAGTCGTCTGCAACAAAGTGGTCAAATGTCGTTATGGTTTGGGAAAAGATTAAACATATCTGACATAAATGACAAAATCATGTGAACTCATTGTTGTTTCGGTAATTGCTGATTCCATCTGTAGAGTATTTCTTTGAGTGGTGTATTTGTTAAAAAGTCTGTCTTATTTAGATTGAGCATTGATCAAATATTTTCTTCAAATCAGATGTGGGCTACATTGGTGCAGGGGTAGAGCGTCAGCCTCTTGTACCAAGGGTCCCGGGTTCAAATCCCCGTTAGGCAGGGTGAAATTTTCCGGGACTAAGGCGCGATTACTGGGTTAGTATCCAGGAAGCAGTCATTGAGAGTGGCTTTGAACAAGCTTTAAGCTTCCTTCACAATCAATGTAAAACATACATGGTGAATAAATCAGATGATGGTTTCTAATAGAAAAGGCTTTCTAGAGAATATTGTCTAAAATGTTAAGTAGGTTGAAAATAAGATCTGTTTTTTGAAGATCAGTTAACTAAAGCAATAAGATATTTGGCGAAAATTTGAACTTTTTACTGAAAGCATATTCTTATAATTTTGTTTGATATTTAGATAAATATGGGGCTACATTTGAGGAAAGAATTCAGCATAATATCGCCATGGATGCGCAGGCCAAGATGAGACTGGACCCCTTGTTTGCTATAAGGTGAGACTATTTTGTACAAATGGGACATTTTCTATTTACAATGTTTAAAATCAATGGTAATTTAACCCATTACCAAACAATAACGACATTTAACCACTTTGTTGCAGACAACTCTAGAAAACATTGTGGAAAAAGGAGAAATTGCTCGTAACGAGCAATTTATCCTTTTCCCACAAGGTTTTCTGCCCTATCAGAAAAGTATTTTTCAATTTCATCACATTTTGAAATGTTGTCTGCAAACTTTTTCAATTTGGAACAGTCGAAAATTTGGTGTTTGGGAAATGGTTAAGACAGTTACAAAAATTAGACTTTAGATAATTACACTTTAGAAGCTTGACTCAACAGGAAGCAGTGGAGAGAAATTTGACCATAGCTTTACCATATGGCAATGTTAACAGATAGATAGTTTTTAACATTGATGTCATTTAAACCAGTTTATGGTTTAAATTATCCTTTGTTACAATGTTTCTTTAGTATGCAATATTTTTAGGATTTTCTTTCCTGTTTCAAAACTTTGAAAAATGGTGTAAAGGTAAACTTTTTTGTGGTAATCTTTTTGAACTTCTAATAGACAAATTCTGTTTTATTCATTTCTTAGAAAGAAAGAGGAGGAAGCAAAGAGGCGCCTTCTGGAAAATCCAGTGAAAATGAAAAGATTGCAAAAGGCAGTGAGTATGATTGAGTTCTGTACTAACATACTAGACTAGTCAAAAAAGGGGAAGTTATTGATTAATGAGAATGCTGGGAGTACTGCAACCATAAATATTTGACTATCCATCTCTTTACTTTGGCTTTATTTAGGACTTGAATAAAATGATATTTTTAATATAGATTGCTGGATGAATGATTTAACATATTAAGTACTTCACATATTTGGAGACGTAATCTGTTCCCCCAAATGAGAATATTTGAGTGGTCTGAATGGAAACCAACAACAGGCAACAATTTAAAGAAATAAAAAAGTATATTCCTGACTTAACGCAGCAAATTACTGAACACTAAATCTATTCCCTTGCAATATCAGCTGGATTTTAAACAAGACTATACTGTATATTTTGTAACGTTCGTTGAACGTTTATGCAAATTAGGAACCTAATGCATCGTTTGAGAGAACATGCGGGTATTTGCTCGGTTCGTTACATTGGTGGCAGCGGTGGGATTAAGACTTCTCCTATCGGAGTTGCCTTCCTTACGTGTTTCCCAAGGGCCAAGACTCGGGACGAGTCTTCTCGGAAGTGGGAGTTATGTAACGTTCGTTGAACGTTTATGCAAATTAGGAACCTAATGCATCGTTTGAGAGAACATGCGGATATGTATATAGACAACACAACCGCTCAGTGAACGACAGTGTTTTTCACTGACCGGATGTGTTTGTGTCTTTAAGAGGTTCATTTGCTCGGTTCGTTACAATTTGTTAATACTATATTTCATAGAGACATTGTGACGAAGAAATGATTTTCCTTTAGAAATAATGTAACCTTTTTCATGGGTGTTTCCTAAGACATCTGCAATAAATGAGGTAATATGGAGTAAGGGGTTTAACCCATTACCAAACAACAACGACATTTGACAACTTTGTTACAGACTCGGGAAAACATTGTTGGAAAGGAAGAAATTGCTCATATAATTTATCCTTTTTTCCACAATGTTTTCTAACCTATCAGAAGATTATTGCCCAATTTCATCACATTTTGTAATGTCATCTGCAAACTATCAATTTGGGACAATTTCTAAAATTTGTTGTTTGGTAATGGGTTAACAGATGTTATAATCAGCCATTTTACTTTCTCAATCTTTTGAATTAAATAAAACGAGTAAAGTAAAAGTTTATTCAATTTTTAGTAGAACAAGTGTTGTCTATTTTGAATAATGGAAATGATCATGATTATGTTGAAATGATGTTGTTGCAAAAGAAGATATGTTCTTTGATAAATTTATTCTCCTTTTGTCACCACAATAATTGAGAACAAAACTATTGTGACAAAAAGGGAAATTGCTTATAAAGAGTAAACCCTCCTCTTGTCACAGTGATTTCTTATGTTTTCCACCAGAACTGTTGTAATTTATAAATAAAAAATGATTTAACAAATGTTCTTCCCTAACACTGTTATATGCAGGTATCGTCTGTTGATACCAATAGTGATGAATGAAATAATGACCATTGCAAATAATCCTCTCAGTTTTGATTGGTTGCATCAAAAGGATTCATTTATTTATACTTGACCTTTGGCCTTCTCAATCTTTTGTAGCTTGAATCAAAGAGCAAAAGCAAGACGAAAAAATCCAAGAAGAAACATCGGAAAAACAGCTCAGAATCTGAAGATAGTGACGATGGTTTGATGTCTGCGTATCTGAATATCCTCAAGTCTAAAAAGTCGGGTGATGGAGCAAGTAAATCTACCAAGAAAGGCAACAGAGATTCTAACAAAATGGGACGGTATGAAGAAAGCAGTAACATTTCAAAACACAATGCAAGAGCCAAGGTGAGCTCAGATGAAGAAATTGATCGAAATAGGAAAAATAGGAAAACTGGAAACAAGCAAAGGGAAAGATCATTTTCTGACTCTGATAATGAAACTCAACAGAGACAGGAAGGTAGAACTGGAAGACATGGTTACAGGGGAGAGAGAGAGGACCATCATAAAAGGTCTGGTAACAAATACAATGATGACACAAGGGGTTCTAGTGATGATAGAAGGCGAAGGTTTGAGGAGGATGCTGATGATAGGTATGCTAGAAGAGGTAATGATAGATCGGAACGCAGTAAGGGTGATAAACGTGATGATGTGTATGATAGAAGAGGTAATGATAGATCGGAACGCAGTAAGGGTGATAAACGTGATGATGTATATGATAGAAGAGGTAATGATAGATCGGAACGCAGTAAGGGTGATAAACGTGATGATGTGTATGATAGAAGGTCAGACTATGAGAGAAATGATAGAGGTAGGGATGGCAGAAGTGAGAGACATACCGGCAGATCAGAATATGATAGATATGGTAGCAGAAACAGTCCAGAGACATATGATAGAGGGGACGAGAGATCAGATGGAAGAAAAAGAAATGATGACAAGTATGGAGGTAGGTCAGATAGGTATGAGAGCAGTGGGAATACAAACAGAAATGGTAGAGATGATTCTAGGACTAAGTATGAGGAAAGAGAAAGGGAAGCAAGGGGAAACAGAAATAGAGACAAATATGATGACAGAGAAAGAAGAGACAGGGACAGCACAAGGGGAGGAGATAGGAACAAAGAATCACAAATTAATCGTCAAGAAAACAATTCATCTA
Source organism: Cerastoderma edule (assembly GCA_947846245.1). Lineage (NCBI taxonomy): Eukaryota > Metazoa > Mollusca > Bivalvia > Cardiida > Cardiidae > Cerastoderma > Cerastoderma edule. The sequence continues at coordinate 20,361,850 of OX401422.1, read as the reverse complement.
GGCGTGCACCAAGAAAGAAAAGTGAATCAAGTTCTGATTCAGATAGTGACTCTGATAATGAACAGGTGGTTAAAAAACAATCGGTGTCAAGTTCTATAAGACGCCAGAGGCATGATTCATCAGAATCTTCATCTTCATCATCATCATCATCATCATCATCTGCTGATGATAAAAAGAAAAATAAGAGGAGGAGTGACAGTTCTTCTAATAGTGATAGGAACAATAAACAATCTAAAAATGGAAACAAAAGTATAGATGGCAATGTATTACAGTCTAAAAGTGGGACAAGACAAAAAGACAATTCCCCCAGTTACAGAAATAGTATAAGAAGGAGACATGATTCCTCACCAGACTTAAGAAATAGTAAAAGAAAAAGAGACAATTTATCACCTGTTGGTAAAACTAGCAAAAAGAGACATGAATCATCTCCAGATGCTAAAAATAGTAACAGAAAAAGACATGATTCATCTCCAAATGCTAAAAAAAGGAACAGAAAAGGACACGATTCATCTCCAAATGCTAGAAATAGGAACAGAAAAAGACATGATTCATCTCGAAATGCCAAAAATAGCAGCAGCTCTTCAGCATCTGATGAAAGTGATGACGAAACAAGGAAGGAGAAAACTAAACCAAAAAGTTATGGACTTGTGATTTTGGTAAGATTTGTTGAAATTTTGAAATGCTTTGTTCCAAACACTATACATATAAATCCACTTTGTCAAAATCCGTATTTGTCCAAATTGAATTTTGTAATTGGCAGTTGTCTCTATTAATCATAGTTCATTTGAGATAACAATTAGGGTTAGAAGTCTTGGCATATGATAAGCATACCGCAATTGGGAAATGTTTTGTTCAAAATATTATAGCTTTTATTCTTTTGTATCTTTCCTGTGTTATCTCTGGTTGTATCGAAGAAGCAGAACCATAAGGGATTGATATAAATTATTAGAATTTGTTTCCTTATCATTGAAAACCAAACAGTTTACAACTAAAAGGACTGAGGTGATAAAGATTCTTTGAAGCTATATGATAGTACATGTTTCAGATGTGAGTTAATACATTTTTAATTTGATAAAGTCATTTAATAGTTTGGAGATATGAGGATATACTTCACTGATGTTTTTGTAATATTGCATAATGCTTAATACTAATCTACTACTGTATAAACCAGATTTGGAGATAACTTGAAGTAAATGTCTGACGTGTATTTCACTTTTTGATCAAACAACAAACATTAGTAATGTTTGCTTTTTCTTTTTAATTGGACCAGTCACAAGTCTCATGAGAAATGGACTAACAACAGATAAATAGAGAATAGATGGTCGGTGTCGTGAATCGGAAATGTTATCGGGCAAGGCGTAGGAATATTATCCGGTGAGCCGAAGGCGAAACGGATAATATTCCGATGCTGAGCCCGATAACTTTTCCTATTCAAAGGCACCAATCATCTTTTCTTTTTATCCTGTTACCTTTATGTATACGTTTAAACAAACAAAATGAAAACAAAATACTTGAAAAAAAAGCAGAGAATGATGTAAATATGACGTCATGTGTCATTTCGTTCTTATGACGTCATGATTTGTCACATGCATGTGTTATATGGTTAGTGCCGGATATCACAAATGTTATACGGCACCTAGTTATCGGTCTCAAAATGGCACTAGTGACGGGATAAGAATGTTTTTATGTTTAACTGTAGAAACCGCAGGAGCATGTACAACCAAAGCCAATGAAAGAAAAGTTACAGAGGTCTAGGTCAAGGTCACCAGCCAGAAAACCCCGACGAGTGAAGAGTCCGTCTCCACAACCACCACCAAGAAGGTCTGCAATAGTCACATATTAACGCATAACCAAACAATGACAACATTTAACAACTTCGTTGCAGATGAAGCTGGAAAATATGGTGGAAAAAGGAGAAATTGCTCGCTAAGAGCAATTTCTCCTTTTCCCACAAGATTTTCTGCTTTACCTGAAGAATATTTCATCACATTTTGAAATGGCATCTGCAAATTCTTTCAATTTGGGACAGTCGAAAATTTGTTGTTTGAGAAAGGGTTACTCCTTTCAAATAAAGTATAAGAAATTAAAGTCCTGCATGGCCCAGTAGTTATGGTTATGGTCCTGTTGTATAGGGGTCCTGGGTTCAACCCTCACCAGTTGCTCTGGGATATTTGTAGGAATGTCTTTTCTTTGTCTGGTCCTGTAGAAATTCCAGGAAAGTCATAAAACAACTGAAATACTTTTGACACAGTGTTAAACCTTATGTAACAAAGTATTAATCAGAAAGATCACTCGATATATTCATATAAATCCCAATAGAAATTTTGTATCATCTGCTTTCCAAAAACTAGAATATCTGCTTAATTTCAATGAAGAAAGATACTCAGAGTAGTAAACAGGTAAGATCACAGATTGGAGGCTGGCTAGTGATCTAACCTTTTTGCCAAATCATGAGGTTGGTTCAAGCACTTTTAGGGTTAAAGCAATTTTTTGTTTTTCAACTTCATTTTAACGATTTAATTCCATTTGTCCCAACTTAAAAGTTTACCCATTGTAAAAGGTCAACTTTTGTAATTGAGGGCTTTCTTTAAAATTTCTCGTTTTGACTTATCTGCTTGAGTAGCCTTTGGAATGATTCTATTCAAAAGATGATTTAAGTAATTTATCATTTTATCAAGTTGGTTTCTATGCAAAGAAAATGTTTTTTTATTACTTTTTTTTTCATTCTATTTTTGGCCGTCTGCTTTTGCTCTCAATTTGGCGCAATCCCAGTGGCCTGGATAAGGTTGTATATAATGGTTGTTTACACTGAATATTAGAAAATATTCAAATCCTATATTTATGGGTACTCAGTATTATCAACTCATAGAGATGATTCTTAGGAGTACCCACAATAAAGGGTTTAGATAATGAATTAAAAAGTAAGCGATTGGAAAATTCCTCATATAAGGGTCTCTAGAATGCCACGCAAGGGGAATGGTTGAATTTGTAGAAATTTCATTAACAATGACAATGGAATGCCGATGGTTCTACCTGTATTAAGGTAAGACCTGGGTAATGAAGAAAAGTCCGAATGACAAAATTAGAAATTAATCAAAGCAGATGCCATTTTGAAATCAAGTTTCGTATTATAAGAATCTTTCCTGGATTAGAGTTTGTATTTGCCAACTTGATTTATGAAGTTTTAATTTTAATGTGAAAATCAAAATTTAAGGGAAGGTAATTAATATGACATAAATAACAAAATTGTTGATATTCATTTTGTAAATATAAATTCAAAATCAGACAAATTTTGAAAATTGGCTTGGTGAATGTCTTCGAAGCGATGCATTTTTCATGAATTACATTTAAACTTATTCTTTAACCAAAGCAATAACCAGTTTTCCATTACCCAGGTCTTACCTTAACCAGTCCTTATGGGGGAGGAAGGGGAGGGGGCGGGGAGGGGGTCTTCTTCCATCATTATGAGTCAGGCATTGCTACATAACTGAAATAATGATGACATGATATAAAACCCCATATCAATAAATTAATGAACAAATATCAATAAAAATGTAAGGTGGAGGGGAATATCTCTCATATAAGGATCTCTGGAATCCCATACGACTGGGAATTTGATATGTAGAGATTTATTGATAATGAGTAAAACTTAACCTCCTGTATTGTATAGAAAGCTGACACAAGAGGAGAAGGAGAAGAAGTTGGCTGAAATGATGGACAACGCAAAATGGCGGGAAGATCAGCGAACAAAGAATGTTGAACACTACGCAATGCAGGACCAGAAAGAGGAAGAGAGTCAGGCGAAAAATTACGAAACAACAGGCAGCTCGGACTTTGTTAAGTAAGTAAATTCACACCTACATAAATCATATTTATTGCATTATGAATTTAACATGTTATATAGCAATTTCAACAAACACTTCAACAAAGACATGGATTTACAGAAGAGCTTTTCATTCATTTGAAGGTGTTATTCAATTCCGATTTCGTAGAGCATATTTCTTTTTTGACAAATTAAATAGAAGGGTGCAGTTAACATTTTCTCTTATATATATATAAATAGATATACACATTACCAAGTGAAAATTTGTGACCAAGAATCAGCTGAGACGGGAAAGCATTTACTATTTTCCTTTATATACAAATTTTGCTTTTTATGCATATGTATAAGTTGTAAATGTACATGTCATTTTCATAGCATGCATGTAAATATAGAATTGTAATAACTATGAGCCTATGTGCTTAATGTTGAGATAAAATTATGTTATGTTAAGTTTTGTTATATTTTTACACATTACCAAGGGAAAATTTATTAAACAAAGAATCAGCTAAGACCAGAAAGCATTTATCATTTTCCTAACATTTCCACATTTTAACTCATCTGCTGCAGAAAGATTTAAGAGACCACTGTGACACAGAGACATTTTGATTGTGAAGAGCAGATTTTCCTTTTCACAATGATCTCTTCCCTAGAGCATAAAAGAAACATAATTGTTTATGTATGTTATTTTTTTTAACTGCAATTTCCCTCATTGTATGACTAAATCTACTATGATGGAACATGTTCAGTTCAATTGACAAATTTAATGACCGCCTATTGCGGTGGGGGGCTGTGAAGTTCATAAAAGGCAGTCTGCTGGCGTACTTGCGAAATGCTGATGGTTCTACCTGGCTTTACCAGCCCTCATGGGTATTTAAGTGTTGAGTCTTCCTGCATCATTACGAGTTGGGCATCATATCATAACTGACATAATGTTGAAATGATGTGAAATCCACTCAGTTAAATAGATAAAAGAAGTATCTATAGTATATTCATATCAAACGCCATTAGTACCTTCTTTTGCAATATGTTGTACTCTGTATTGACTTTCAAAATCTAAATTGTTAGGAGCTTTTATCAGCAGTTTCAGCTACTGCAAGCTTTTATATCCGGTCTGATGATCCGAGGAGGTCAATGGTCAATGGGTAGAGCTTCGGCCTCCGGATACGAGGGTCATGGGTTCGGACCCCTTGAGAAGCAGGTTCCATCTTGAGACTTTCCATTGATCTGCATCCGGCATGAGGACTGGTTATGATCTAGGAAGCAAAATCGAGAGTGATTTATCTTTAATGTAGGAACTTGATTCATAGTAAATGTGAAATAAATAAGTTTAAATTAAATCTGGTCTTTTTATTCAATTCATTAATTGTTCAATAAAATAATTTTTTTCATGTCTGTCTACTTCCAGTCCCATGATGTCCCTACATGCAGACGAAAGTTCAGTGGAGGATAGGATTAAACGTAACAGACATAACATACTCAGGACTACTGCTGATATGGACAGGGGATTCAGTAAAAAATAGATCAATTCCACAGATGTTAATATCGTTATCATCAGCTTAAAGCTATTGCCCCATTACTTTTTACTTTATGCGTACCATTTTAAATGCATCATGTGACGAAAAAAATTAAATTACTCAAAATTAGCAATTTATCTTTTGTATCACTATTGGTTCCACTGAATATCATAAAGAAAAGTATTTTTTGATACATGATTTTTCTCATGTGCTTATTCTTTCAACTTGACATAATCTCTTATAGAGGAAATGGTGAATGATCATTCCCAATCCAACTGTACTTCCAACAAGTGATTTTTTATCATATTATACTTTTTAATGTGACTAAGGTTGTAAGATGAAACTGTCCGGACCTACCCACGAATAGGCGCAAGTATTGGTGTAGTATCAAGGAAGCAGTCATCGAAAGTGAATTTATTAAGCTTTAAACTTCCGTCACAATCGATATGAAATAAGTTTTATATAAATTTAATTCAATATTATGATAAAAGGAAGCCAACAGTTCAGAGTTGGTGGCCATACTATTCCAATAGGTACCTGTTGACTACCAAGGAAGCCTGACAGAACTCAACATTATAAAAAACCGGTTGAACACGTGCGAAAAGGAGACAAAATTCCGCCAAGGTCTGATTTGCGGCTCGAGGTAATCAAATAGGCTGATTCTTCCTAAAGAGGGCTAATTCAGATTGCGGTCTCGCGAGACTGAGAGGCTATTATACTACATTTGACGAGATCTTCTTATGCAGATTATAACCTCGATTCTTTTTCGTCGAGCGCACGCAACGTTTAAGCAACACGTTGTTGCCACGGTACAGTCAAATAGATGACTTGGGTTCCATAATATTTAAATGAATATTCCTTATTTTGCGTCTTATTGCACTGAACGATTGAGGTCCCATGGAAAATCAGTAAGTTGACAATATACGTATTAAGAGCTTGTGAAAACCGAGTGATTGAATAGGGTGAATTTACCGATTCATTTTCAAATTGCAAAACCTATGGAAACGGTGTAATACATGTATATATAAATAATGATCTTTGGTGGTTGTAAGTTTAGACTGATTTATTTTACATCGATTTTGACAGAAGCTTCAAGCTTATTAAATTCACTCTCGTCAACTGCTTCCTGGATGCTATATCAGTACCCATAGGCGTAGGAACTGGGAGGGGCAGGGGGCCGCGTCCCCAATATCACAACCCGGGGGGGGGTAGAGTATACTTTGGCCCCCAAATATCCACAATGGCAAATGAAGATATTCGAAAAGAAAAATGAAAGAAACGAAATAAAACAGAAGAATACAAATTGATGTGTATTTTTGTGCTTTATCTAATACAAATTCGCCTTTTGTTACGAACAATAACCAAAATCTTTTTGACGTCATCATCGCAAATGGCAATCTGAACACTTCGGGTTTATCCAATGAAAACTCAGCTCACAAAAATACCCGGGAAGTATTGATTGACGGTGGTGTAAAAAGTGTTCTAAGGAGTCAGACTCAATATTGTCTTCAATTGTTAGCTAAAGTTTGAAGAATAATACAATTCTTTGACTGGACAAAAAGTTGAATCCGTGGCTGTAACACCCTGGTTGCTGCTACATTTTGTTTAGATCAATACATTTGATTTCCGCGTGAGATCGAGACCTGGCATATATCCTTTTTTCGTGTTTTTTTTTTTTATTAAAGATACACATTTTCATACGCTTTCTTTTAATTCTTATAATGTTATTGAATTTGTAAATGCATGAAAATGTTTGGGAACATTTATTCTTAGACCGGTCCTCATCTGAAAAAAAAAAACGACTAAACATATAAATATTTATACAAGTGTCATGGTAATACGACTATAAACTCGGAAAAATCACGATAAATAAAAAAACATGAGCAAACACATCAACAACATTCCGCAAACGTGATGGTATTTCCGCGGTAAAATTGGCCGTTTGTTTTTCGTGTCCGAATCGATTAGGGGCGTTTGCCCCATGGTGGTCAAGACTTGTTTGTTCACGTAAATTGGGGGGATTATCGGAAACACACTGGCCATCCGACCATCTTTCTCTGTCGGTTGGAGATTTCATAGAGTTTTCGTTTTCTCGATTTGTATACAGGACGTAGTGATGCGTAATGATCAGAACTCGTAGGCATTGAATTAGTAAGAGTTCTGTAATCCTTGTTTTGGCGTATATTTATGTTTGCTCTTCAAACGTAAACCCCTTTGCTTCATTGAGAGCAAAAATACATGATTGCTGCAATATATAAATTTAATGAACAACGTAAAGAAAATCATGTTCATGTTTAAGAATTAACTCGTTGGCTTGCTAGCAGCCCGCTTTTCCAGAGAGGAATACATTTGTATAATTCATATACAGCCTGGGTAAGCTTTAGCTCATTACAAGGGCTTTTAGATCACGTGATTTATTTAGCTTATGAGATCCTTGCTTTTAATTAATATGTATTTTACAGAACGAACAAGGCAATCTTCATTTCAATCAAGCAATGTTGGTGGTACGCGTTGTTTTTGGTTCAGATGTAAAACCTTTTTCTTTCCTCACGAGAAAAGATACACGAACCTTGAATTCTACAATATAACTAGACAGTTGCCTAATATATAATCATACCATTTTATAATTAAACCTTTGAACTGGCTGAAATATGTCCTGTCCCAAATCAAAATGCAACATCACGATGACAAAGTTCTTGCCGGCTACGCAAAAACGGGGCCATCATAGATAAAGGCACTCGATAAAGAATCTAATATTTGACTTCTTGCGTCCTGGGATCGAAGACCAAAGCATACATGGAGAAGGACTGTAAAGGGATATTTGAAAAGTTTCACCCAAACCCGGGGAACAATTGAAAGAGAGGCAAAAAACAGACATGGGTGGAAATGCTTTGTTGTTGCCCTACATGCCAATAAAACAGGCAATGAAGGTGAAGATCTTGATCACAACAAGACCTTAGTGTGAGAGTTTTTCTCGTTTGAGGTAACTAATATATGGCGAATTCGTTTTCACATCTAAACCTAAGTGTGAGAGTTTTTCTCGTTTGAGGTAACTAATATATGGCGAATTCGTCTTTCACATCTAAACCTAAGTGTGAGAGTTTTTCTCGTTTGAGGTAACTAATATATGGCGAATTTTTTTCCCATCTAAACCTTAGTGTGAGAGTTTTTCTCGTTTGAGGTAACTAATATATGGCGAATTCGTCTTTCACATCTAAACCTAAGTGTGAGAGTTTTTCTCGTTTGAGGTAACTAATATATGGCGAATTCGTCTTTCACATCTAAACCTAAGTGTGAGAGTTTTTCTCGTTTGAGGTAACTAATATATGGCGAATTCATCTTTCACATCTAAACCTAAACCTAAGTGTGAGAGTTTTTCTCGTTTGAGGTAACTAATATATGGCGAATTCGTCTTTCACATCTAAACCTAAACCTAAGTGTGAGAGTTTTTCTCGTTTGAGGTAACTAATATATGGCGAATTCGTTTTCACATCTAAACCTAAGTGTGAGAGTTTTTCTCGTTTGAGGTAACTAATATACGGCGAATTCGTCTTTCACATCTAAACCTAAGTGTGAGAGTTTTTCTCGTTTGAGGTAACTAATATGGCGAATTCGTCTTTCACATCTAAACCTAAACCTAAGTGTGAGAGTTTTTCTCGTTTGAGGTAACTAATATATGGCGAATTCGTCTTTCACATCTAAACCTAAACCTAAGTGTGATAGTTTTTCTCGTTTGAGGTAACTAATATATGGCGAATTCGTCTTTCACATCTCAACAACAAATATTTCTAACGAAAGCATGCCTTGTGTTCACAAGACTAAGACGTGGCTAAATGATTTAGTAAAAGGACATGAATTGGTAGACTAACCGCATTTATATGAGTTCTCTATATTACAATTAGTTTAAACATAAACTATAACCTAAAAAATGGAAAGTCCTAAATATTAAAACTAACAAGAAACAAATACTCTGTTGACATGCATTGACCTAAAAGTATCACCCGTTTGTTTGTTTGCTCGCCGATGAAGGAAAATGTTGTTCTATTGAATCTTTGAGCCTGGCAAGGAAACCATTGAATATTCTCAGGCAGTTCATTGATGGAGTTTTAAGTTCTTCAGCGAGGCGACTGATCGGGCCAACGTGGGTGATTTCTGCCGAGGCGTTGGTAACAGTCCAACCCCGATACCTATCAATGTACACATGTATATGCATTTTATTTTTGGCAAAGGACGAAGTGACAATAAAAGAAATAGGCTATCTCTTTTGTTGTAAAGACCAGGATGTGTAAGGCGAAATTTACGAGATAAAGAGTGTAAAGGGCAGGTGTGTTTCTGGATTAGATTATAACCACAATTTACGGTAATATCTCTCAAACCTTTCTATGGCAGACAAAAACTGGTTCGACATTCCTAGACAGACATAAAGGTCAAACCGTGCAATGAATACATTTGTTTGAAATTCTACAGTTAAAGGCACATAAAAGGAGATTAATGCTATATCAAACTATTTTATTTGTCAAACTTTTGATCAGATTAAGTTAGTGATCACCAAAAATCCCCATCAGCAAAATTTGAACATGAAAGTCTACCAGAAATAACCTAGATTAGCAAGTTTAATAAGTCAGATTGCCTCATTCTTCACCTCTGACCTTGACAGTTGATACACAAACATTTGAATCGACCAATCAGAATTCTTTATTTTGAATATGTAAACATACATTGAAAACAGTGTGTGGAAAAGGACTTGTGTAATGAGTAATGTGAACTCTTTATTCATGCATTCATGTCAGTTTTCAAATTCATCGCATTCAGAAATGGCGTCTGAAACTCCTCCAGTTATATAGGGACTGTCTAAACTTTTTTTCAACTATTTTTGGTAAAGGGTTAAACAAACAAAAGTTTGATCTGGCCAGGTCTCAAACTTCAGACTAAAGTCTTCCAAGTCATGAATGGGACAATCCAATGAACAAGTAAGCATACATTGAAAACAGTGTGTGGAAAGGGACTTGTGTAATGAGTAATGTGAACTCTTTATTTATGCATTCAAACAATAACAAAGAAAAAAGGGAGGCAACTTTGCCCATCTTTCCCCCATGAGTAAACTTGCTGTTGATCCCCTTACTCTGACTTTCACGGCATACTATTTTAAGCAGCAGCGTGCATAAAGAAATTGCCCGCTCACAAGGAGCATTTCTACGCTTTGGACGGGGGTCGGGTGTGGGGGTCTGGCTTTTGGGGGGGAAGTCACTCTGTGCGGATATGAACATATACAATAACAGTCTTGCCAGATTATGGGTAAAGGGTTAGCAATCAGAAAACATAATCAGTAGAATTACTCAATGAAACACTGTAGGAAAAGGGACAATGACTTATTTGATTATCTCCATATAGAAATATTGATCGGACGGGGTCTCGAACAAACGACATTCTGGTTAACGTGGTAAAATCAGAAACATCGTCTGCATACTTCTTTAGAATAGATTGCCTTGAAAGACTGAATCCCTAATTACCATATTTTACTATCATAAAGTACCGATACGTTTCAAAGTATTTTATTCTGTCGCTCGGTTTGTTTTGGACTTAACGCTGATGTCAACAGTATTCTAGTCATTTTGATGACTTTTCCATCTGTTTTATTTTCCACGTAGAGCAATTTGGTGGGTTTGTCCAATGAGACATGTCGCATTGACTTCTTATACCATTACCAAACAATAACGACATTTGACAGTTTGTTGGAGGCGACTTTGGAAAACGTTGTGGGAAAATGAGAAATTGCTCTTCACCAGCAATTTCTCCTTTTCCCACAATGTTTTCTCCTCTATCCGAAGATCAGTTTTCAAATTCATCGCATTCAGAAATGGCGTCTGAAACTCCTCCAGTTAGGGACTGTCTAAACTTTTTTTCAACTATTTTTGGTAAAGGGTTAAACCAACAAAAGTTTGATCTGGCCAGGTCTCAAACTTCAGACTCCAGTCTTCCAAGTCATGAATGGGACAATCCAATGAACAAGTTAGCATACATTGAAAACAGTGTGTGGAAAAGGACTTGTGTAATGAGTAATGTGAACTCTTTATACATGTATGTCAAACAATAACAAAGAACAAAGGGAGGCAACTTTGCCCATCTTTCCCCCATGAGTAAACTTGCTGTTGATCCCCTTACTCTGACTTTCACGGCATACTATTTTAAGCAGCAGCGTGCATAAAGAAATTGCCCATTCACAAGGAGCATTTCTACGCTTTGGACGGGGGTCGGGTGTGGGGGTCTGGTTTTTGGGGGGAAGTCACTCTGTGCGGATATGAACATATACAATAACAGTCTTGCCAGATTATGGGTAAAGGGTTACCAATCAGAAACATAATCAGTAGAATTACTCAATGAAACACTGTAGGAAAAGGGACAATGACTTATTTGATTATCTCCATATAGGAAATATTGATCGGACGGGGTCTCGAACAAACGACATTCTGGTTAACGTGGTAAAATCAGAAACATCGTCTGCATACTTCTTTAGAATAGATTGCCTTGAAAGACTGAATCCCTAATTACCCTATTTTACTATCATAAAGTACCGATACGTTTCAAAGTATTTTATTCTGTCGCTCGGTTTGTTTGGGACTTAACGCTGATGTCAACAGTATTCTAGTCATTTTGATGACTTTTTTCATCTGTTTTATTTTCCACGTAGAGCAATTTGGTGGGTTTGTCCAATGAGACATGTCGCATTGACTTCTTATACCATTACCAAACAATAACGACATTTGACCAGTTTGTTGGAGGCGACTTTGGAAAACGTTGTGGGAAAATGAGAAATTGCTCTTCACCAGCAATTTCTCCTTTTCCCACAATGTTTTCTCCTCTATCCGAAGATCAGTTTTCAAATTCATCGCATTCAGAAATGGCGTCTGAAACTCCTCCAGTTATATAGGGACTGTCTAAACTTTTTTTCAACTATTTTTGGTAAAGGGTTAAACAAACAAAAGTTTGATCTGGCCAGGTATCAAATTTCAGACTCCAGTCTTCCAAGTCATGAATGGGACAATCCAATGAACAAGTTAGCATACATTGAAAACAGTGTGTGGAAAAGGACTTGTGTAATGAGTAATGTGAACTCTTTGTACATGTATGTCAAACAATAACAAAGAAAAAAGGGAGGCAACTTTGCCCATCTTTCCCCCATGAGTAAACTTGCTGTTGATCCCCTTACTCTGACTTTCACGGCATACTATTTTAAGCAGCAGTGTGCATAAAGAAATTGCCCTTTCACAAGGAGCATTTCTACGCTTTGGACGGGGGTCGGGTGTGGGGGTCTGGTTTTTGGGGGGAAGTCACTCTGTGCGGATATGAACATATACAATAACAGTCTTGCCAGATTATGGGTAAAGGGTTAGCAATCAGAAACATAATCAGTAGAATTACTCAATGAAACACTGTAGGAAAAGGGACAATGACTTATTTGATTATCTCCATATAGAAATATTGATCGGACGGGGTCTCGAACAAACGACATTCTGGTTAACGTGGTAAAATCAGAAACATCGCCTGCATACTTCTTTAGAATAGATTGCCTTGAAAGACTGAATCCCTAATTACCATATTTTACTATCATAAAGTACCGATACGTTTCAAAGTATTTTATTCTGTCGCTCGGTTTGTTTTGGACTTAACGCTGATGTCAACAGTATTCTAGTCATTTTGATGACTTTTTCATCTGTTTTATTTTCCACGTAGAGCAATTTGATGGGTTTGTCCAATGAGACATGACGCATTGACTTCTTATACCATTACCAAACAATAACGACATTTGACCAGTTTGTTGGAGGCGACTTTGGAAAACGTTGTGGGAAAATGAGAAATTGCTCTTCACCAGCAATTTCTCCTTTTCACACAATGTTTTCTCCTCTATCCGAAGATCAGTTTTCAAATTCATCGCATTCAGAAATGGCGTCTGAAACTCCTCCAGTTAGGGACTGTCTAAACTTTTTTTCAACTATTTTTGGTAAAGGGTTAAACAAACAAAAGTTTGATCTGGCCAGGTATCAAACTTCAGACTCCAGTCTTCCAAGTCATGAATGGGACAATCCAATGAACAAGTTAGCATACATTGAAAACAGTGTGTGGAAAAGGACTTGTGTAATGAGTAATGTGAACTCTATATACATGTATGTCAAACAATAACAAAGACAAAAGGGAGGCAACTTTGCCCATCTTTCCCCCATGAGTAAACTTGCTGTTGATCCCCTTACTCTGACTTTCACGGCATACTATTTTAAGCAGCAGCGTGCATAAAGAAATTGCCCATTCACAAGGAGCATTTCTACGCTTTTGACGGGGGTCGGGTGTGGGGGTCTGGTTTTTGGGGGGAAGTCACTCTGTGCGGATATGAACATATACAATAACAGTCTTGCCAGATTATGGGTAAAGGGTTAGCAATCAAAAACATAATCAGTAGAATTACTCAATGAAACACTGTAGGAAAAGGGACAATGACTTATTTGATTATCTCCATATAGAAATATTGATCGGACGGGGTCTCGAACAAACGACATTCTGGTTAACGTGGTAAAATCAGAAACATCGTCTGCATACTTCTTTAGAATAGATTGCCTTGAAAGACTGAATCCCTAATTACCATATTTTACTATCATAAAGTACCGATACGTTTCAAAGTATTTTATTCTGTCGCTCGGTTTGCTTGGGACTTAACGCTGATGTCAACAGTATTCTAGTCATTTTGATGACTTTTTCATCTGTTTTATTTTCCACATAGAGCAAGTTGATGGGTTTGTCCAATGAGACATGTCGCATTGACTTCTTATACCATTACCAAACAATAACGACATTTGACCAGTTTGTTGGAGGCGACTTTGGAAAACGTTGTGGGAAAATGAGAAATTGCTCTTCACCAGCAATTTCTCCTTTTCCCACAATGTTTTCTCCTCTATCCGAAGATCAGTTTTCAAATTCATCGCATTCAGAAATGGCGTCTGAAACTTAAACTTTTTTTCAACTATTTTTGGTAAAGGGTTAAACAAACAAAGGTTTGATCTGGCCAGGTCTCAAACTTCAGTCTCCAGTCTTCCAAGTCATGAATGGGACAATCCAATGAACAAGTTAGCATACATTGAAAACAGTGTGTGGAAAATGACTTGTGTAATGAGTAATGTGAACTTTTTATGCATGCATTCAAACAATAACAAAGAAAGAAGGGAGGCAACTTTGCCCATCTTTCCCCCATGAGTAAACTTGTTGTTGATCCCCCTACTCTGACTTTCGCGGCATACTATTTTAAGCAGCAGCGTGGATAAAGAAATTGCCCTTTCACAAGGAGCATTTCTACGCTTTGGACGGGGGTCGGGTGTGGGGTCTGGTTTTTGGGGGGGAAGTCACTCTGTGCGGATATGAACATATACAATAACAGTCTTGCCAGATTATGGGTAAAGGGTTAGCAATCAGAAACATAATCAGTAGAATTACTCAATGAAACACTGTAGGAAAAGGGACAATGACTTATTTGATTATCTCCATATAGAAATATTGATCGGACGGGGTCTCGAACAAACGACATTCTGGTTAACGTGGTAAAATCAGAAACGTCGTCTGCATACTTCTTTAGAATAGATTGCCTTGAAAGACTGAATCCCTAATTACCATATTTTACTATCATAAAGTACCGATACGTTTCAAAGTATTCTATTCTGTCGCCCTGTTTGTTTGGGACTTAACGCTGATGTCAACAGTATTCTAGTCATTTTGATGACTTTTTCATCTGTTTTATTTTCCACGTAGAGCAATTTAATGGGTTTGTCCAATGAGACATGACGCATTGACGTCTTATACCATTACCAAACAATAACGACATTTGACCAGTTTGTTGGAGGCGACTTTGGAAAACGTTGTGGGAAAATGAGAAATTGCTCTTCACCAGCAATTTCTCCTTTTCCCACAATGTTTTCTCCTCTATCCGAAGATCAGTTTTCAAATTCATCGCATTCAGAAATGGCGTCTGAAACTCCTCCAGTTATATATATAGGGACTGTCTAAACTTTTTTCAACTATTTTTGGTAAAGGGTTAAACAAACAAAAGTTTGATCTGGCCAGGTCTCAAACTTCAGACTCCAGTCTTCCTAGTCATGAATGGGACAACTAATGAACAAGTTAGCATACATTGAAAACAGTGTGTGGAAAAGGACTTGTGTAATGAGTAATGTGAACTCTTTATACATGTATGTCAAACAATAACAAAGAAAAAAGGGAGACAACTTTGCCCATCTTTTCCCCATGAGTAAACTTGCTGTTGATCCCCTTACTCTGACTTTCACGGCATACTATTTTAAGCAGCAGCGTGCATAAAGAAATTGCCCATTCAAAAGGAGCATTTCTACGCTTTGGACGGGGGTCGGGTGTGGG